>JAJJWX010003262.1:1200000-1800000 GCA_023529315.1 Papaver bracteatum
AGAAATTGAAGTTTCATCATCATATTTTTGCAAAACCCCTAAACTGAAAACAGGGAGAAGAAATTTCCTTACTCATTTATGCAAATCAACCACCATCAATAGCATCAGTAATCTTTACTTATTCTCATCTACACCAGATTCATGCACGCATAATTTTCACCGAAATTTCTTGATTTTTTCAGTCGAACAAAGAATGAGAAAATGGAAGAAGAAAACCGAGACCCCTCTCTCGGTTAATATTTTCTTGTTTTTATCACAAACAGGAAAAAGACTAAAATGCCCACAACACCCTCCCTAACTGACATGTGTGGAACATGTGTGAATGAGATGTGTCTTGATGCATGTGAATATATTATAGCACACAGAATTTCAATTATGTCAACCAATTCTATTTAGGCACTAGTATTTATTATTAAGGCATACTAGAAAAACAAACACACTTAGATATCATATTTCTGGGCACTCTAAGAGAAGAATTCAACAAATGGGTTTAGTTAAACCCGAGAAAAACTTTGGGGCCTTACATCATTAATACCTTAAAAATAACTTCGTCTCAAAGTTCAAAACAAAATTAGGATGTAAAGTGAATTACTTGTAAACACCGCACAACCAGAACACTGATGAGCTCCAAATGCATAGTCCCGTTTGTTAGAGCATTGCTCGGTCGAACTCGCATGCGTATCTATCTCAAGCATGTTTGTCAATATTAGTGATCAAAACTATAAAGTCTTTTATTTCTAGTCTACTATAGCTAATGTCTAGGACTAGGATAGAAAGTGTAGTTGAGCTCAAGAACTCCATGGCGATCATCATACAAGATGAAGGACTACTCAAGGAACCAGTGGATCTTCATCGACTAAAAGGTATGTGGAGACTTGAACTTATCTATCACTCAAAAGTCTATCTATTCTATCTCCTATCTTGAGACAAAAGTCGTTTTGCTATATAGACTTAGATTATACACATGTGGATATTTCGAGCTGAGTATATCTCGCTTATTCATTTATCAAAATATGTGTTGGTAAAGCTTTCGCTTTAACCAAGTTCATCTTTACCTAGTGATGAAAGTGATGTTATGTTTCAATCATTTTGGAAATTTCTCTGACGAAAAATAGTTTGTGAATAACAACTATATAACACCCTCTAAGAATGTTTCAATGATTGAAATGAGAGTTTAGACAATATAACCATTGAAGGATATAAGCATTGTTGTGGTAACACATATATGTATAAGTCCTTATTGCTTGAATCGAAGTTTGCAAACTTTGTTGATCAAGTGAAACCGGAGTAGTGCGTGAGCTCAGTCCGCGAACTCAGCATACAAACTCAGTCCGCGAACCCAGTCTGTGAACTGACGAAGTTCTCTAACCCAAGAATTTCTGCTGGAGTTTGTCAACTCCGTCCAGGAACTTAAGTTCGCGAACCCAGTCCGCGAACTTGAGTAGGTTATGTCTAAAAAAGATGTTTGTGAACTTATCTTAATAAACTATGGAATGCTATTGCAAACCGTGGCTTTATAGTTTATGAATCGATTCGAGTGAATCACATCATTTTTGCTTCAATTGTGTCTTGTGTAGTACATGAGATTTCCTTGCAATTGAACAACTCTATAACTAGTTCATTTGATCCATTTGGACTAGTTATGGTGAAGAATAATATGGTTGATATGAAAGTTATCATATGGCTAACCATTTGGTTAACTATTGTTGAACCAACTAATGTACAAGTTTGGGTACGGTTACACAAGCCTAAAAACGTCAAGTACATGTGTGTATAACAAGTTATGTTTTCGAGTTAACGGTAGATAAATATTAGCTTGAATCTAATCAGGTTTTCATTTAACAGTGAATATTGAATGCTTTGTTACTAAGCTAACATTGATTGCAAACCCTGATTTGAAGACTATATAAGGGAGAACTATAGCAACTAGGAAACCTAATCCCTACACATTCTATGTGATACTAGTTGTTCTAAGCTAGAGTCGATTCTCCTTTAACCTTTGGTTTTCTTCTTCTAAAACCAGGTTAACGACTTAAAGACTTCATTGGGATTGTGAAGATAGACCGATACTACTTTTATTGTAGTTATGTGATCCGATCTTGCTTCTTCTATCGTACAAGTACAATTGGAATAATTTGCTTGAGATTTCTATCTCCGATAGGCAAGATATAAAAGTAGTCACAAACACTTCGTCTTATCGTTTGTGATTCCTTAATAATCTTCTACGCTGCGTCGATTAAGTTTATTGTGAGGTGATTGCTAAAGCTGAGTTGTTCTTCGGGAATATAAGTTTGGTTTTATCAATTGGTTCCTGTTCACCTTGATTTATCAAAAGATGGAACAAAACTCATAGGTTTATTCGTGGGAGACGAATTTATCTATCCTTGTAGACTTTTCTATGTGATACAAATTTGTTTATTAAAGTCTTCGACTTTGGGTCGTAGCAACTCTTGGTTGTGGGTGAGATAAACTAAGGGAATCAAGTACGTAGCATCCTTATGGGATCAGAGACGTTGGAGCATAACTGTACCTTAGATCAGTGTGAGATTGGTTGGGGTTCAACTATAGTCCATACCAAAGTTAGATTAGAGTAGGCCAGGGTCTGTAGCGGATTAATACAGTGTATGTTTAATCTAGACTAGGTCTCGGGGTTTTTCTACATTTGCGGTTTCCTCGTTAACAATATTTTGGTGTCTTTGTTATTTCTTTTCCACATTATATTTAGTTATATAATTAAAATAATGCAGGTTGTGTGTTGTTCAATCAATTAGAATATCCGACCTTTTGGTTGTCGATTTAAATTGATTGACACTTAGATATTGGTCTTTGGTACCATCCAAGTTATCTCTCTTTGATAAAGACTCGCAGATTCTATTTGCTTAAGTATAAATCAAATTGAGAGATTGAGATAATAACTCCTTGAGATATTTTTATCTAGATTGAGTCTGACTGTCTAGTTGATTCTCTAGTAAAGTAACTCAGAGTTTGTCCATAAAGATTTCTAATCGAAATATTGGGTGTGGTTGTTAGACCCCCACTTTTTCACCGTTTGAACCGGAACTGCTCTGATACCAACTGTGACGGATCCGAGAATTTTTCTTCCAGCGAGTCGGATTACGAATCGCTTGGAAAGTTCCGACTCTGGAATACGCCATTAAATAAAAAATAAATTGTTTAATCCTGCACACTGTAGAAATCTCATTAGTCTCAAGGTCGTAATTCTATGAGCATATGTCATGTAGGATCATAATATCACAGGAGCAACAATCTTGTGAAGTTAACAACAACACTCTTGCGAAATTCTCAACAACTCATTACAAATGTCGCAGAATGGTTAGGAACGTGACGTAATAGACGACGGTAGTATAAACATGAAGAAAGTGTGATAATCTTGCGAACAAAGGAGGTTTGCGAAGAAGTATCACTAACAAGCCTGCGAGATTACCACAAGTCAGATCCGAAATTAAAGGACATCTTAGCTGTCATCCACTATGTAAATCCCTATATAAAGAGTTGAATAAGCGTAAGGAAGAGAGAGATCTTTTTCGAGTGTTGAGCAAGTCATTAGGAGAGAGAAAGTTTAAAGAGCGATTGTATTCTTGTTTTCTTCCATCTCTTGTAACATTTCTGTGAATCAACTAATAAAAGTGTTGTTCTTAATCTTTAAGAGATGATTTGATTATTATGAATTCTTATGAGGGGGCGTAGTGTGGGATTTTCTCACTACTACATATTGGCGCTATAAACAGGGACCCGTCCTTGTTGATAGTGTGAAGATTAATATTGTGATTTGAAAGAATTTGAAATAGTTGGTGAAAAGTTTCAGATAATTTTCAACAATTCATTGAGATTGAAGAGATGGCTAGAAGAAAAAATTCTTCAAGACAACCAACTACTGTGAGAAGGAGTAAGAGACTTGCTGGAGAAAGAAGAAACGAAACTGTGGAACCATCAAGAATGAATACAAGAAATGATGGAGAAAATCAAATTCAACAACCAATTTAGCATACACCAGCGCAAAACAGAGCTACGGATTATGATAAAGTAAGTGTACATACCTGCCAGTCAAATTCAGCAGATGAAACGGAGGTAGAACGAAAATTGAGAAACGATAGATGAGTAGAGGAGGATCAAGAAGTGGTTGGAGGTATAATTCATGAAAATGAAGAGATTGAAGCATTAGAAGCTTCGAGACAAAGAATACACGAAGAAAGAAGAATAGAAGCAGAAGAACGTGCTAATTTGACAAGGCAGAATCATGAGTTGAGAATGGAGAATATGAGACTACAAAATAGAAGGTCAAGAAGCACTACAAGATCAAGTTCAAGATCAATCAGAAGGGAAGAAAGACGAAATTCACTTATGGAAAATGTTGATGGAAATAGTCGGCAGGAGGTGCAAAATCCAGATGAAGAACGTCGCGAAAATAGAGAAATGGTTGAAGATCGATACATTACACATGGCGAAGTTCCCCAAAATAGGCAGCGTCAAGAACGAAATAATCAAGGTGATGAAGAAAATCAAGAAGAATGAAGAAGAATATTACATGGAAGAGAAAATCGCATAAATGAACAAATAATCGAAGAAGAAATTGAGAGATATTACGCTGAACAAGCACGTTTAGCCTGCGAGAGAGATTGCGAGCAGAAGTGGAGGAAAGAGAACTCCAAAAAGCAATACATCAGAACAACCATGATAATCGAGAAAGAAGACGCGAGAAAAACCGCAACAATGGTAAAATCAATGAAGAATATGATAGAATACAAAGGAGAATCGAAAGACAACAAAGAGAGTTGATAAGGAGTGAACAAAATTGCAGAGGAGAAAATGAGAGATATAATGGCGTGCGAATTCATGAAAGAAATGAAAGAGAATATCGCAGAGAAAGACAAGAAGAAAATAATAGGGAAGAAAATCAAAATTTCGCAACACAAAATAGGCAAGAACACAGGAGAAGAGAAGTAGAATTAAAGAGACCTTGAATAAGCGTAAGGAAGAGAGAGATCTTTTTCGAGTGTTGAGCAAGTCATTAGGAGAGAGAAAGTTTAAAGAGCGATTGTATTCTTGTTTTCTTCCATCTCTTGTAACATTTCTGTGAATCAACTAATAAAAGTGTTGTTCTTAATCTTTAAGAGATGATTTGATTATTATGAATTCTTATGAGGGGCGTAGTGTGGGATTTTCTGCTACTACATATTGGCGCTATAAACAGGGACCCGTCCTTGTTGATAGTGTGAAGATTAATATTGTGATTTGAAAGAATTTGAAATAGTTGGTGAAAAGTTTCAGATAATTTTCAACAATTCATTGAGATTGAAGAGATGGCTAGAAGAAAAAATTCTTCAAGACAACCAAATACTGTGAGAAGGAGTAAGAGACTTGCTGGAGAAAGAAGAAACGAAACTGGGGAACCATCAAGAATGAATACAAGAAATGATGGAGAAAATCAAATTCAACAACCAATTTAGCATACACCAGCGCAAAACAGAGCTACGAATTATGATAAAGTAAGTGTACATACCTGCCAGTCAAATTCAGCAGATGAAACGGAGGTAGAACGAAAATTGAGAAACGATAGACGAGTAGAGGAGGATAAAGAAGTGGTTGGAGGTATAATTCATGAAAATGAAGAGATTGAAGCATTAGAAGCTTCGAGACAAAGAATACACGAAGAAAGAAGAATAGAAGCAGAAGAACATGCTAATTTGACAAGGCAGAATCATGAGTTGAGAATGGAGAATATGAGACTACAAAATAGAAGCTCAAGAAGCACTACAAGATCAATTTCAAGATCAATCAGAAGGGAAGAAAGACGAAATTCACTTGTGGAAAATGTTGATGGAAATAGTCGGCAGGAGGTGCAAAATCCAGATGAAGAACGTCGCGAAAATAGAGAAATGGTTGAAGATCGATACATTACACATGGCGAAGTTCCCCAAAATAGGCAGCGTCAAGAACGAAATAATCAAGGTGATGAAGAAAATCAAGAAGAATGAAGAAGAATATTACATGGAAGAGAAAATCGCATAAATGAACAAATAATTGAAGAAGAAATTGAGAGATATTACGCTGAACAAGCACGTTTAACCTGCGAGAGAGATTGCGAGCAGAAGTAGAGGAAAGAGAACTCCAAAAAGCAATATGTCAGAACAACCATGATAATCGAGAAAGAAGACGCGAGCAAAACCGCAACAATGGTAATATCAATGAAGAATATGATAGAATACAAAGGAGAATCGAAAGACAACAAAGAGATTTGATAAGGAGTGAACAAAATTGCAGAGGAGAAAATGAGAGATATAATGGCGTGCGAATTCATGAAAAAAATGAAAGAGAATATCGCAGAGAAAGACAAGAAGAAAATAATAGGGAAGAAAATCAAAATTTCGCAACACAAAACATGCAAGAACACAGGAGAAGAGAAGTAGAATTAAAGAGACCAATGGGATCAACATCAGGGGTAAATGAACAAATCTTAAGAGAACTCTGTAGGAGCGGAATATCACAGCAAATAATAACTTATGAAATTGTGGACAGAAAATACATTTTGCTAGCAAGAAGGACATTTTGCGAGCAAAGAATATTTTGCGAGCAAGAAGGACATTTTGCGAGCAAAGGAAACCACGAAGGTTCGCAAGATAATCTTCAAATCCGAAATGGCGGGACAACACAACTGTCATCTATTGTAAAATCATATAAATAGCCATTTAGGCATAAGAAGGAAAGGAGAGACACATTTTGAGAGAGGGGATGATTTTAGGAGGAGAGAGAAAATTTTAGAGAGGGATTTATTTTCTTTATCATCTTCTTCCCCAAAATTCTAGAGCTCCAAATATTCATTAATGGAGTCTCAATTGTAAAATCATGTAATTACATACAATCACTAGTGAAGCACCGTGGATGTAGATCACATTGATCGAACCACGTAAAAATCTTTGTGTCTCTTTATAATTTTAGTACCTTAATTCTTAGTTTCATATCAAATTAATTAGGTTTAGGAATCATTTTAATGGATTCTAATGAGGGTGTAGTTGTGAGATAATCCGCAACTACATAATTGGCGCTAGAAACAGGGAGAGAGAAAAATATTTATCCTTCCTGTAACTTGTTGGTTCAAGAAAGTTCAAAGAAATTAGCTATATTTGGTGATGAAATTACGGCAAATCTCGTCATTTGAAGAAGACAAAAAAGAAGAAGATGCATAATGCTCGTTCAAAAAAGAAAAGAAAAGGAGATCAAAGAAACTTTTACCAGCAGCAGATTGAGAAGAAAAATCATTCCCCTAAAACTCATCTATTACTTTCTTAAATTTTTAGATCTGGTCGTTTATAAAGAAAATTTTGAAAACACTTTGTAAAAACTTTAGTTGCTCTTTCGCAAAAATCTGATTTTATGTCCAAGATTTTGATTTAAAACGAATTTTGATTATAAATTTGTCTTCAATGAATCATGTTTTGCGAGCTTATTAGATGAATTTCAACAATAGTTGGGATTGAAAATTTTCAGTTGATTTGGAAATTTTTCTGTGAACAAAGTTAAAGAAATTTTTGATGACAATTTCCATTCTCCACAAAACTACATTTTGGCATGAACCTTCCTAAATTTCTACTTGAATCAATCTTTCATTCGAAGCCTTTGCATTACTTATTAAGTAATATTGAAAATATTTCCAAGAACAATGTGATCGTCATTACTTTGTCACTAGACCCAATGGGGATCAAGAAAGACAATGAAGTATTACAGTAAAGATAGATTAATTCAATTTCAAACGAGTTGACAAGTCTAGATAAATGAAACAAGCTAACATGTAGTTCTACGCAAAGAGTGGAGATGCAAAAATTAACTGGAGAAAATAGAATTAGTTTCAAACATAAACTTGCGAAGTTATCAGTTCCTTTACATTTTTGATGCTACATTTTTCAAGTTATCTATTCTTTCGCAAGTTTACGTCTCTGTGTCTTTTGCAGCCATGCTCGATGATGAGTTGATTATTAATCTGTGTCATTTTCGCAAGTTTATGAAAGGAGCCTTATTTCGCAAGTTACTGCTCATCATCACCAGTTTACTTCACAAGTGAAGGAGTCAGCCAGTCCAGAACCAAAATAAAACAAAGAAGTATTGGTTTGAACAAACACCAACAAATCAGGGAGGATTCATCTAGCTAAAGACCACCAGCAACATGAGTAGAAGCGAATGAATAAGGGAATTTCTACGTCTATCATCAGCCGGTTGACTCTCTCATGACTACACCGATTCTCATCAGCCAAAAACCAACACAATGAAGCAATAGATAACTTCAACAACACAGTCAGGCTTTGTTAGGAATACGAGTATAAGAAAGAATGAGTTTATATTTGTACGAATGTAAACTTGCGAAATAAACACCTGGAACAACTCATATTCTCTCAAACAAGAACAGCTAATAAAAGGAGATCAAACAAGACAATCAGCAAACCATCCAAGTTGCTTTAAAGATTTGAGATACACCATGGAGAAGTAAACAGTACAGTTAGAATGGGAAGAACATCAAAAGAAGGAAAGATGTGATGATTTCATTCACCTCGCAAACAACAAATCATTTCGCATCCTGCAACTACATTTTTACGAATATTAAAAATTCGTAATAATTCAATTCCAATTTCGAATATGAGCATACAGTAACTTGCAATACAATGGCAACCCGATTCAGTTCATACAGTATGGAAAAACGTCAGTTCAGCGAGAAGGAATCGATTCCAGCCAACAGCAAGGTGATAATCAAAACAACCAAGGACTATTTGTGATCATCCAACAAACATTCACAACAGCCCAACAAACCAATCTATGTCGAAGAGGCATCATCTAGTTCATAACAAAGAAGAGAAGCCAGCAAAATAAAGCAAATTAATTTGCGATGAAAATTAATTTGCGAAGTAAATTTACAAAAAAGATTCATTTCAGAGAAGTAATACAATTCAAGGCAAGTCAATTCAATATTGAAATTATCAACAAGAAGCATAACTACTATAACCAGAATATTAAATCGAATTCCTCAAAACTCTCAAGAGCATCAAATTTTAGTGGATCTATGAATTCCAAGGGAAAATATGGAAGTTAACAAAGAGGGAATCAATTCAATACCTGCGAAGTTAATAGATCATGCGAACTTGATCATTTCTGCGAAGAAGAGTGGGGTGAAGTAAAATCAAAGAAGATGGTCGTCTACTTCGTGTAAATCATTACTTCGCAGATGATCGTTTACTTTGTGCAAATTATTATTTCGCAAGATTTTTGGGTATTTCGCAAGAAGAAAGTGGGAGATTATTTCACAAGAAATGACAAGTCATATACTTCGCAAAAGACAACAACAAGCCGTAAAAAGGTAAGTACCATTTCCCTGAATATTTTATTTACAAAAGACAAAAGATTTTTTGATTTTATTCCCCAAAAGCGATATACTCGCAAGATTTCTACAATTTCTAAGATTTCAAAACATTTCAAAGATTTTTTAGATTGGTGAAAAGTGATACAATCGCAAGATTCAAAAATGAGTTTGTCGCAAAAAATTAACGATCTCAAAATTTTTCAAAGATTTCAAAATTACAAAAAATAGAGAAAATTAAATTCCTATATTTCTATAGAACAATTTTGATTAATACTTCTCATACTTTTCATACTTCTTATACTAAAAATTTCATGAAAACATTCAACATTTTATGTACATGAAAAATTTACGATGAATTTTTAAAAGGCGAAAAAATACCGCCATTTACGATTAACTTGAGAATAAAAGACCGCAATCTGTGATCAGCCTCCAAAAAAGAAAGAGATCCGCAGAAAATTTTATACAGGCAAACCTTTGTGGCGTACACCCTAGTTCGCGAAGCTATATTTCGTAAGAGGCAAAGTCCTAAAGTACGTCATTTAAGGGGGTACCTATAAACGTGGCTAAGGGTAACCGAAACACCACCAAAGACCCTTAGTACATGGTAAAAATTTAGGGGTACAACCCAATAATGGGGTACCTATCCGGTTTAGACACCTTGGATTCTCACCTAATCTAGCAACATTACGCAACATAAAATGCGGTGTAAAAGGATTTAGGTTGGGCGACTAAGGCATACTGTATTTCCCAAGAAGTGCAGAAAACGATCAAGGCGCCGAGGTACACGGTTGAGTCAAGAGTGCCGGGTGAGGTTGAACCACATCTGCCATTTTTGACAAGTCTTGGCAAATGATGCACTTGGCCCAAAGATACCCCATAGGGTGCAACCTCGTAACTATAAGCCCTATAGGTAAAAAGGATAAGAGGTTGTGATCAAAAGCTGGTTGTTGGCAGAACCGGATGGGAAGAGCTAACCTTGTATGGTCGATGTACACTTCCTTGAAGGGGCAACCAGGGGGAAGATAAAGGGCATCACCCTCCATTAGGGAGCTGATACGTGCTATAAGACGCAAATGTCACGAGGCTTCTTGTTTGCGAAAACATAAAGGCTTGTCATATTTGTGCAACAATTGAACTTCTGCGAGCCTTCTAAAAAAAAAAAAAAAAGAAAAAAAGAGAAAAAAAAGAAAGAAAAAAGAACTCGCAGAACATAACAATGAAGATAAGATGAGATCAATGGGTTTTTGCATGAAAGTGTAAAGACGTCCTGCGATTTCATCACAAGACGATAATGTCATGAGGTTGTATGTTCGCAAGAATGTTCAGACTTGTCATATTATCGCAAATACAAAAGTTTACTACAAAAGAGGTGGCAAAATAAGACCTTTACTTAGGAAGGCATGATAAGACCACAGAAATTAATGAAATTCATTACAATCATTGAAGAAATTATACAAGAATATACATCATGAAGTTTTGAAGAGAAGACAACTTCGTCAAGATCATTGAAGAATTTTGAAGAGAATATATATCAAAGAAGACAATTCCATCAAGATCATTGAAGAATTTTGAAGAGAATATATATCAAAGAAGACAATTCCATCAAGATCATTGAAGAATTTTGAAGACAATATATATCAAAGAAGACAATTCCATCAATATCATTGAAGAATTTTTACAAGAATATATATCACGAAGTCATACCAGAAGAGGCGATTTCATTCGCGAAAATACACAAGTAAACTTGCGAAGATGATTATATAAATAGAGGCAACTCAAGGATATATCAATTTTACTGCAGCAAAATGAGCTAAGTAACACAAACATTAGCTATGCATTATAATAGATAAGTATTCACATCATACAAGCATCATACTTGCATCATACAAGCATCATATTTGCATCATACAAGCATCATACTCGCATCATTCAAGCATCATATTTGCATTGCATAAACATTTCATGGCATAAGCATCGCATAAACATTTCATAACATAATCATTACATAAATATTATATTTGCACAAGTATTTTATAAAATTTTACAGGAAAACACCGCGAAAGTTCGCAGAAAAATTCATAATTCGCAGGACTATTCATAGTTCGTAACACTATATTCGCAACACTATGTTCGTAACACTATATTCGCAACACTATGTTCGCAACATTATATTCGCAACACTATGATCGCACCACTATATTCGCAGCACTATTTAGAAGTTCAGAAATTCGCAGAAAATCCCAAAAATTCACAGAAAAATTCAGAAGTTAGCAGGGTTACCAATTGAGGCAAAGACAAGATAAGAATTGAGATGCAATTTAATTATTTAACATTTTCTCAAGGATTCTCCTTCATAAATAAAGAACAGAGGCAACTATGGATACCCAAGAAAATATTTGATGTTCTTTATCTTCTCAGCAAGAATCCTCACCAAAAGTGGAATAATAATTTCACATGAACAGAGGCAATATTTATTACTCTCATCAAGGATATTTTATACTTCTTATATATTTCGAGGATTAAGTACTTCTTATACTTCTACAAGGATATTTTATATTTCTTATACTTCACACTTCTTCAAGATACTTCGCATACTTCATACTTCGCAAGATGATACTTCTAATTACTTCTTAAAGCTTCAGAACTTCGCAAAAGAATAGAGGCAAGTATATACTTTTTGAGTTTGATATTCTTTAGCTCGTTCCTTCATCAACAAAGATAAAAGACTACTCCAACAACCACAACAAGTGATTTTTTCTTAAAGATCGCTCTTCAAGCAATATTCAAGAAAAAAGAGGCAAGATGTAGGAGCGGAATATCACAGAAAATAATAACTTATGAAATTGTGGACAGAAAATACATTTTGCGAGCAAGAAGGACATTTTGCGAGCAAAGAATATTTTGCGAGCAAGAAGGACATTTTGCGAGCAAAGGAAACCACGAAGGTTCGCAAGATAATCTTCAAATCCGAAATGGCGGGACAACACAACTGTCATCTATTGTAAAATCATATAAATATCCATTTAGGCATAAGAAGGAAAGGAGAGACACATTTTGAGAGAGGGGATGATTTTAGGAGGAGAGAGAAAATTTTAGAGAGGGATTTATTTTCTTTATCATCTTCTTCCCCAAAATTCTAGAGCTCCAAATATTCATTAATGGAGTCTCAATTGTAAAATCATGTAATTACATACAATCACTAGTGAAGCACCGTGGATGTAGATCACATTGATCGAACCACGTAAAAATCTTTGTATCTCTTTATAATTTTAGTACCTTAATTCTTAGTTTCATATCAAATTAATTAGGTTTAGGAATCATTTTAATGGATTCTAATGAGGGTGTAGTTGTGAGATAATCCGCAACTACAAACTCGCAGAAATGAGAGGCATGCTGAATAATAGGAGATAAGGATGTAGGAGGCAAATAGATGAAGCTATGGAAGAAGCTGCGAAAACTCCATTCACACAAGAAGTACAATTAGGATGAATACCCCCAAAGTGCAATCTGCCTGCATTAACTAGCATTTTCGACGGAATAACATGTGCAATTCAACACATCAAGGCGTGTGTAAGGTGTATGCTACAGTGGGAAAATCATGATGCTGTATTATGCAAGTATTTCACATCCAGTTTAATAGGGGAGGCGCTGAAATGGTTTACCTAAGAATACGATAACATCTTTCAACCATTTGCAGACTACATTCTTAGGGGCATACATAAGTAATAACTCTTCGTGTCCCGGCATTGAAGATGTATTTGGATTAAAGCAGAGAATTGGAGAAAGTTTGAAGCATCTAACCATAAGGTGGAAGAAAATGTGCAGTGAGATGGCTGGACGTGTGGATGAGAGATATCTCATTTTATCATTCTCAATGCAATGTTCACAACTAATCTGCTATACATTCAAACTTTTAGAATCAAGAATACAATCAAAATGACTGAATTACGGGAGCTGCAGGTGGAGTACATTTCTCTTGAATAAAAACAGAATGAAATGGAATCGTATCTTGTTGCAAATACAATCTCATCAGCAGCGAATGCGAGTTTGCTACCAAAATTGATAAACACGGTTACGAGCACTTCGCAGGTCCAACAAGAAAATAAGAATGATAATCAACAGAAGTTGGTAGATATGGGAAGAAGGTATGAAGAAGAATTCGAAAGAGAAATAATTTTTATAGTCGAGGTGGAAACAATAAAATTCAAAGACTTGATCAGCCACAAGAAACCTATGGAGTACAAAGACAAAACTATCAGAGAGGATTAGGAAGTCAAAGAATGATATGGGGGGAGATTAAGATGCCGCCTTTGAACACTAGTGTGGAAAAAATTTGGGAAGCAATAATTTTAATGGAGAATATACCAACACCCTGGAACATGGGAAAAAAACCGCTTCCAAATAATAGAAGTCAAGAATTTTGCTCTTATCATCACTTTCATGGACATTCTACAAATAATTGCAGAAACATAAAGAGAATCATTCTCAGGATGATAGACTAGGGAAAGCTAAATCATTTTCTAATATGGTAACCTCAATCTCAACTCTTACCACCACCGCCAGAAATTCTCAGAGTAAACGCAACAAAAGGAGGAGAAACATTTGTTATAGAAGTCAGAGCAAAGGCAAAAAATCTGTTTTGTAACTCTATTGTACATTCATACAAAACAATCGAAGATTTCCATGACAATGTTTTAAGCAGAGTTTTCGCAAGAGATGCTGATGGGAGGGAAATAATGAATATTGCGAAAGCTTCGCCATTAGAAGAGTGGCAAAAACAGACTATTTCTTTCACTGCACAAGAAGTACCTGAACCTGGCGAAATGCATGACAATCCATTGGTGGTGAGACTAGAGATAAACCCAAAACAAAGATAAAGTGAAGAAGAAGATGAAGATGATGAGGCCGAAGATTCATGGGCAATTAATAGAGTTTTAATTGATACAGAGAGTTCTGTAGATATCATGTTTTATCATACTTACAAGACAATGGGAGGCAGAGATGAGGATCTAATACCTTCAACCTATAAAATCTATGGTTTTAATGGCACTGCCAATAAACCTAAAGGGGAGATCACAATGCGAATTTCATTAAAGGGAATATCTTCTAAGATTCTATTTTGTATTGTCGATGTAGAGTCGCCTTACAATGCCTTAATTGGTCGACCTTGGCTACATGGGATTTTAGGTGTGGCATCGAATTTCCACCAGTGCATTAAGTTTCCACATCCTAGTGGCATTGGAGTAATAAAGGGAGATTGGGTTGAAGGAAAGAAATGCTATGAAATTGATATAGAATCTTGCGAAGAAAGAGCTGCGAAGAAGGGGAATTAGAAGTATAACATCAAAGAAAGACAAAGAAGTGAGAGATTGATGGTTGATTAAGTAGAACAAAGAAAAAAAGGAGTGTTGCGAAGTAAGAACTTGCTGAAAACAACAGAGAAAATCTCGCAGAAGGTCAGAAAGTAACTAACAGTCTCGCAGAGGCAGAGAACAGTAAAGGTAAAAAAAATATTTAACTGTGAAGTGAAAGAAATTTCAAAAAATATATTTTCCTTAATGATGTATAATTGGTTTGTTGCGAAAATTTCAAAAAATATATTTTCCTTAATGATTAAAATGAAATGAATGAATACAAAAATTTCATGAAAAAGAAGATGCGAAATTGCAGATATCAAAAGCAGAATGAAAATGTGCAAAAATTTCGCAAGAAACGATCATTTAAGATCCAAAATGGGACGAACCTTTATGGCGTACACCCTAGTTCGCGAATAAAATTTCGCAAGAGTCAAATGTAAGACCTAAAGTACGTCATAAAAGGGGGTATCTGTTACATGACTCAGCGATAAGGTTACACCGCTGCTGGAACCTGAGTCATGGATATTTGGGATCAATGAAAGCCCATCCAGGAGAGACACCTTGGATTCTCAACTTGAGCATATGACTTGAGTTAGGCGACTAAAGTAATAAGAGCTCTCCGAAGGGATGCAGAGTATGACCAAGGCTCCGAGGTACACGGTTGAGCCAAGAGTGCCCGGGGCGTATGAAACTACCCTGGACATTCTTGGCAAGTCTTGGCTATGATGCACTCGGCCCGAAGAAAACCCCACTTAGGGTGTAGTCTCGTAACCATAAGCCATATAGGCAAAAGGGATAAGAGACTGCGAACAAAACTGGTTGTTGTTAAGACTGGATGGGAGGAGCTAGTCTTGTATGGCAAAAGTACGTCTCCTTAAAAGGGCAACCAGGGGGAAGATAAGGGCGGCACCTTCCATTAGGGAGCTGATAAGTGTCTTAAGACGCAAATGTCATGAGGCTATATTTTCGCAAGAATATTTATACTTGTCATACTTGTGCAACATTCCTGAAGAGGCAATAATACAAAAGAGAAGATAAGACGAGATCAATGGGTCATTGCATGCATGTGTAAAGACGTCATGCGATTTCGTCGCATCACGGCAATATCATGGGGCTTTAGTTTCGTAAGAAAATTTAGGCCTGTCATATTGTCCCAGCAAAAATACAAAAAGAACATAAAGTTAAGGCAAGATCAATGGGTTTCTACATGAAAGTGTAAAAACGTCCTGCGATTATGTCACAAATAAAAAAAATGGATGGAAAATAAGACCTTTACTTAGGAAGGCAAAATAAGACCACGTCAGAATACAAGAAAGAATACAATTTTACAATTTATGATTGCGAGATTATGCAGAGATAATTGCGAGAATATGCAGAGATAATTGTGATTTTATCGCAAATTATTAAACAGAGGCTGCTTGCTTAATCCCTCATCTGAATACAAATAACAGAGGCAAATATGGGAATGCATAGAACGAGTTACATGTTAGTTGTTTTTACATGATAGATTTACACTTAAAGTAAAAAAATTAATTGTATTTTGGTCGATCATGTTGCAAGAAAGAAATTTTTTTCTAACACATGCAGGAAAGAACAAAATAAATAGAACTTGTATTGAAGACTGGAGAAATTCGCAGTGATAGATTACAAGTAAATAAGAACGAAAGATCAAGAGCCAATATACAAGTTTTACAAAAAATTGAACAAGAAAGCACAAGGAAGCAAAAACTATCTTTTACTTGATTCTTCATTATCATCATCAATTTCTTCACCAGAATTTTCTTCTCCACCAAATTCTTCATCATACTTCTCCTCTTCATTTTCTTCAGACTCTGATTCTTCGTCAGCTTCACTATCAGAGATAACATAATTATGAACATTCTCTGGAACTTTGTCTAGGAGACAAGGATACTTGGAGTGAGGAATCTTGTTGTCATCACAAATCCCTTTGATAGTGTCATTGCGGAAAGAAATTGCATCATTCCCAAAATTTGTAATAGTGATCTTCATTTGAGCCTTCAACCTTGAACACTTATCATTGCGAGAAGATAAATCTTTTGCGAGCTTCGCTTTTTCATTCTCAAGCTCTTCAATTATTTTGCGATATCTCTCTTCAGCTTCTGCGAAAATATAACAACAAGTCAACAATTTGATAGTAGTTTATGAAAAAGTAAATAACTAAAGGAAGAAGAACGATTAACAACCTTCTCTGTTAGAAATCATATCTCTAATCAAGGCCGTTCGCTCATCTTGAAGAATGACATCTACACCTAAGTTATTTCTGGCATTATCAAGAATCTTCGCAGCCCAAGCAAATTTATTATCATTACTAATGAGAAGGCGGGAGCGAACTTGGTTTTCCCTCTCAAAAAGGGCACTATTCTCGCAAATAAGTCTATCTCTTTCAATTTGAACTTCAAGAAGAGTTTTATGGAATTCCGCTAAGGTTTGAGCACCTTGTCTAAATATACGATCTTTTTCGTCTATGAGATTACTATTCTTGGCTCTTAAACTATTTATTTCTTCTTTGGATTTAAGATAACGACGTTTAGACGTATTAGCTGCCCCCAAACTAGACCTGTGGTCAATTTCTAAAAGACGAAGTTTGGATCTGAGGTCATTTATGGAAAGAGATTCAATCTTGTCATTTGAATAACTATTTAAGGAATTATTAAGGCGATCAAGAAGGGTATCCTCATCTATAGGTTCAGGAAAAGAACGGAGGAGTGTAGCCTCATCAGTAAGACCATAAATATCTGTAAAAGTGGTTGCTTGAATAAGCTAAAACAATAGGATAAAAGAATTAAGAGAAAGAGGGAAAGTTTTTTACCATAAAGCTGTTGGTTGGCTTTTTCAAGATTAGATATCTTGTGTTTGTTGCTTGAAACATCAATTTCTAGCTGTTTATTCTTCTTGCGAAGCTCAGCAACTTCAGCTTCCAATTCTCCATTATTCTTGCGAAGTTCAGCAGATTCAGATTTTAATTCTTCATTTTTATTGCGAAGATTTGTATTCCTCTTTTCAGAAGCTACACGTCTCTTCTCCAAATCTGAGGCAACAACGAAATAAGCCCTTCCATCCTGTGAAGAAAAGGAAAAGGTTACCAAAATAAACATAGCTAAAACTTTAAGTATGGAGAGGAAGCAAAGAAATAAAAATATACCAGAGTGCTAAGTGAATTTAAGAGACTAGGAGTCACTGATCTCGAAGCTCCACGAAGAGAATCATTATCAACCAGTATAGGAGCATCGCAGATTCTTGCGAGGGTCTGGCACGTACTAGTAAAAGCATCATTCCCAATACCATGCATAGTATTAGCAAAAATGCCGGACAGATGAGCCATGGAAGATTTAGGTTGAGAAGATTCTTTCGCAGAAAAGATATCGTCATTGTCACTATTATCATCATCATCATCATCATTATTATTATTGTCACTGGAACTTTCGCTATCTTGAGGAATTGAGGGAGAAGGAGATTGAACTTTTCGTTTCTTTAAAGGAGGAGCAGCAGATTTCTCCTTGCGAGGAGCACCTTTGCCTTTACCTTTACCTTTACCTTTGCTCTTCGAAACCTTGGAGGGTTCCTCTGTCTCACCAATAACCTTCAAACACAGATAAAGATAAGAAATAGAGGCAACAATATATTGTCAAGAATCTTAAAAGAATATTTCTTACTTCATCTGTGATTGATTGAAAAGCTAATAAAGTACTAGCTTTCCCAAACTTCTTGTAGCTTGCTTTCAGCCTCTCAATCTGGTAATTTCGTAATTACACGAAAATATTGGAGTGATTAGCGAGAACATATGTAAGAGTATAAGAATAATAATAATAATAATTCAAGCAAAAGGTGGAAATGTACCTCTACATCCTTTTCCAGCCAGTTGAATACCCAGGGTTGGTACTCTGCGAGATTCACAGGTAAGACATGAGAACCATAAATATAAGGACCCTCTAGAATTAAGGGGAAAACACACCACTTGTTATCATTAGAATGACGTGGGGTAGAATTATCGCTAGGATGTCAGTCAATGTCTTGCATGAGCAATTCTTCATCAGCAACATTATCTCTCATATGTAAGCGAACACCCCAGCAAGTATTGTCTCTCTTCATAGGAATTACTTCATAATTCGCAAAGAAGTTTTCTACAGTATATTTCGCAGGTATAATCGCAACTTCAACAAATTTAGGATTATTAACTTCAATGGGGTAAAGATATTCCTTACCAGCACCGCGAGTGGCAAACTCGAGCATCAGACGAATGCAATCCTCACTCAATTGGTACACAGCTCGCGAGAAATTCGCATGAGAAAGAATTTCATAAAACAAGGGGAGCTCAGGATCATAGAGGGGAATGGGAAGACCAGCTTCAAGCTGACCTAGCGAGACTATGATCTTTCCATGATTGCAGGGATGATCAGAAAATAATTTGGCAGTAAGCTCAGACTTAGGGTTCTGACCGGGAATGCGAGATAGAGTAAAACCTCTGTTTTGAAGTTTCTTTTGAGCCTTTTCAAAGGAAATCTCATTCTTACGACCGGATGAAGGCATTTTTTAGTATGGGAATGGAGAAGAAAGTAAAAACTTGAAAAGATAAGAATTGAGAAAAGTTACAGTAGCAGGAGCGGAATTCACGGAAGAACAGTGAAGAAAGTTGCAGAGAAATAAGAAAGAAAGTAAAAGAGAAGAGTAGAGAAGAATGAAAAGAGTATATATAGAGAGAAGAATACTCAAGAAGATAAACACATTTAATGCAAAGATTAGACGTGAACAGTTGAAATACAGCGGTTGAAAAGGACGTGTCAGAAGCTGGATGGAAGAAGGGATACGTGTAGTAAATTTGGCAAAGAATGCAGAATCGTGTCAGAATAGAAGAATATGGAAAGATGGGAAGTTGCAGCATTCTGAAGAAATAATATTCTCATGATCTTCTCCCCTTCGCAGAGAAGATATGAGAAGAGGCAAGATGTAGGATCAGAATATCGCAGGAGCAACAATCTTGCGATGTTAACAACAACACTCTTGCGAAATTCTCAACAACTCATTACAAATGTCGCAGAATGGTTAGGAAAGTGACGTAATAGATGACGGTAGTATAAACATAAAGAAAGTGTGATAATCTTGCGAACGAAGGAGGTTTGCGAAGAAGTAACACTAACAAGCCTGAGAGATTACCGCAAGTTAGATCCGAAATTAAAGGAAAACTTAGCTGTCATCCACTATATAAATCCCTATATAAAGAGTTGAATAAGCGTAAGGAAGAGATAGATCTTTTTCGAATGTTGAGCAAGTCATTAGGAGAGAGAAAGTTTAAAGAGCGATTGTATTCTTGTTTTCTTCCATCTCTTGTAAAATTTTTGTGAATCAATTAATAAAAGTGTTGTTCTTAATCTTTAAAAGATGTGTTGATTATTATGAATTCTTGTTTTCTTGTTTAAAAGTTTAAAGAGCGATTGTATTCTTGTTTTCTTCCATCTCTTGTAACATTTCTGTGAATCAATTAATAAAAGTGCTGTTCTTAATCTTTAAAAGATGTGTTGATTATTATGAATTCTTATGAGGGGTGTAGTGTGGAATTTCCTGCTACATGTCCCATACCATAATACTCATAAAATTCGACAAGGGTTCCATTTTCAAAACTAAGAGATGGTCGGTTGCCTAAAATCAGAGTTGGACAGTTGCCCAAATGGTAGACGGCCAATTGCCAAAATTAACACGGGCCAATTGTCCAAATAGACGGCCAGTTGCCAAAATTAAAACGGGCCAATTGCCCAAAAACGGGAGATGGCCAGTTGCCAAAATCAACATGGGCCAATTGCCCAAAAATGACAGACGGCCAGTTGCCAAAATCAACACGGGCCAATTGCCCAAAAACGGGAGATGGCATGTTGCCAACTCCAATAATTTATACGGCCAGTTGCCGATTCTAACAATATATATAGCCAATTGCCAAGGTTGCAATCATCTCCGAATAGGTAATATGAACTGTCAAACAGCAACCACCACTTTCAAATGATATGAACAACAGTGCGGATTTGTGCTGAGCCGCATAGCGGCTGCCTACGTACCCTCTCTGTTGCTCGAAGGGATCAAGCACGTCCGTAGTTCGTCATTGTTTAGATAGGATGAACTACCCTCACTAGTAGTAACTATCTCTTATCAAGATGATATGAACTATCTCATTTAGGTAGCAAGCATCTCTTACGTAGATTGTATGAACTGTTTGTCGTGCCAGCAAAAATCTCTTGTAATGGATAATATGAATTGCATAGCAAAAACTATCCCCAGTTATCAATCAATGAAAAGATGTCAACGTCTAATTATATCTTTACCTGCACCTGCTCATCTATATTTGCACCTGCACTTGTACCTGCCACTTAGAATAAACAGTGGACTACACGATACCGCATATAAAGGTAAATTCATCTAGGAAATAAACTGCTATCAACGAAGTGTCCATGATACCTTAACTAATATACAAAGTAGAAATATACATCCCAATTTGTAAAATCAAGTGTGCACAAAACACCATCTTGGGGACTAAACTCTTACAATCAACGAAAATCTTAGCTTAAATAATATCTTCCCATAACATTTGTGCAACCAAAATTCAACACAGTCTAGCTTCACACATACTAATGGAGCACATGTAAAAATCTAAGCATAGAGTTCCAACTAAGGTTAAATAACAGTTCCAAACTAGGTTGCATAGAGAAGTAGGAGATTTAGTAATTACGCGCCACGACATATTTATATAAGCATATATACCTGTGGAATGATACTTGACATACAACATTCTTACGTCTACCGAACTCATACAACCAGCTCCAGAACGAGTAATAATTGCTTAATTGAAAGTGCCAAGGATTTCCAAGTGCCATATACTATGCATCTAAGCTAGAAGATACAAATTTCATACGCCGTATTAACAATAGCTGGCATGAACCATCCATATTGATACCTATGACATGTAAGCATACATCCACAAGTCTCGTAATTGTCACTTCAGGATATAAGCCTATCAATTATACAACCACAGTTCAAATATGGTTTTTAGAATACATAGTAAGTACTGTAATGGTTTAAGTGCACAACCAAATCCATGTCAGAATTCAAATCACATCTAAACCATCACACTTTCTTTAAATATGGAGATACGAATAATTTCATAGTAGAAGAGAAATTGGCATATCTTATCATAGAGATGAAATGTAACTCCATACATATATTTCCTCAAAGTTATATGCACATGCTAAATAGTAATAAATATTCAATCTAGCACATTATCACCTTGGATGTTCAGATTTGTATCAAATACTAAACTAGAACGCCAACAATTGTTAACTCGCGCAACGATGTCAATAAAGATATTACATGGTTATACATAAGCAATATGATGGAAAATTGATCTCTTAAATAAAAGTTCAGATTATACAACACCATTTAAAACAATCTAGAAGTTCAGCACATGCATCACCATTCGAACTCCAAACATTTACAGCCCAATTCAGTAAAATTACCATGCAAGCTCATATCTACATTATGTACTGTTCTTATCAAACTCGCAATGTATACTCATCGGATCATAGTGAAATTTTCACCACACATTCATAACTATATAAAGGTCATTGTATAAAAATTTCAAGGAAAAGTAACGGTTCAATCTCAAGATATGACTGATTTTATATGCTCCAACGAAACTGAATTCTGACAGACGTTAACTTCAGAAAATCCAGGGTTTGGGATACTTACCATGATCTATTAGTTTTGAAATTTTTATAGATCAATCATC
This sequence comes from Papaver bracteatum, assembly GCA_023529315.1. NCBI lineage: Eukaryota > Viridiplantae > Streptophyta > Magnoliopsida > Ranunculales > Papaveraceae > Papaver > Papaver bracteatum. The sequence continues at coordinate 1,222,511 of JAJJWX010003262.1, forward strand.
ACAAAAATGGGTTTCTCATGTCCAAAAATCAGAGAAATACATGCAGTCTAAATGCTAAACTAGAGGTCCCAATAACTCTTCTACGTTATACAAAATTCTGTAGAATGGTTCTCTGTAACACATCAGTTTATGCCACCTTCCCTAGTCCGATTATCCTGAAAATTTATTCAAATTTTCATAACATGGTTAGGTATAACATATCCATAAATCATAAGATTCCAACAGTTAGAACTCAATTTATAAGCTCAACTCATAATAACATTCAACAGTTATAAAATAACAACAACCACATCTTGAGCCCAACGACTTATAATAATAGATTGGCGATTCTCAAAGGCATCAACATAAAGAGTTATGAACTTAAAAATACAACATATACATCATGTTAATCTTTCTACTAGCATTAGAAACCTTACCTCAAATTGCTAGTACCGAAGAGATATAAAAGTCCTCTTCTTTCAAGATTTTTATCGAACACTTTGCAAGTAAAGCTTGTGGTGAAAAGAAATCCCTGGTGATATACTCTAAAACTATATTATACCTTCTTTCCCTGGAAAGTTGATTTAGGGAATGCACTCAAGCTTCCAAATCAACAATAAACTATAAACATTCACAAATCATAGCCATGCATCACACAATTGACCCGTACAATGGAAATTAGTTCACTGTAATGGAATATAACCCAATTAATCCTAAAACAGAAACTTCCCATCTTCTTCTCTCATTTTCTCACAAATTCCAATTCAACTAAACACAATTACAATAGTGAGATTCGAGTAAGTTTGCACAAACTAATTCAAGTAATAGTTTTTCTTTTATGTTTAGTTTGAAATGGGAACAGAAATTTGGGAAACCCAATTTCTAATAAGAATGAACCCTAGCTCTGACATTATCATCCCTGATTCATCCTTTTACACAATAAAAATTGAAACTCTTGTAGGCTCTATAAAATACAGCTACTCCATGCTTTGATATCAAAAGAAATTGAAGTTTCATCATCATATTTTTGCAAAACCCCTAAACTGAAAATAGGGAGAAGAAATTTTTTTACTCATTTATGCAAATCAACCACCATCAATAGTATCAGTAATCTTCACTTATTCCCATTTACACCAGATTCATGCCCGCATAATTTTCACCGAAGTTCCTTGAATTTTTCAGTCGAACAGAGAATGAGAAAATAGAAGAAAACCGAGACCCCTCTCTCGGTTAATATTTTCTTGTTTTTATCACGAACATGGAAAAGACTAAAGTGCCTACAACACCCTCCCTAACTGGCATGTGTGAATGAGATGTGTCCTGATGCATGTGAATATATTATGGCACCCAGAATTTCAATTATGTCAACCAATTCTATTTAGGCACTAGTATTTATTATTAAGGCATACTAGAAAAACAAACACACTTAGATATTATATTTCTAGGCACTCTAAGAGAAGAATTCAACTAATGGGTTTAGTTAAACCCGAGAAAAACTTTGGGGCCTTACAAAACGAGCTTCGTATCAAGGCCCACAAGAGTTCTCACGACAACATCCACTAACACGAGAAAAATCAGACTCAGGGTACCCACGCTTCCCGTTTCCAATGAGGAAAGTTATGGAGTTGCTTGAAGATTGGGTACAAGACGGAGTAGTTCAACTACCTCCTATGTGGCGCTTGCCAACTGATCGAGAAATGAAAGATTCGAGCTATTGTCACTACCACAGGTTCGTCCATCATCCTACCATTGAATGCAATGGCCTGAAGCACATTGTCCATGAAAGGATTAACTTTGGAGAGTTACGTCTATGAAATGAAGATTCTCCATTTCTCTACAAGACAACACATGCAGTCAAGATGGAGTAGTTCAACAAAAACAAATTGGCTGGAGACTTCCCATTGTTAAGAGGCGCATCATAACCTGGATTCATATCCAGGAAATCCAGTTTTGTTATTGGGTCTTGTGAACAAGTAAGTTTCATAAAACAACAATACACAGCCAATTGTTTTGAAATTCACTGGGGACTCGATACATGCGCCATCTCATGTTGAGAATAAATCCAATAATACGATTATTCTAAAAATATCATATTACTCTAGTATTTCCCCTTTTCATGTAACATTCACAATTTCTTCAAAAGGGGGTGCGATATTCGCATTTCAACATGTTAGTTCATCCAAACATTATCACTTCTATAAAATTACTCACAAAATCATTTTAAGAGTAAATCAATTCAAGAATCCTCACAGAACAATCACCTACTAGTTCATAACCTGAAAATCAAAACCATAAAATAGGCGCATTTTGCCTTTTCAAAAAAAAAAAAAAAAACTAAGAGAAGAAAATTCATGAAGAAAAAACACTCAAGGGAAATCGTCCAACAATGGCTCATTCTTCTTGGTGAAAGCACCCTTCATATTTTGGAGAGCAATCTGCTTCAACTTCAACTCCTGGGATAACTTCTCAACTTCTGCCTCTTGTTGTTTAATAAAAGCCGCGAAAGGAACTTCAGCCATTTCAGTTTGATGCTTTTGGATTTTGGAAAATCCTTCACAGAACTAGGAGGCGTTAAACACAAAGTTCACAAACATATTCCGGTGGAACTCCCAGTTTGGACTACTTAGAAACGGCGCACCCAGTCGCGATGCACATGTCGTGAATGGAAGATAGAGCCTCCTCGACAGGTTTAACCAATGAGAAACGACTCTTAACCTTCTTGGTCGTCGCAATGTGCCCATGCTTCTTCCATATCTTGGTGTACAACTCCGCATACTTAGCCGGCACGCTGAATCCTCCAACCAGCACGTGGTCTGTGAAAAGTACGTCAAAAGGGGGATCGAAAGTGGCTCCAGTAACGGAATGCACAACCAATGCCGTATCATTACCGAGAGGTTCTTTGGAGGCAGTTACACCTACAGCCGTGGATGCGGCATCTCTACCGAAAGGGGCACCAATGTTCCCTGCATCATCATCCATTTCCACGTAGAGATTGTTTTCTATTACGGTCTCGTCCTGCAATACCGCTGGTTAATGTTTTTTTTACATAAAAAAAAGAATCATTTTTCAGAAAGTGTATAGAAGACGTACTAGTTCATCTTCCGGATCGCTGGAATAATTAGATTCTCTACTATGCTTAGAAATGCTTCCTTCATCGCTGCCGGATTCTAAACCTTCTTCGTCTTCAACCTCATTTTCATCTTCGAGAGACTCATTATCGACGGATTTATCTCCTAGAGATGCCATGTTATGACTATGTACCTACATATTAGAAGAATTAAAAATTACCGGATCTGCTGAAGTTGTTCGAATGCCGCATGCACGCGTCTTCGACCTCGACTCTTTCTCCTGGGGACTGCGAGAAATACTATCCCTAGTCTGTTTTCCCGATGGAAGCGGCTTCAACAACTTATGTTGTTTTAAAGTTTCAGAAGAAGGAATTTCGTGCTGAACTGCCACGACTTCTTCCACGAATTTTTGAAAAGATAAAAGCTATTCTTTCTAAAATTCCTTATACTTACCAGTCGCCACCGGTTGTCTTCCTGGGATCAAGAATGGTAGGCTCTTCTTCGTTGCGAAAATGCTAGTATCGAAAACAGATGCCAAAAGATCCACTAATGACATTGGCGGGCGACAAAATGGGATTCCCTGATCAAATCCTATCTAACGAGCGGCCATGTCAATGTTATACGGAACCACAGTAAAAGATTCATTAAAGAAAGATGGAATATATCCTGGCGTGCAGGTTCCCATAAATACAGTCTCTTCAAGACTCATATCCTTTCCATCGGTGTGCAACACTATATCAGGAACGACGACAAAGGTTTTTGGATGAACTACAGAAGAATGAACTGGCACCCACAGGCAAAAATGTATGGCATGCACGCTGTCGAAAAAGTCAATAAGATTCAACCCAGTCTTAGGACGCCTCTTTTGCCAACGGAGTATTCTGGAACCCCTATATATACTGGAGAACGAAGTTGCAAGATTAGGAGCATAACCTTTAAAGTGCTCCCATAAGCATGCTTAGAAAAATTTGATGTGAACATGCGACTCCACCTTCATGTATCCGTTGGAAGCATGCATGTCCGCTGCCAGATAATCTATATAAGAGTACAAAGACCCAAGGAACAAGCTTCCTAGGAAAAGGACTACGCCTTTCGCTAGATTAATGGCAAACATAACAATATTCCGTCTTATAGTCTTCTTACCAGAGCCATCATCAAAAACATCTCTAGACATCCACAAGGATAAAAACGCATCAACGCTGAGTACATCATCCAACACTTTTCCCGCTTTCGGTTTCATCGGAAACCATTCAGATACCCACCAAGTATAAAAACATTTCTCATCATTTTCCTTCTGATTATACCCTTCCGCTTTCTTAACTAGAGTGGCGAAAATCACTTTTTCTTCATCAAACAACTTAAAATCAAGATTCCCTGCAACTGGAAGACTCAGCAAAACGGCTACGCTCTCTAATGTGATAGTCATTTAACCCCATCTACATATGGCCGTGTGGGTGGAGGGACACCATCGAGAAATCAAAGTGATCAAACCTTCAGTGTCTTTCCTAATGCGAAGTGTTGCATATGCCTTGACAGCTTCAATGACATGTGCTTTAATCAGGTTATTTTGATACGCTCATTGCCCAACATATGCCTCATCCATCCTTCATAAGAGCGTAGCTGATTATGGCAAATTTTGAAATCAATAAGAGAAGTTGGATACTATTTCATTTGGAGACAGAACCTTATCACACGCACTGGAGAAACTAATGGAGCAACCTCTTCATTCTATGAACCCGCAAGAAGGGTTATGAGCGTAATGTTTGGATAAAGCACAACAAATAGCTCACCATCTATGTTTGGCATATCTTTGGAATTGCTACCATTTCTCAGCTTAGCGGAAGAAATATTTCCAGGTGACATCTTAACGAGAATTCCTTACGTTCTCAAATGACTACAATGAAGCAAAACGGAAAAAGTCACTACTTCATGGGAGTCATGCACATAACTTCTTATCAAAATTCGACGTAATCACTAATAGTCGAAGCCTAGAGATCGAATCATGTGGATAACAAACTAACAGCAATGATGGAAGAGTCACATTCATGCAATTCATCTTTGGCCGCGGGATATACATCCAGGCCGGGTTACGCCCATGGCTAAGTCGAGTGGGGACTTACGCCCCTCGAATATTATTATTCTTTGATCGTGGGTACATTACAAAAAAAAAAAAAGAGGAGAAAATAGCAGCACTCACCTATGATTATTTGCTCATCTTACCGGTGATTCTAGTGATGTTGATTAATACCACGCTCACTACAATACTGTCAATGAAGAAGTTTCATTCATATTGGGATAAGTTTTCGAGTTCAAGGAAGCTACACCTAAGGATAGGGTTCACATCCACAAAAAAAAAAAAAGGAAGACGACGCAGTGCACTTACCTTCAAAGTTGTAAGCTCTCGGTGATGATAACAATGGAGAAACGCACACGGCCAGGGATGGAATTGGAGCAAATAAACGAACAAAAAAAGAAAATGGGAAGGGTCGACACTATTTTATACAAGTTTGTTTGGCGGAATTCTAATAGAAAAAGGTTTCCTCCTTTGGTTCGAACACGAAGAAAGGCAGTTGGGCCCGCCATACCAACGCCCCATGGCTACGCCAATGCCGTCCCGCATACTGTCGACGATTGACTCCTCCTAGTAAGCCTATTCTGTTTGTTTTTATCCCATCTTGTTTGCCACCATCCATTGCTTACCCTGCAACAATGTCACTATTACGTGCTAAGCAGGGGACTTAATGTTGATGGTGGTTTTCAATTCAGGGCTAAAATTGTAAATCCCTGTATTTAATGCGTTGTTATCCTGCAAAGGATTAAAGGCCATTTAAAAGTGATGTGTGCATAAACCTCTTCACTCATAAATGTATTGAACAATGCATTGCCCGCCTAGTATTTTCCTATGCTATGTTCCCCAGCTGAACTCTCAATATTGGCATGCCATGACGATTAATGTTCACTCGCAGCGGAGTAACAAGAATCTCCCGAAGTGTCAGTATAGAGATCTGCATGAAAACACTCACATAGGCTGCACTACTCTCCGATAAAGATATTTTCGTGTCAACGCGCTTTTAATTAAAAGTTAGCACGATCGACGCACTTAAATTCCTTAAGGAAAACCTAGACTGCCTATGACGGTCTTAAGGAGCAATCACGGCCACACGATTCGACAAGCTTAGCCTCTTCCCAGTGGAACTAGGAAATTACCATGAACATGGGTGATCGCGCTGTTGAAGAGGCTAAGCTTGTCGAATTTGAGATTATAAGCGATGTTTCATTTGCATTAATTATAAACGATGCTTTATGAATATTGATTCCACAAATAATTTTATTATCTGACCTAAAAGCATTATATGCTACTTCAAACGGCGAGTCGCATGACTTGACTCATTCAGCAGCCTGTTGTATATATTTTCCTACAAAATACTCGAGATATCAAACGAGTCACAAACTGGGGGTTGTTCATTGGGGTATTAGTCTAGTGGTTTACGGTGTGCGGTGTGCAACGCGCCCATTACGAGAAAGTTTCAGGAAATGACAGACAGTTAACATAGAGAGTAGTGGGTGAAAGGGTGACCAGTCTTCCCCCATAGAAAAGTGATGATCACCACCTTTCGCACAACCCCACTTCTCCAGTACTTAACTTCCCCCACTTCCTATGAGATCAGGGTACGCTCGATGACTTGTATAAATAGGTTTTCAATTTATTTCAACAAAACAGGTGTTATCAACACAGGTATCCAGAAAACACTAAGAACTGATAGCTTACTGTTGATGGTGGGTTTCTATTTAAAGGCTAAAATTGTAAAAGCCAATTTTTTGTAAGATGACGTCCTGCAAAGGATAAAGCCTTCAGGCGATGAATACTTCTCGCCATATTAATTCATTGGAGCATGTGCAACCATCCCTGAGAATTAAAACCTACCCAGAACGGAGCATGTGGCAACCATCCCGACGGAGCATGTGGAAACCATCCCGGTTTTCTGTAAGTATACAGCATTACTATTAATGCTTTAATTAAAGCCTTGTGTTCGACATGCAAACACCCATAGGCTATCTGACGGCAGGTTATACTAGCCCCGTCGAACGCATGCAAGACTACCCATGTTAGTCTCACTTGCTGAAAACAAACTTAGAAATATATCTCATCCGTCCAACTTCGCATGCATAGATGGAGGGTGTAGATATAGATTCAGGGGGTCCTGAGAATGCTACCATGATCACCGCGGACCCACTTTCATACATGACCAAACGGTCAAGGCCAACTACAGTTGGTCCTTCCAAAACGTGCGCTCAAAGTGAGCATGACGCACGGCTAGGGTTCCTTTTAATCGTGAACGTCCAACTTCGCAGGCATAGTTGGACAGCTTAGATTATACCCTAAAACAAGTAGTAAAGTGATGGTACACCATTGGAGGGCCCACTTTCTACCTACATGACCGACTCCCTCATAGGCAAGCCGTGGTGCAAGAAACGATTGCCCAAACAAGGCTAGATTAACGCCTTACGCAGGTTGAGAAGATCCAAAACGATCATGACTATCCGACTTCGCAGGCATAGTTGGATGGATTAGATTGCGCCCAGGGTCATGGAGCAAGCATGTACATTCTCACTATCGACCCAAGATGTTGCATACATGGTCGGTCTCCCCAAAGGAGGCGCACGCAACCCAAAACCGATCGCCCAAAGTGGCCGGTCCAAAACCCTAATTAGGGTTTGCGGCGCAGAAACATCTCGAGCGTTCATCTTCGCAGGCTTGGACGAAAGGCAAAGATGGAGACTTAGAAGGAACCGAGCATGCTAGCATGACCTTCGTGGGCCCGACTTCACTCCTAGCTAATCGGCCAAGACCGGCAGTGGTCAAGCTCCTCGGTACGCGCGCCCAAAGGTGGCATGTCACGGTCCCTCCATAAGTTCTAATCTCAACCACTCGTCTTTGCCACCTGAGTCGAGTGGCTCAGATTAAATCTTTGCGAGTCAAGCAGGCATGGGCGTGAGCACCATTGTGCCTCCTCCATGCAGGGCTGATCGGTTCCTCCATTGGAATTCTCCTAGCATGCAAACGTTTGGGTTGAAAGAGGCAGCATGCGCGCCTCTCATCCAACGATCGCAGGTAGGGTTGCAAACCATCTCGTCCGCCCAACTTTGCAATCTTGGACGAATGACTTAGGGTACGAATCAACCAGCAAATAAGGTATCACCATGATCACCATCCGTCACTATTCTTCACAGGGTAACCAACCAAGGCATGGCTTGACTATACAGCCTCCAAACGGTCACCTGAAGATGGATGCATGCGATGTTATACCAAGTTCACGGTTTACCCTACACTATTTCCTGTGGGTCCCGTGATCCACACACTCGAGAAATTAATCACGTCATAACTGGGGGATACAAACTGGGGTATTGGTCTGGCGGTTTACAGCGTGCAGCATGCAACACGCCATCACAATATCGTGTCAGGGAAACATGGGCGGTTAGCGATGATATGAGAAGTGGGCAAGCAACCGTGTGGCACTAACACACAACTCCACTTCCTCCATCACTCCACTTCCTCCACTTTCCCACGAGAGACGTAATGAAGGCTTATCGACTTGTATAAATAGGTTCTCCTCCCTATTTCCAAAGACAGAGGTTGGAACAACACAGAACACCAAGTGTTAATACCATCGTATTCAACACCCAGAGCCTGCCTGCAACATTTTCTCACCTACTCAACCTTCTGTTAACAAGTCATCAAATAGCCTTCACCTTCATACTCTCAACACCTTCTTCGCTTCTATCCCTAATATCAACCTCACATCCTTCACCTGTGATCGAAACAAATCTGGAACGGCCGTGTCTTCGGTTTAGGCCAGAATTGTATAGATTATCTCTCAAATCAAAGTGCTCATCGTGCAGCATATTTGTTGAAGGTTTAAACTCACTTCTCATCCACACACACCCAAAATTACCTAAACCGTCAGAAGTAGTTTTCTCCCACAAATAATTGGCGACCACAGTGGGAGGTTAATCTCTAGGTTGCAGAACTCGAATCTTTAAAGGCTACCAGTTTTTATTCGACTTTGGAGAGGCAGATCTTAGATTTGATTTGATTATCAATTCACTCTTCACCAAATCCCAGAAGTTCATCCCGAGATGTACTCCCGTTCGTCGAATCCTTCAGAAACCATGGATAATTCAAGTGTCATCGAAAATGTGACCAGGATGCTGGAAGACGTCCTGGCAAATCAAGCAGGTATTTCCAGAAGGCAGAGTGAAACCTTCCGCCTCTTGAACAACATATCGGCTTAATTACATGAGGTCTCTACAAGCATCTACCCGGGAAGTATCACTAATGATGCAAGAAATTCTGGAGGTCAGGTTTTCAGAAGAACTGGCGGAACACATGGCCCCAGAGAGCCCAGAGACCAACAAAACCTTTCACCTAGCAATGGGAGCTTGAGACGGATCGACCAGCATAAATAATTACGACGCTTGCCGGATGAAAACAGAGAATCAACTGCATACGAAGCCTTGTTAGAAGATTTATACCTCAAGGCTCTTTCCAAGACTCAGAATAATACCCAACCCGTGCTGACTCTTCATCCAGGAGAAGAAACGCTGGAGGAAGGCGAAATCAATCAGAGAGCATATGAACGTAGGAGCTTGCAGCCTTTTGATCACCAGCTCAACGACAATGCCATCGCCAGCGCAGCATCCTCCATGTTTCAGCAGAATCTCCCGACCAAGAGGGCCGCGGATGCAGTGACGCGTGACAACGCCTCAATTCCGTCTCCAAAGCGTGGTTCACACCGAAACCTAAGGGAAGAGCCACGACACGCGCCGACGCAGGAAAGTTTAGACTCAAAAGAGCCACGATTCCCGTTTCCCATAAGGAAGATTGTGGAGTTGTTGGAGATATGGGTACGTGATGGAGAAGTACAACTGCCGCCGGTGCGGCGTCCGCCCACTGATCAAGAGACAGCCAACCCGAGGTATTGTCATTACCATCGATTTCTCAATCACCCCACCAGCGAGTGCCACGCATTGAAACGCATTGTCCACGATAAGATAAATTCAGAGAAGAAATATTTCCCCTCAAAAAATTAGCACGCGCTCTTTGGGGAGAGGGTATTCGGGAGTAATCATTCTCATGCACGGACTTCGATAGACAAGTAAGTCCCAACAAATGTTACTGTAAGATAATTATATATCCTACTGGGGACTTGGCGTCCTACATATATAAACAGGATACTCAATGAGCAAGCGCCATACTTGCTCACCACCCCTCACCTTTCCCTTTCACACTGCGTTTTCAATTTAACATGACATGTATGATCACTCATAATATAAGATGCATTCATAAAAGCATGTCGTAAATAAACCAGTCCAAGATTCAATCACCTATCAATTCAAAAACTAAAACCAGACTGTGTGAAAGGAAATCCTCACAATCACTCGAAAAGCATCTAAAGAGAAAACACAAGTAGGCAGCATGAATACTTCAGGGAAAATCTTTCAGCAACGCCTCATCCTTCTGAGCAAGAGCGTCTTCCATCTTCCGGAGAACGGCTTGCTGAGATTTCAACTCCTCGGCCAACCTACCAACCTTTTGTTTCTGACGAACGACGTATTCAGTGGAAAGCACCGTACCTTGCTTCTTCTGAATCTCCTGAATTGCATGAAACCCTTTGAAGAACCAAGGAGAATTGAAGTCATACTGCGTAAACACATCCAAGTGGCACTTCCAGTCTTCCATCACGTCTTCAGAAACATCACGACCAATTGCGACACTCATCTCCCGAATAGAGGGTAAGGCCTCCTGAACGCGATTTACCAAAGCAAGACGACTTTTCAGCTTCGTGGTGGTAGAAATATGGCCATATTTCTTCCATATTATGGTGTACAACTCCTCAAACTGGGCCGGCACGCTGAACCATCCAACAAACACATGATCAGGACGTGGATTATCAAAGGGAAGGTCGAACATACCACCAGGAACGACTGCTGGCGACAACATCTCTTTTGAAGGAACCATCGCAGTAGATGTCTCTTCCAAAATCCTTGAAGTACTGGTCTGGATTGCTGACAAGGCCTCATCTACAAGCTCATTAAAATTACCGTTCTGAAAGGCATTCTCTTCAATCGAGCTTGCACCATCTTCATCGTTGTATATGATAGGATCAGTGTTACCAGACTCATCTACATGAAGATCGATATTTCCAGACTTCTCCATATGAGGATCAGTGTTTCCAGACTGTTCTACATGAAGGTCATTATTACCAGGCTTCTCAGCATGAAGATTTCCAGACTTCTCATTGCCTCCACGCTCCTCATTGTAAACTCGGGCCAGTGAGGCAAAGGCATTTTCTCCTGAAATCTTCTGATCACCAACAAGGATTAGTAAAAGCTGCTCATGGAAGTCGAAACTGAAAATTAAGCATAAAGAATTCAGAATACCTGCATATTGGAAGAGTTGAGAATTACTGGACTACATGCTTGCTTATTTTTCTTGGACTTAAGATTGCAGTCGGTGGCGTTAACCCTGCCTTGTTTCCCTAGAAGGGGTTTCAATCACCTATGACCAGCCAAGACGTCATCAGGAGGTTTATCACGAAGGTCAGTTACCGTTTCGCTAGCAAACGATTTAAAGAGCAGTAATTGCCCCCTCCAAAAATCTTTGTAACCAGAAGTAGATACCGGCTTTCTCCCCGGGGAAGGAAAAGGAAGTTTCAGCTCCGGCGAGAAAACATCAACATCGAGGCATGATGACTTAAGTTCTTCTGAAGGCGTTGCGGGACGACGAAATGGGACACCTTGATCAAAACCCATTTGGCGAGCGGCTTTATCAATATTATACGGAATAATGCTTAGCCTGTCATCACAAAAAGAAGGAACATATCCTGGTATGCAGCTCCGCAGGAAAACAACTTCTTCAGGGCTCATGTCTCTCCCCTCAGGCGGAAGCTCAATGACAGGGACGATGGTGGAAGGATGAACCGGTCCCCAAGGACGAAAGTCTATGGCACTCACACTATCGAGCAAATCTACAAGCCTCACCCCAGATTTTGGACGTCTATTCTTCCAACGGAGTATTCTTGAATCACCATACAAGCTTGGGACTGAGGTTGTAGGAGTGGGAGCGTAATCCTTAAAGTGTTCCCAAAAAAACGCCTGAAGAAAGGAGACGTGCACATATGTATGCACCTTCATGTACCCGTTGGAAATATACATCTCCTCCATTAAAGAATTCAGGTGACCATACAGCGAGCCTAGGAATAATGAATCCAAAGGGAGAGTTATACCTTTGCCTAGCTTAATGGCGAATATGATGATTTTCTTTCTAATAGTTTTCGTGCCGGAGCCGTCATCAAGAATATCTCTGGACAACCACAAGGAAAATAATGCAGCTGTGATAAGATCATCATTACCTTGCGTGGAAGACCATTCACTTACCCACCAAGTGTAGAAACATTTCGGCTTCTTCTCCAACTGGTCGTATTCGTTAACCTTCTGAATTATAGCCTGATAGATGATGTCTTCGTCTTCAGACAGTTTGCAATTAAGACTGCCAGTGACAGGAAGGCTCATTAATGCAGACACGCTCTCAAGAGTGATAGTAATTTCACCCCACGTGCATAAAGCTGTGTTCGTAGAAGAGCGCCATCGAGCAGCAAAAGCGACCAAACCTGGGATATCCTTCTTGACATGAAGAATTGCAGACGCCTTAATAGCATCAAGAATTCGCGCCCTGGTTAAGTTGTCCTTAATCCTTTCATTACCCAACATGCGCCACATCCATCCTTCATATGAGTCAAGTGGATTCTGACAAATTCTGAAGTCAATTGGGGAAGGTGGATATTCTTTCTTCTGGATACAAAGCCTCATCACGCCTGCTAAAGACGATGGTAGACTCTCTTCACTTTCTGAACTAGTAATAAGGATTATATTATGTCTGGGGTGCCTCCTGACGTTTGGAAAAGACTTGGTAAGCATTCCATCATTTATATTTGGCACATCTCTGAAAGAGTCGACACCTCCCTTCACAACATTATCCTCCGCGTTCATCATTGAGCAACTGCAATAAGATTGGAAGTGTTAGCATGTCTCCAAGGAGTCATACAGAAATAAAAGATTCTTTTGATTCCCAACTTCGTTGTTAGGCACCTAATACGGAGATTACGTGGGATTGGGATGGTTCAAGCGTCCTCTAGACAAACTCAGTTGAGGGAAATTTACACTACCATGTGTTCGATTATGAACTGGGAGCAATGGGTATGGAATCTAGTGTTATGTTATGTGCCATTCTCTTCATATGGAAGTTACCTACAATATATCAAAATTTCACGACAATCGGATGAAAGAGCAAAAAGGGGTGGCCAAAACATAAGAAGACACGCAACCTGAAAAAATTCTGAAAACCTCCTGGAAGTTTACTATTTCGCGGTTTTTATCCCCTAAACACGCTCAAAATACAAAAAGCTTCTTTTCTAAAGCTTGGAAATTTTCTGGGCTTGAAGTTACATATGCGGAATGTCGAAATCCGAGTTTATATGAGGATTCTACAGCAATTTCGATAAACGCAAGCGCAAGAGTACCTCAAAATCACGCAGGCGGGCACTAAAATTTTCATGTGCATCCCTAAAGCTAAGTCAACATGTCAACATATTTTCTACAGTTGGTTGTCATGTCTACAAGTTTAAGGCAGCGGTTCTATCAAGCTACAACCTGGGTTTTGACATGCAAGGATAAAGGGAACGAGCAACATGTTTATGCTTTCTTTTACTATGCAATCCTGGCAGGCGGTAAAGGAATCAATTATGAAAAAAAAAAAATTGGCACTTACCTGACGAACAGCGCCGGCGGCGACAAAACCAGCAACGGTGAACTCCGGCGGCTGGAGTGAAGACGGAAGCAGGCGGAAGAGAGCTGGACGTCCACTCGAACAAAAAAAAAATCGTGAAGGAAAAACGAAAAAGGGTTCTCCCTTTTTATAGGCAAAAATTTGAAGAATTCTAATTAGAAAAGGATTCCTTTTTTCTTCAAAAAACCAAGAAGGGAAACCGGCCCACCCAAGGTTTCATGCCTGCGACGGTACGTTCACATGGACAATCACTAGAGGCTGCCTTCCAAGGTTAGTTACCTTTATTTCTTTTACGTATATTTATCACCATCTCATGCCTACCCTACAATAGTGTAACCATTGCATGCTAGGCAAGAGACTTAATGTTGATGGTGGATTTCTATTTAAAGGCTAAAATTGTAAAATCCAATTTTTTGTAAGCTGACGTCCTGCAAAGGATAAATCCTTCAGGCGATGAATACTTCTCGCCATATTAATTCATTGGAGCATGTGCAACCATCCCTGAGAATTAAAACCTACCCAGAACGGAGAATTTGGCAACCATCCCGACGGAGCATGTGGCAACCATCCCGGTTTTCTGTAGGTATACAGCATTACTATTAATGCTTTAATTAAAGCATTGTGTTCGACATGCAAACACCCGTAGGCTATCTGACGGCAGGTTATACTAGCCCCGTCGAACGCATGCAAGACTACCCATGTTAGTCTCACTTTCTGAAAACAAACTCAGAAATATATCTCATCCGTCCAACTTCGCATGCATAGATGGAGGGTGTGGATATAGATTCAGGGGGTCCTGAGCATTATACCATGATTATCGTGGACCCACCTTCATACATGACCGAACGGTCAAGGCCAACTACAGTTGGTCCTTCCAAAATGTGCGCTCAAAGTGAGCATGACGCACGGCTAGGGTTCCTTTTAATCGTGAACGTCCAACTTCGCAGGCATAGTTGGACGGCTTAGATTATACCCTAAAACAAGTAGTAAAGTGATGGTACACCATTGGCTAGCCCACTTTCTACCTACATGACCGACTCCCTCATAGGCAAGTCGTGGTGCAAGAAACGATTGCCCAAACAAGGCTAGATTAACGCCTTACGCAGGTTGAGAAGATCCAAAACGATCACGACCATCCGACTTCGCAGGCATAGTTGGATGGCTTAGATTGCACCCAGGGTCATAGAGCAAGCATGTACATGCTCACTGTCGGCCCAAGATGTTGCATACATGGTCGGTCTCCCCAAAGGAGGCGCACGCAACCCAAAACCGATTGCCCAAAGTGGCCGGTACAAAACCCTAATTAGGGTTTGCTGCGCAGAAACATCTCGAGCGTCCATCTTCGCAGGCTTGGATGAAAGGCAAATATGGAGACTTAGAAGGAACCAAGCATGCTAGCATGACCTCCGTGGGCCTAACTTCACGCCTAGCTGATCGGCCAAGACCGGCAATGGTCAAGCTCCTCGGTACGCGCTCCCAAAGGTGGCATGTCACGGTCCCTCCATAAGTTCTAATCTCGACCACTCGTCTTTGACACCTGAGTCGAGTGGCTCAGATTAAATCTTTGCGAGTCAAGCAGGCATGGGTGTGAACACCATTGTGCCGCCTCCATGCAGGGATGATCGGTTCCTCCATTGGAATTCTCCTAGCATGCAAACGTTTGGGTTGAAAGAGGCAGCATGCGCGCCTCTCATCCAACGATCGCAGGGAGGGTTGCAAACCATCTCGTCCATCCAACTTTGCAAGCTTGGACGAATGACTTAGGGTACGAATCAACCAGCAAACAAGGTATCACCATGATCACCATCCGTCACTCTTCTTCACAGGGTAACCGACCAAGGCATGGCTTGTCTATACAGCCTCCAAACGGTCACCTGAAGATGGCTGCATGCGATGTTATACCATGTTCACGGTTTACCCTGCACTATTTCATGTGGGTCCCGCGATCCACACACTCGAGACATTAATCATGTCACAACTGGGGGATACAAACTGGGGTATTGGTCTGGCGGTTTACAGCGTGCAACACGCCATCACAAGATAGTGTCAGGGAAACATGGGCGGTTAGCGATGATAGGAGAAGTGGGCAAGAAACCGTGTGGCACTAACACACAACTCCACTTCCTCCATCACTCCACTTCCTCCACTTTCCCACGAGAGACGTAATGAAGGCTTATCGACTTGTATAAATAGGTTCTCCTCCCTATTTCCAAAGACAGAGGTTGGAACAACACAGAACACCAAGTGTTAATACCATCGTATTCAACACCCAGAGCCTGGCTACAACATTTGCTCGCCTGCTCAACCTTCTGTTAACAAGTCATCAAATAGCCTTCACCTTCATACTCTCAACACCTTCTTCTCTTCCCTCCCTAAGATCAACCTCACATCCTTCACCTCTGACCGAAACAAATCTGGAACGGCCGTGTCTTCGGTTTAGGCCAGAATTGTATAGATTATCTCTCGAATCAAAGTGCTAATCGTGCAACACATTTGTTGAAGGTTTAAACTCACTTCTCATCCACACACACCCAAAATTACCTAAACCTGCAGAAGTAGTTTTCTCCCACAAACACTTACATTCTGTAAGCCAGTTCCATATTCTGATATAAGTCATAAAACAATTACTCCTACATAATTCAACATTCTGATCTCAAACACCTTTTTTGCTTCCCTCCCTAAGATCAACCCTTCTCCTTCACTTTGTGACCGAATTGAGTCTGGAACGACCATTTCTTGGTTTAGGCCAGAGTCTTACAGATTGGTCTCTCGAATCTAAAAGTACTCATGTGCAGTACATTTGTTTAGGGTTTGAATTCGTTTCTCATCAACACACCAAAATTTACCAAAAACAGTAGAATCGGTTTTTACCCCAAAACACTTGGGTTATTGGTATTGTTATTCACTGCATATCTTTGGATTACCAATATATGTGAGTTAGTAGAACCGATCATAACTTGTTATGTATCTTGGTATAACTAATCACAATGCCTGACTTATGATTTGGTATGACTAATTTTTATTAATTATTGTAATCGATCCTAAGTAATCACCTGAGATGGTATGATTGATATTTATAATTGGTGTGACCGATCCTAGTAATTAGTGTGACCGATCACAAAAGAGTTGTGTAATCAATCCTTGTAATTGGTGTAACCGGTCCTAATAATTGGTGTAACCGATCCTGGTAATTGGTGTGACCGATCACAAGAAGTACCATGAGTATATGGTAACCGGTCCTAGTAATTGACGTAACCGGTCGATCATGGTAACTGATGTAATCGGTCCTGGTAACTTGTGTGTACGATATTCAGTAATCCATATTAAGGTATAACCGATCCTAGTGATTGGTAGAACCGATTGAACCCATGATTGTAATTTGATATTTGATCAATCACATAGTTGTCTTGGAATACAGATGAACCAATTCAAACTTGTTTGGAAGTGCGGTATAATCGATTCCAAGATTATATATGAGATTTATAAATAAAAGATGTCAACATACTTTGAACACGAACAATAACTCTTATCTTTTATTGTTCAAAGATATTCCTTAATTACTCAAGGAGATCCCACTCTGAAATAAATTAAAAATCTTTTAATTAAGGATGTTAGTTTATATGCTTTAATTACCAGCAATTAAATGCATATCTCTAGAGAATAAAAATTATTAATGTGCATTTACTAATTGGAGACTTTTTATTGAGAGATTTCGGAAAATATTGGACAAAGCATTTCCAGGAATTATGAAAACCGATTTGGGCATTTATTGCATATCTTAAGAATATTTCGGTTTTGGAAATTCCTTGGTGTCCAAAAATCCTTGGTCTATAAATACCTAATTTTTCATTTCTTTCAAACTATCCTAAGAGATAGGTGTTGAGGGGTGAATATGATTTTGGTTATATCCATTCTAGTCACATATAATGACAACACTTTCTAAGAATGGTAAGAGAGAGAGTTTGATTTCCATTGTACCTTGTCCTTCCTTATATAGACTTTCCAAAAGTATCTCCTTTTATGACATCATGCTACATGTCCTAAACCTCCTGAATTACCACTAATTCCATTCCTTCTTAATATAACCTCCTCATTCTTCATCAATTCCTTCCTTGTCCCCTTTATCTCATGGATATTTACTTATTGGACTTGGGCCTCAATCCCTAAGTCCCCATGTCTATGTTGGGTTTGACTCCTCTTTGGGGCACCCTAGTCCCGTTAAGGAGTATTATTTTTCATGTATCAACATTAGTCCCATGACTATTGGGTCAATTGTTAAATAACTCAGTAGTCAATCGATCATCTTCAAGTGCACCCTTTTTCATAAGTTTGGGATATAAACCTCCCCTTTTTATCGGATCCACAATCCTGGGTGATGCTCGAACTCCCGCGTCGTGCAGGGACTTTTCGACTTCCTATCGGTTCTTATCCCCACTTTGTAACTTCCACGTTCAAGCTTTAGGATCTCCTATATATATCTATGAGACCTACATCCTCCTCTCTGTTTTACTTTTACGATCTCATTCCGCTTTACTCTAAATGTATAGACACGCGCCATGTCTAACAGTTCAGCCAGTAGTAGTTCGTCCGAGGAGGCAGCCGAGGAGTCCGAAGAAATGATGAGCGCTGGCTCTGAAGAAACCGAGTACGTGGAGCAAGATAAAATTCACATACCCCATCCAGCGGATGGCAAGTCATATACAATCTCAGAGTTTACCAGCAATGCTGATTTAAAACGAGCCTTGAGGTTAAGGGGGCTTCGTGGTGGTAAGCACGTCATCCCTCTAGATAACATCCTTATCCTACGCCTCTTGAATCCTTCTATGTTGCCTTATCCTTCTGACCCTGGGTGTCTTATGCACCAGAATCAAATACCTTGGATGATTTCTCGTTCAAAAAGTGTCGCACATGGCCATTCATCGTGGCATCTATGATCTTCCTGAGATCGAGATTCATTCTTCATATGCTACTCCCGCTATATGGCTACATTAGACCTCCTATATTCGTTCTAATCCCGATCATGCAGTGATCCTCTGTAAGGCGGGTATAGATGAGGCTATCAATTCGTCTCTTAAACAAGAAGAGGTGAGATGTAAGCGTGACATGGTACGACTCTTTTGTCATTGGGTATCTCATGTTCATACCCTGTTCACTATATGGGGAGAGGATACCATAACCTTGTAGGATATAGTCTCTCTCACTAGACTACCTATTCACGGCAGTCACTCGTATGATGAAGCGGTTATTTTCCAGGTTCTGACTGATGAAGACAAGCAGTTATGGGCCTATCTGTTGGACTATAAAGATAACTCTCGAAATGAGATGGTAAGGAGGGATCAGATGCCATCTAGTCGTGGAAAGGGAGGAAATGCTGCTGTCATAGGTAAGAAAGAGGCATCGTCGTCCGCGGATAAAGGGAAGGCAAAAATGGTAAAAGAGAAGAAACCCTCTCTGATGCGTCCTGTATGAGAGGGTTTACTTGCTATCTCTATTCGTGCTTATGAAGTTTATGGCTCACCAGCCACTTCAGCTCAGGCAGTTCTCAAAATGGTCACTAAACGCAACCGATGGGCCTCCATTCCTCTTTGGATCAAGTATTGGGCTCCACGGTTGGTGGACGAGAATGTATTACCCCTTCGTCGGAAAGAGGATAACCCTCGCGCTGAGTTGACTGCTTACATTTTGTTTTGGCTTTGTCATGATGTGTTCAAGTACAGTCCTCAAGATATAATTAAGAGTGAACTCGTGCCGATGGCGGTGTTATTATCTCGTGGTGTCTCCTTTCCTCTCGCGTCAATGTTCTTGGGAGACTTGAATCGTCACTTGGACCTATTTTTCCATGATGTTCAAATAGTCAACTCAACTCATAAGGTTGAGACTTACATCCACGCCTCCTTTATGCAAGTGTGGTCTTGGGAGCACCTCCCTGAATACGCGGCTGATCCTCACGTCTTAGCAGTTCACCGTGAAGAAGATCTTGAGCGGGACGATGGCACGGCTAAGAAAGTTCTTGTTACCTATGGAGATCCTCCGATGGGTCTATGGAATGGAAAAGGAAATATGCCCAAAGGTGACATAGATAAGTATATAGACGTGGCCAAGATTTTTATGTCGTTTCCTTATCAAGGTGATCGATCAAGTCCACTGCATTATGATTTTACTTTCCCTTTTGACCATGAGTTGGAATCGATGCACTCCTTGATGGAGTCAGATTTTGATTCGGTGATAGCGGTGTTACCTAGTTTCTACGCATCCAAATTTATTGTTATGTCTTATAATCCTGATCGCTCAGCTCGGCAGGTCGGGTTCGATCAGGGGGATCCTCCTCGGTTTCCTCCTTGAAGTAGCTATGAAATTCAAGATATTACCGCAAGTTTTGCTCGCTTTGTTTTCAAGGAGCCAATATGTCTGAGTGACCGAGAAGTAAAATTTTCTTTCCGACAACCTATCCTTGAGCGTCCTTCGGCGGTTACTGAGGGAGATCACGAGTATCAGCTTCTCATGCATCGTCAGGATTTAAATTTCCTATTGCGTGATCCATGTCCTCCCCGATATCAATCTTATGAGGATCTCTGGATACTGCATGTGTCTGGCAGGGTTAAGCTTGATGATGCCATAGCCGTCGTGAATCATCTTAGTTCAGGCATCAAAGGTCACCCTTTGGAGCCGTTGGTGACTACCTGGGATCCTCCTGAAGGTCATGATCCCATAAGGAAGAAAAAAGGAGTGAATCCTCATTCTGATTGTAGGACCAGAATATCGCTACAATACTTCTCTACGAGATTAACGACGCTTCCCAGCGAGCGTCATCGCAATATTTTCAACTACACTTTGCGAGTGTCACAAAAGAAGTCAAAAGAGCGACGTAATAACTGACAATTGAAGAAAACTTGAGAAAAGAATGTTTGTCCTGCGATGGTTATAAAACTTGCGAGAATGAACATTATAATTATCGCGGTACAATCGCAGAACCAACCCGAAATAAAAGGAAAACTTAGCTGTCATCCATTATGTAACTACCCTATAAATATAGACCCAAGGTGTCCAGAAAAGGATGATGTATTTTTGAGAGTTAAGAAAGTCTTGAGGAGAGAGAAACTTAAAGAGAATAGTTGTAATCTTGAATTCTTCCATTTCTGTAAACATTTCTGAGAACAAAATAATAAAGTGTCGTTTTTAATCTTCAATTGTGAGTTGATTATAGCAAGATCTTAACAAGGGTGTAGTGTGTGAAATCCTGCAACGACATTTTGGCGCCCGAAACATGGATTGAATTAGAAAAATCATAGAAAAGGGTGAAGAAGAAGATAAAAATTATTCAAGATTAAGAAAATCATAAAACAAATCAGTGAGATATTTGAAGGAAGGATGATTATAATCAAAGAGGATTGTAGAAAATTGGAGTGTGGTATGGTAACAAGAACAATGATTGATAGATTTCATGAAAATATTAAGGGGAAGATACATAAACGGGATTTTGAAGGAAGCAAAATTATGACGGTGGAAAAAATATCACCATTGAAAGATTAGGAAAAGAAGGAGATCACATTTATAGCAGCAGAAATACCATAACAAAATCTAAGTCACACATCTCCATTGGTAATCACAGTATCCATTATACCAATGAGAAAGGATGAATCAATAAAATATGTAGAAGAATGGGCTATGAATAGAACTTTGGTGGATGCAGGAAGTGTTGTAGATATAATATTTTATCATACTTTCAATAAAATAGGATATAAGGATGAAGAAATGTCTTATTCAACATATCATGTTCATGGTTTTGGAAAGTCTTTAACAAAACCTAAAGGCGAGATAGTGGTACGAATTCCACTAGGAGAGATTGAAACACAAGTAACATTATGTGTGGTAGACGTGAAATCACCGTATAACATGATATTAGGAAGACCATGGATACATGCAATCAAGGATGTAGCATCAACGTTGCATCAATGCATCAAATTTCCTATACTCAGTGGAATTGGAGAAATTAGAGGAGACACAGATTTTGCGAAATTGTGTTACCAAATTGAAGTAAGAAATTGTGAAGAACGTCCAAAGCTGCGAAAGGCTCGCAGAAAATTGGTGAGAGAAACAAATAAGGAAAAAGAATATAAAGTTTACATGATAAGAGCAAAAGAAGGAAAAGGAATACCCAGCGAAATCTTGCGAGAAGGAGATGAACTCACGAGAGTTATGAAAACACCAACACCAACGAGAGAACCTAAAGCCAGTTATATTGCAGCAGAACCAACGAAAGAAGTAAATATTGAGAGTGAAGAAGAGCCTAAAATGCTGAAAATTGGGACTAGAATGGAGGCAGATGAGGAAGAAAGAACTATAAATGTAGTACCATAATATCGCCAAAACAATATTTTGGGGAGATTAACAACATTTCTGCGAGCGTCACAACGAGTTCTCCAACAACACTTTGCGAGTGTCACAAAATAATGACATAACAGTTGACGATTGAAGAAACACAAAAGGAACATGATTGACTGGCGATGGTTACGATGCTTTCGAGAAGGAATAATATAGCTACTGCGATAATATCGCGGGAGATATCCGAAATTAGAGGACAGCTTAGTTGTAACCCGTTATGTAATTTCATATAAATAGAGATCCAATAGATTCAGGAAAGGAGGAGGTATTTTTTTAGAGTTGAGAGAGTCTTGAGGAGAGAGAGAAAATATTTTCCAGAGAGATTTTTAGAGAGAGAAAATTTATCTTTCTTTATCATCTTCTTCCCCAAAATTAGATTTAGAACTCCATTAATGGAGATTATCAATGTAAAATCAAATGTAAATTATAACAATCATAGTGAAGAACCATGGATGTAGATCAAATTGATCGAACCATGTAAAAATCCGTGTGTCTATTTACAATTTTTAGAATTTTAATCATACTTTTAATATCAAATTAGTTTAGATCAAGGGATCATTATCAAGATATTATAAGGGGTGTGTTGTGGGAAAACCTGCAACTACAATAAATCTCTTGCGAGAATATAAAGATATCTTCGCGTGGAGCATGGATGAGATGCCAGAGATAGATCCGTCAATAGCATGTCATAAATTATAAATCAACAAAAACATAAGACCATTTAAACAAAGAATAAGGAAAATCACAACAACATATCATTCTCAAATAGAAGAAGAATTACAGAAGATGCTCTATTCAGGAATTATAAGGCAAGCAAAATATCCAGAGTGGATTGCAAATATGGTAGTGGTCCCAAAGAAGAACAAGGGGATAAGAATTTGTATAGATTTCACTGATTTAAACAAGGCTTGTCCTAAAGATAGTTTTCCATTACCAGATATCCCACAGATGGTTGAATCAGCAACGGGAAATGCTAGAATATCATCGTTGGATGGATATAAAGGATATAATCAAATCTCTCTCGCTGAAGAAGATCAAGAACATACCACATTTTTTGCTCCAAGAGGATCAAGAACATACCGCATTTTATATTGTTATACAAAGATGCCATTTGGCTTACGAAATGCTGGTGCAACGTATCAAAGAATGGTGGAGAATGTGTTTGCAAAGTTGATCCACAAAATATTAGAAGTGTATGTAGATGATATGCTGATTAAAAGAAAAGAAGATGAGAATCATGTACAAGATCTGAAGGAGATTTTTGATCAGATGCGACAATTTAATATTAAAGTGAATCCCGATAAGTGTACTTTTGGAGTAACTTCAGGGAAATTTTGGGGTATATTGTATCAAAAGAAGGAATACAAGTTGATCCGGAAAAAGTACAAGCAATTCGTGATATGCCAACGCCTGCGACGGTAAAAGATGTACAAAAATTGAATGAACTCTTAGCCTCGCTAGGAAGATTCATTTCGCGATCTTCAGACAAGTGCAAACATTTTTTCGATATACTCAAGAAGGGAACAAAATTCAAGTGGACAGATGAATGTGAAAAGGCTTTTCAAGGAATAAAAGAACATTTGATTAACATAACTATCTTACAGAAAGCTGAACCGGGAGAAGAACTATTGATTTATCTCGCAACAACCACATATGCGCTAAGTGATGTGTTGCTGCGAGTAGATGCAGGGGTAGAAAAACCAATTTATTACATCAGCAAAATGTTCAATTCCACAGAGAGAAATTATTCAAAGATTGAGAAACTAATTCTAGCATTGGTGCATGCAACTTTTAAGCTTCGCATCTACTTTCAAGCACATAAGGTTAAAGTGTTAACAAAAGTGCCAATTGAGTCAGTAATGAAAAATTCAAAAAGATCAGGCAGAGTTGAGAGATGGAATGCACAAGTTGGACACTTTGATATTCAATATGAAGTTTTATCCTCGCTAAAGTCACAAGTTATCGCAGACTTCTTAGATGAATTTCCTTTAGAAGATGATGAAGTTGTGGAAGGGATGATGGATGTAGAAGAGGAACATGGAGATCCAAAAGAACTATTAATAGAACCCGACAGATGAAGATATTGGTGGATGGATCATCAAATGGAGAAGGAAATGGGATTGGAGTTGTTTTTATTTCACCAGAGGAAGATAAAACAGCTTTTTCATTTAGATTGGAATTTACATCCACTAATAATGAAACAGAATATGAGGCCGTGATTCATGCTTTAAAATTTGCAGTAGAAATGAAGTTGGAAAATGCTAGAATCACCAGCGATTCACAGTTGGTTATTCTCCAGATAAAAGGAGAATACACAACAAATGAACCATCTTTAAGAAAGTATAAAAGATTAGTCGAAGAATTATCTGCGAGAATTCCAAAACTAAAATGGAGACACATATCGAGGAAAGATAATAGGCTTGCATATACTTTTGCTTTCATATCCAATATGATGACAAATCCAGCTGCGAGGTGCATAGAAATTCAAACACTTTTATTACCAGCGATAAACAAGGAAGAAGAAGAGGAAGATGTGATGATGGTAGAAATTGGCGAAGAAGAATTAAAGAGCAACATTACAGATTGGAGAGCAGATCTTCATGCATATTTGGCAAGAGGAGAAATCCCATGAAATTGACTGGAGGCACATAAATTAAAAAGTAGGGCAACCAATTATGAATTAAGAGATGGAGTATTATATCGAAGATCTTTTAGTGGACCATCGCTAAGATGTTTGACGAGGGAAGAAGGACAAAAAATATTGAAGATGTTGCATAGTGGTGACGCTGGTAATTATAGTGGAGGAAGATCTTTGGCATATAAAACAAAAATGCAAGGCTATTATTTCCCATATATGCATGAAGATGCAAAACAACTCTCAAGGCGTTGCGAAGATTGCCAGCGATATGGAAAGAAGATACATGCACCAGGAGCACCATTATCATCTTCAACAAGTGTATGTCCTTTTGGGAAATGGGGTTTAGATATTGTGGGACCATTTGTGCCTGTTCTGGACAAAGAAGATACCTAATCATCGCAACAGATTATTTCACAAAATGGGGAGAAGTAAAGGCAGTACAACCTATCCGCGATAAAGATATTTTTACATTCATATTTGAGAATATAATTTGTAGATTTGGGATTCCAGCACAGTTGGTGTCTGATAATGGTAAGCAATTTGAAGGGCAGAATATAGAATTGCTACTCAATGCATTTAAGATAAAGTGTGGAAAATCTACTCCTCTATATCCACAAGCAAATGGTCAAGCTGAAGCAACTAATAAGACAATCGCATACTTCTTAAAAAATAAGCTATAAGGATACCACATAGCATGGTGTGAACAGGTGCATAATGCAATATGGGCCTACAATATAACTAGACGAGAAGCTACTGGAATGTCACCTTTTTGTTTGACGTATGGAGTTGAAGCTGTGTTACCAACAGAAGTAGCTATTCCTACAACAAAAAGAGAGGCTTGAGAAAGAAATCTAAGTGCTGGAATGATTTTAAATAAATTGGATGAATTAGAAGAAAAAAGAGAAAAAACTTTGCAACATATGGAAAATTACGAGCGAAGATTAGCTCGCGAGTACAACAAACGTGTTAAGAAACGTGAATTTCAACCTGGAAATTTAGTGCTGCGAGAAACACCAAGTTATCAGCGAGAGAATGGTGGAAAATTGGTGAGAAAATGGGATGGACCATACATCATTAAAGAGATAGTTGGAACCGGGGCATACAAACTAATGGACCCTGAAGGGAGAGATGTTGGTCAAAGACTTGACAGACCATGGAATAGACTATTTCTGAAAAAGTATTATCAATGACAACTTCTGGAAGATAAGATATACAGGTACATTGTAAAAAAAAAAAAAATCAGATTACGATTGCGAGGTTCTTCGAATAACAAAGAAAAGCAAGAACTGCGAGCATAATCGAAAGAAAGGCGAATAAAAATTTCGCAGAGATTAATAGAATGGGACGAACCTTTATGGCGTGCACCCTAGTTCGCGAATAAAATTTCGCAAGAGGCAAATGTAAGACCTAATAGTGCGCCATATAAGGGGGTATCTCTTTACATGACTCAGGGATAAGGTTATACCGCTGCTGGAACCTGAGTTATGAAGATGTTGGGGTTAAATAAAACCTATCCAGGAGAGGGATCTTGGATTTCCAATTATATAAGGTTATACCCTGGTTGGACGACTAAGAACCTCTTCTAAGGAGTGCAGAGTATGACCAAGGCGCCGAGGTACACGGTTGAGTCAAGGGTGCCCGGGGCATACGAAACTACCCTGGACATCCTTGGCAAGTCTTGTCTATGTTGCACTCGGCCCGAAGAAAATCCCACTTAGGGTGCAATCTTGTAACTATAAGCCATATAGGCATAAAGGACAAGAGGCTGCGAAAACAACTGGTTGTTGGCAAATATAGATGGGAGGAGCTAGTCTTGTATGGACGATGTGCCCTCCTTGAAGGGGCAACCAGGGGGAAGATAAGGGCGGCACCCTCCATTAGGGAGCTGATAAGTGTCTTAAGACGACAATGTCATGGGGCTTTATAATCGCGAAAACATTTAGGCCTGTCATATTGTCGCGTGACGAAAATTATATAAAGGCAACAAGCCAAAAGAGAAAAGTTAAGATGAGATCAATGGGTTTTTACACGAAAATGTAAAGACGTCCTGCGATTTCTTCGCAAGACGGCAATGTCATAGGACTTTGTTCTCGCAAGAGGATATAGACCGGTCATATTGTCGCAAGAAATACGAAGAAACAAGAATAAGGCAAGATCAATGGGTTTTTACATACAAATGTAATAACATCCTGCGATTTTGTCGCAGAAAGAAAAGTTTGGCAAAATAAGACCTTTAACTAGGAAGGAAAAATAAGACCAACAGAATAATATTAAACATTAACTATTTCAGAATGCAGGAAATATTTGTTCCTCGCAGGAGAATATATGAGAAGGCAACTTTCTTCGGAATTTTTCAGAATATCGCAAGAATTCATTACATCACAGATATAATCCTATTTTCGCAAGAAGATACAGGAAATAATTCAACATCTCAAGAAAGTTAATAAAGGGCAAGTAGGGGAATGAATAAATAAGATCTCATTATCTTCCTTGAGAATGTTCAAAGTAAACAAAAATTAAAGGTTGCAAAAGTTACATCGCTCGAAAGTTACATTGCTCGCAAGAAAGAAGAAGGAAAAGAAAGTAAGAATGAAATTCAAGCTTCAGCGATGGTCTCGCCAGACTCAGGATTTTTACTGTAATTATCAGCATCACCAACATTTTTCTCATTACGAATTTCTCCTTCTCTGGGAAAACTTTTTTCTTCTTCTTCTGGTGTATCTTCTTCAACATTTTCTTCAATAAGTACATATTCTAAATCCTTGTCCATAGGAAGAGGGATTTCATCATCATCAACTTTTAGAGGAGGAACAGATACATGAGGAATAGAATGGGATATCAGAATATCATTAACAAGAACTTCAGCACTAAGGTGAACCTTGCGAAGGAAACCTCTGTCGCGATTTCTAATCTCTATATTTTTGATGTACTCGAGATAATCAAGCCTTCTCTCTGCCTTATCGCGAGATTCTACAAGATCAGAAGTGAGAATCCTGTTCTCTTTGCGAACTTTATCCAATTTATCAGTAAGGTCAGCGATGGTAGAATGAAGATTTCTTTCAGATTCTGCGAGTAAAAAAAATGATTAAATATTATTCAGACAAAGATATCGCAAGAAACATAATGTAAAATTTGACAGAAAGTTCAACAAATGAGGAAGTCAATTGACTACCTTCTTTTTGAGAGGTTAAGTTTTGGATTAATGTAAATAAACAGTTCTCCCATTGATTCATAGCGTCATCAAATTTATCGCCAACCATACCCTTCAGACGAGATTTTATATTTTCTTCTTTGGAATGTAGATACGAGTTTTCCTTTGCTAATAAAGAATGGGATTTATTTAATTGGGAGTATTGATCTTAAAGCTTGCTGGCCTTTAAGCTAAGAGTTAATCTACCCTTAATAAGTTTGTCCTTCTCAGCAGCAGATGATACGGTTACTTCCTTGAGTTCATCTTTAAGAGAACGAAGAGATTGCTCTTGATTATCACATATTCTTTGTAGATTACTCAATTGCTGCAAAGAAATCGCCATCAAGCTTGAAAATTTATGTTTCTCTTGGGATAAAGTTCTATTTTCACCTGATAAAGATTCTACCGCCAAATTAGACTTGGTTAACAAATATGAGAGGCGAGTAATCTCGTTACTTAATAAATTTTGACTTTGCGATAGTTGGTTATTCTCATTAGTAATATTATCTATTTGGTCGATCAAATATATGTAGAGATTATCTAATCTATTATACTGGTCCATCCAAGAATCTCTTTCAACACGAGCTTCGTCAGCAATAGATTTAAATTTAAGTCTTTCCATGAAATGAGTCTGATTTGAAACTAATATATGAACCAAGAATTTAAGAAGGATACTTGAGTACAGAGGATATGAAAGAAAAACAGAAAAACAAAAGGGTAGAGGCAGGAAAATTATACCTTTCAACTCGCCATTTTTTCTGCGACGGTTCTCGCAGTTAAGTGAAGAGTTGTGAAGCATATGGTCAGAGTATCACATTC
The DNA here is from genome assembly GCA_023529315.1 of Papaver bracteatum. Lineage (NCBI taxonomy): Eukaryota > Viridiplantae > Streptophyta > Magnoliopsida > Ranunculales > Papaveraceae > Papaver > Papaver bracteatum. Next base: position 1,251,433 of record JAJJWX010003262.1, read on the forward strand.
AGAAATTTTGACTTGAAGGATTTTTCTTAGGGCTTCAACTTCATTTTCTAAAGATGCTCGTGAAGCAGTATTATCAGGGCCAAAATATTTAAGTAATGTCTCGCAAACTTCATACTGAAGAGAGTCAGTAGAAGATTTTCTAGCATCGTCTAAAATATTAGATAAAATTTTAAAAGCAACATCAACTCCTGCCAAGGTTTCATTTGATGGAGGAAGAGATGCAAAGGGTGAAGTAGTAACGAGGACAAGTTGATGATTTGAGTCATTTGCGATGGTTGTATTATCAGAAGGAGGAGTGTTGGGAAAAACAACAGTTGAAGGCAATAAAGGGCTAGAAGGAATTTCAGTCACAACAATTTCAGGAGCTTGATTTATCAATGAATCACAATAAATAGAGGTGTTGGCAGTGATATTCTCGCAGGTAAAATAAAGAGGATCCAGTTACGTGGATGTGGGAGCAACTCTTGCATATGTTAATGTGGGGATGGAGAAATCAGCCTCAAGAGCTTTAAACTGACGAGGTCTTTTGGGATGATTAGCGATGTTCTCGACATTCTGTGAATAATAACTTAGATAAGAAACAGAGGCAACAATATTTTTATTAAGAAATAGGATGTGTTTCTTACCACCTTATCATTCGCAGAACTTCTCTTCTTCTTCTCAGTTGGCCTTTTGCGAGCATTAGGGTTTTGACCAGAGGATTGGGTGTTAGGGATAGTTCCACTGAAGAGAAGACATAATACGGGATTTATGAAGGATCAAATAGAGAAGATCGAAGAATATGAGTAAAAATTGAATCAAATGAAGATTATAATCAAAAAACATACCTTGATGACTCCATTAGAACAGTAGCAGGAGAATATGAAGAAGAAGAAGAGTTGCAGACGGAAGATAAAATAAACAGATGAAGAAGATAGAGAAATAGAAGAAGAAAATTAGTTTTGAAGTCTAACTCTACTTTTTATAGGAAAAAGGGAGTAACCTGTTGAGTAAAGACGTGTCAGTAAAAAGATGAATTTACAGCATGTGTAGGAGGTTAAGCTAAATTAACGGAGCAATGCCGAGAAGAAAATATGGAAAGAAAAGAGGCTGCAAGCACTTTGAAGAATTGAAGATTCTCATATCCTCTCCACTTTGCGAAGAAGACATGAGAAGAGGCAAGATGTAGGACCAGAATATCGCTACAATACTTCTCTACGAGATTAACGATGCTTCCCAGCGAGCGTTATCGCAAGATTTTCAACTACACTTTGCGAGTGTCACAAAAGCAGTCAAAAGAGCAACGTAATAATTGACGTTTGAAGAAACCTTGAGAAAATAATGTTTGTCCTGCGATGGTTACAAAACTTGCGAGAATGAACATTATAATTATCGCGGTACAATCGCAGAACCAACCCGAAATAAAAGGAAAACTTAGCTGTCATCCATTATGTAACTACCCTATAAATATAGACCCAAGGTGTCCAGAAAAGGATGATGTATTTTTGAGAGTTGAAAAAGTCTGGAGGAGAGAGAAACTTCAAGAGAATAGTTGTAATCCTGAATTATTACATTTCCTGTAAACATTTCTGAAAATCAAATGATAAAGTGTCGTTCTTAATCTTCAAATTTGAGTTAGTTATTACAAATTCTTAACAAGGGTGTAGTGTAGGATTTCCTGCAACTACATTTTGGCGCCCGAAACAGGGAGAATCAAGCTAAGAAATCTCTAATTACAACTTGAAGATTTGAAGAAATTGTTAGAGTTGAAGAAATGGCTAGAAGAAGAAGAAATACATCAGAACCACCAACAACTGTAAGGAGGAGTAAAAGACTTGCAGGAGAAAAAACAAATGAATTAGGAAAATCTTCAAGGATAAGAACAGGAAGAAATAGAACAAGGATTGAACGAGAAAATCAAATTCCATAATCGAATCAACAAACACCAATACAATATAGAAATGTGGATTATGATAGAGTGAGTGTGCATACTTGGAGATTGGATTCGATGGAAGATGTAGAAGATCAACAATTAAGAAACGGAAGAAGAGAAGAAAGAAATCAAGGAATGGTTGAAGGGTTCATTCACGGAGAAGGCGAAGATGAAACATCAGATGATCCAAGACAAAGAGTACAAGTGGAAAGAATATTAGAGGCGGTAGAGCGTGCAAATTTAACAAGACAAAATCACGAGTTGAGAATGGAGAATTTGAGATTACAAAATAGAAGATCAAGAAGTACTGTTAGATCGAATTCAAGATCATTAAGAGAAGAATTAAGGCGAAATTCCCCAATAAGAAATGTTAGAGGAAATGCAAAATCTAAATGAAGATCAACGTCATAGAAAAGAAGAGGTAATAGAAAATCGCCATGATCCGCGTGGAGAAACTTTGGATAATAGACTTAACAACAGAAATCAGGAGGGAAGAAACAACCAAAATGATGAAGATAATCTAGAAGAAGGTAGGAGGATATTACATGAGCGAGAGATTCAGAGAAATCGAAGAATAATTGAGGATGAAATTGAGAGGCATTATGCTGAACAAGCACGCCTGGCTTGCGAGAGAGAAAGATTTAGGGCAGAAGTAGAAGAACAAGAGTTTCAAGAGGTAGTACGACAGAATAACCATGAAAATCGAGAAAAGGAAATGTACACAAAATCGCTATAATGATAATATTCAGGAAGAGTATGATAGAATACAGAGGAAAATTGAAAGACAGCGAAGAGAAATGGTAAGAAATGAGGAAATTCGCAGAGAATAAAATAGAAAGCATAATCAGCTGCGATTTCAAGAAGGAGGTGAAAGATAAAATCGCAGAGAAAGACAGGATAAAGATGAAGAAGAAGATGCACAAAATCTCGCAAGACAAGAAAGACAAGAACGTAGAAGAAGGGAAACTGCGTTAAAAAGACCAATGGAGCAAAATTTAGCTGAAAATGAGCAAATATTGAGAGAATTAGCAGAAATGTGAGGAATGATAAACAATAGAAGAGAAGGAGGCATAAGGTAACTTGATGAAGCAATTGAAGAAGCTGTGAGAACCCCTTTCGCTCAAGAGGTGCAACTAAGACGAATACCTCCTAAATGCAATTTACCGACATTAACCAGTATCTTTGATGGAACTACTTGTGCTGTTCAGCATGTTAAGGCATATGTCAGGTGTATGCTATAATGGGAGAATCATGATGCTGTGTTTTGCAAATATTTTGCATCTAGATTAACTGGCGAGGCGTTAAAATGGTTCGAGGGATTGCCAAAAAATACTATAACTTCTTTTGATCATTTACAAGCTACATTTCTGAGAGCATATATAAGAAAAAATTCATCACGGCCAAGCATTGAAGAAGTATTTGGGTTAAAGCAGAGGGTTGGTGAGAGTCTGAAACATCTAACCATAATATGGAAGACAATGTGCAGCGCGATGGCAGGAAGAGTAGACGAGAGATATCTTATCCTATCTTTTATTAATGCAATGTTCGCAACCAATCTACTGTACATACAAATTTTCAGAAACAAAAATACTATTACAATAACTGAGCTACGAGAGCTACAAGAAGAATACATTGCTTTGGAGGAGAAACAAAATGAAATGGAATCATATCCAATCGCAAATACCAGTTCAGTAGCGGCAAACGGAAGTTTACTTCTTAAAACGATTAATAATGTGGCGAGCACTTCGCAGGCACAATAAGTGTAGTTGCAGGATTTCCCACACTACACCCTTATTAAGATCTTGCTATAATCAACTCATAATTGAAGATTAAAAACGATACTTTATTATTTTGTTCTCAGAAATGTTTACAGAAATGGAAGAATTCAAGATTACAACTATTCTCTTAAAGTTTCTCTCTCCTCAAGACTTTCTCAACTCTCAAAAATACATCATCCTTTTCTGGACACATTGGGTCTATATTTATATGGTAGTTACATAGTAGATGACAGCTAAGTTTTCCTCTTATTTTGGGTTGATTCTGCGATTGAACCGCGATAGTTACAAAGTTCACTCTCGCAAGTTTTGTAACCATCGCAGAACAAACATGCTTTTCTCAAGTTTTCTTCAATTGTTAGTTATTACGTCACTCTTTTGAAGGATTTTGTGACACTCGTGAAGTGTTGTATAAAATCTTGCGGTGATGCTCACTGGGAAGTGTTGTTAATCTCGCAGAGAATAGACGTAGCGATATTCTTGTCCTACATCTTGCCTCTTCTCATGTCTTTTCTGCGAAGAAGATAAGATCATGAGAACTTTTAATAATGCCGCAACTACTTATCTCTTCATTAATCTCTATTCTGACACGTTTCTGCGGCCTTCGCCAGCTGTTTTCACGCATTCTTTCTCCTAATGAATTTGCGACACGTCCTCTCTAACCGCTGCGATCTGACCGTTCATGTCTTTTCTTAGCATTTATTGCATTCACCTTCTTCAAGAAATTTCTTCTTCTATAAATACTTCTTTCATTCTTTTCTTTTCCTCTTTTACTTTCTTCTTCTTTCTCTCCGTAATTTCTCTGCAAGTTTACTGTTCTTCCGTAAATTGCACGTCTGTTACCGCTGTGATTCTTTCCTTATTTTCCAACCTTCTCTTTCATTCACATACTTGAAAATGGTTGCCGCTGGTGCTAAAAATTTGATTTCTTTTAGAGAGATGCAAGAAAAACTCAAAAGAAAAGGTTTCACTTTGTCTACAATTCCAAATCAGAGCCCTAAATCCGAACTTACTCTCAAATTATTCACTGATTATCAATGCTCTCGCGAGGAAATCATAGTATCGCTAGGTCAACTTGAAGCTGGTCTTCCCATTCCTCTCTATGATCCATAACTTCCACTATTCTATGAAATAATTTATGACGAGAGATTCTCGCGAGCGATATATCAATTAGGTGGAGATTGTATTCGATTGCTGCTTGAATATGCTTTTCGCGGTACTGACAAAGGATCTCGCTACCCTGAAGCTGCGAAGAATCCTCAATTTAAAGATGTTCCCATTGTTTCTGCAGATTATACTGTACATAATTTCTTTAAAAATTACAAAATAGTCCCTATGAAAAGGGATAACACTTGCTGGGGTGTTCGCCTGAAGAAAGAAAAGATCGTTGATGATAAATCCCTTATGCTGGACATTGATTGGCATACATCTACTAACCAAGGCCCTCGCCTTTCCAGCGATGACAAGTGGTTCATTTTTCCATTATGTCTTGAGGGTTCTTATATTTCTGGTTCTCGCGAATTACCCGCGAATTTTTCAGAATATCAACATTGGGTCTTCAACTGGCCTGAAAGAACTAAAGAGGTATAATCTCTATGATCTTTTGTATAATCATTATTCATTATCTTCCTCATGTTTTTATATTTTCGCTAATTACTTCAATCTTTTCCAAATTGACAGAATGAAACTCAGTTATCAGGCTTTGAGAAAACCCAGCACTTTCTTAGCTCTTAAATCCTTCACAGATGAAGTAAGAAATATTGTTTTATTAGCTTTAATAATATATTGTAGCCCCTATTTCTTATCTTTATCTGTGTTCACAGGAGATTGAAGAACTAGAACCAATAAAACCCGCGAGAACTAAGGAGAAATATTTAAAGGATAAATCTACTGTTCCTACCGAAGGGAAGTCTTCTGCCCCTCGCGGTGAAGAATCTGACGATCAGGATAAATCTACTGTTCCTCCCAAAGGGAAGTCTTCTACCCCTCGCGGTGAAGAATCTGGCAATCCTCCTTTGAAGAAAAGGAAGACCCGACCTTCTTCTTCTTCAACTCCTCAACCCATTCCAGAAAATCCAAGTGTTTATTTGGATAAGGACAATAATGATGAGGATTTCAATGATAACAGCTTCCCTTCTATAAAGAATTCTTCTGATTCTGATTCTTCGATGGCTCATTTATCCAAATAATTTGGCAAGAATATGTTTGGTATCCCAAATGAGTATGGAGATGAAGCTATTAATGAAATATCCTAGTCCCTCGCCAAAGTCTGTGATGCTCCCATACTAGCTGACAATGATTCCCTTCGCGGGGTTTCAAGATCGCTGACTCCAAGTCTCTTAAATTCACTTGGAAGCCTGGTATGTTTTTACTTGTTCATCCCTTTTATGTATCTACTGATATTTTTTTCAGACATTAATTTATATAGTTCTATCGCAGGTTGGAAGAGCCGATTTTGCTGTTGCTTCTGATTTAGATAATAGGCGTATCATTTATGAAAAGAAAGCTTCTAATCTTCGCCAAGATAAAGAAAAACTAGAAATTGAAGTTATTGAGCTTCGTAGGAAAAATAAGCAGCTGGAGACTGAAGCTTCAGTTGACAAGCAAAAAATCTCTGATCTTGATAAATCTAATCAACAACTTTATGGTATGATTTATTTCTTTTCTCTTTTAATTATTCTCACCCTATCGCAGCTTATTCAAGCAACCATTTTTGCAGATGTTTATGGTCTTACTGACGAGGCTACATTCTTCCAATCCTTTCTTGAACCTGTAGATGATAATATCCTTCTTGCTTGCCTTAATAGTTCTTTAAGTAAATTCTCAGATGATAGGATTAGGTCTCTCTCTATTGATAACCTTAAATCCAAACTTAATCTCTTAAAAATTGAGCATAGGTTCAATTTAAATTTAACCAACAAGTTTAAGAACCTTTATCTTAGTTCAAAGGAAGAAGTGAATAGATTAAGAAAAAAGAATAGTGATCTTATTGATGAGAAGGATCATGTTGTTAAAAACGGCTCCAAGACCCTAGCAAACTTTCATAAACTCTTCTTAATCTTCAAACGGAAAGAGATAAACTTATCCGTGAGAATTAAGATCTTCTTGCGAGGGAAACTCAAGTTAGATCTCGTCTCCTTATTAATAGCGATGATGAGTTTGCTTGGGCTGCGAAGATTTTTGATAACGCCAGAACTAATTTAGATGTAGATGTTAGTCTTCATGCTGATCAAGCGGCTTTAATTAAAGACATAATTTCTGAAAGAGAAGGTTATCACTCTTATGATTTCCCTGAATTATTTCCTAATTGAATCATCCTTATATGTATTAACTTTGTTATCATTTGCTCGCAGCATCCGAAGAGAACTATCGTAAAAGATTTGATGAGTTAGAAGAAAAGAAAAGCCAACTCGCTGGAAACCTATCCTCTCGCAATGAAAAATATTCTAGATTGAAGGAAAAATTGAAAATCTCATCTTCAAATTTTAGTAACGCCCTTATCCGTGTTCATAATAACGCTGTTAAACTAGTCTGTGATGATCATGGTATTCCTCATTCTACATACCCCGTTCTTGCAAAGGAGATTCCAGCTGATTCCCCAAATTTAGTTATCTCTGATAGCGAAGCTGAGGAGTCTAGCGAAGATGATAATGATGAAGAACTATCTGGCGAGGAAGATAAATTTGACGTGGATAGAGATAATAATGACAATGATGAAGAAGAGAAATATGGTAATGAGGAGAAATCTGAGAAAGAAAAGAGCTCTGACGAAGGTGGTGATGGATCTACTTAGTCTTGCTTCTTCTCTTTTTCTTCGTTGTAAATTTTGTAAATTTTTTTTTTTTTTTTTTTGCTTCTCATAACATCGCTGCGAGATTCTCCAACTTGATGTGTAAACTTCTTTTGCTTTTATCTGTATGAATTAGAAAACAATTCTTTTTCTGCAACATAATCAATCAATCATAATTATTATCCTTTAATTATTTGTATAAATGTATCATCTATGCAATTTTATCATATGATGGATGAATAATAATTTCATCATTCTATGCATTCCCATACTTGCCTCTATTATTCATCTGCAATATGAAAAAATTGAGTAGAGATTAGATATTAGTTGTGAATCAAATTAAATTTGGCTCAATATCGGCGATGTTATCGCTAACAATAATTGCATAACTTTATGATTTATGCGTAGAATCACAAATCTCATAAATTCTATGAGCATTATCATAATAATCTTATGGTCTTATTATGCCTTCCTAATTAAAGGTCTTATTTTGCCACATTTTTTCTTTCTGCGACAAAATCGCAGGACGTCTTTTACATTTGCATGTATTGACCCATTGATCTTGTCTTATCAATATTTTTTCAACATCTCTGCGACAATATGATAAGTATAAACTCTCTTGCAAGAATTAAACCTTATGACATTGCCGTCTTGCGATGAAATCGCAGGACGTCTTTACACTTGTTAAATGTAAAAACCCATTGATCTCATCTTAACTTTTCTCTTTTGGCTTGTTGCCTTTGTATAACTTTCGTCACGCGACAATATGACAGGCCTAAATGTTCTTGCGATCATAAAGCCCCATGACATTGCCGTCTTTAGACACTTATCAGCTCCCTAATGGAGGGTGCCGCCCTTATCTTCCCCCTGGTTGCCCCTTCAAGGAGGGCACATCGGCCATACAAGACTAGATCCTCCCATCCAGATTTGGCAACAACCAGCTATTTTCGCAGCCTCTTGTCCTTTATGGCTTATAGTTACAAGACTGCACCCTAAGTGGGGTTTTCTTCAGGCCAAGTCCATCATAGCCAAGACTTACCAAGAATGGCCAGGGCAGTTTCGTACGCCCCGGGCACCCTTGGCTCAACCGTGTACCTCGGCGCCTTGGTCATACTTTGCACTTCTTAGAAGAGATTCTCAGTCGTCCAACCAGGGTATAACCTTATATAGTTGGAAATCCAAGATCTCTCTCCTGTATAGGTTTTCTTTAACCCCAACATCTTCATGACTCAAGTTACAGCAGCGGTATAACCTTATCCCCGAGTCATGTAAAGAGATACCCCCTTATATGACGCACTATTAGGTCTTATATTTTCCTTTTGCGAAATTTTATCCGCGAACTAAGGTGCACGCCATAAAGGTTTTTCCCATTCTATTAATCTCTGCGAAATTTTATTCGCGTTTCTCGCGAGTATTGTAACTCTGATAAAATTTCATTTCTTTGATTTTATTGTAAAATTTTGCAATTCTTTCAAACAGAGTACTCTTTTCAATTGCATTTTCTCCAAACAAATTCTGCGTAAGCTTCTTTAAATTTCATTATTTTACCTTTCTACTTACTATTTTCTGGTTCTGCTTTTTTGTTATGTTTTGCTGTTTTTTCTTTACCTGCGAGCCGCTCGTCATCATCTTCCTCTCGCTGCTCTATTGAATCAATCATCAATCTTTCACATCTCTGTCATTGCTTGATGTTGTACTTCCAATTGGTCTTCTTCTCAGCTCTTTGCTCGCAAGATCTTATATCAATCTCATAACATTTCTTGCTTTCTCCCTAATCTCCCTTAATAACTCCAACACCATTAGGATGGGGAAATTTAACACACTGGTGGAAAGTAGATGCTACACCTAATATCCCATGTATCCAAGGTCGACCAATCAGGGCATTTTAAGGTGATTCAATGTCAACAACACAGAACAAGATCTTGGAAGTTATCCCTTTCAATGGAATCCGCAATTCAATTTCCCCTTTGGGTTTATTGGCAGTTCCATTAAAACCATAGATTTTATATGTTGAGGGAATTAGATCTTCGTCTATTCCACCCATGGTCTTATAGGTATGATAAAATAGTATGTCAACTGAGCTGCCTGTGTCTATTAGAACTCTATTGATAGCCCAAGAATCTTCATTTTCATCACCATTTTCTTTATCTTCTTCTTCTATTTGCTTTGGATTTATCTCTAATATTACCACCAATGGGTTATCATGTTGCTCGCCAGGTTCTGGTACTTCTTGTGCAGTGAAAGATATAATTTGTTTCTGTCATTCTTCTAATGGCGAGGCTCTCGTGATATTCATTATCTCTCTTCCATCTGTGTCTCTCGCGAAGACTCTGCTTAGAACATTATCATGGAAATCCTCTATAGTTCTGTGTGAATGTACAATGGAATTACAAAAAAATATTCTTTGTTTTAGCCCCGACTTCTATTACGAATGATTCTGCTCCCTTTACAGTATTTACCCTACGAATTTCTGGTGCTGGAGGCAATCGCTGAGATTGTGGATGTCCTACTAAAAATTGGTTTAGTTTTCCTTGGTCAATCATCCTTAAAATTATTCTCTTTACATTCCTGCAATCATTTACTGTGTGACCATGAAAGTGATGGTAAGGACAAAATTCTTGACTACGATTATTAGGATGTGGTTATTTTCCAATATTCCATGGAGATGGTATATTTTCCATCAAAATGATAGCTTCCCAGATCTTTTCTATACTAGCATTTAGAGGCGGCATTTTAATTTCTTCCCATATTATCTTCTGATTTCCGTGGCTCCTGAAATTGCTTTGCCTCTGTCCACCATAAGTTTCTTTCGGCTGATCAAGCCTTTGAATCTTATTATTCCCACCGTGATTGTAATAATTCTTCTCCCTTTCATATTCTTCTTGATCTCGACTGCCCATAGCTACCAATTTCTGTTGGTTATCAGTCTCCACTTTCTCTTGTTGTGCTTGCGAGCTAATCGCCACATTGTTAATCATTTTAGGAAGTAAGATCCCATTTGCTTCTACTGAATTTGTATTCGCGATTGTATATGATTCCATCTTATTTTGTTTCTCCTCCAAAGCAATGTACTCTTCTTTTAGTTCTCGTAGTTTAGTCATAGTGATTGTATTCTTGACTCTGAAAATTTGTATGTACAACAGATTGGTCGCGAACATTGCATTGATAAAAGACAAGATTAGATATCTCTCGTCTACTCTTCCTGCCATCTCATTGCACATTGTCTTCCATCATATGTTTAAATGTTTCAGACTCTTGCCAACCCTCTGATTTAACCCCAAACACTTCTTCAATACCTGGCCGTGATGAATTGTTGCTTATATATGCTCTCAAAAATGTAGCTTGTAAATGATCAAAAGAAGTTATAGTATTTTTTGGCAATCCCTCAAACCATTTTAGCGCCTCGCCAGATAAGCTAGATGCAAAATACTTGCACAATACAACATCATGATTCTCCCATTGCATCATACAGCTAACATAAGCCTTAACATGTTGTACGACACATGTAGTTCCATCAAAAATGCTGGTTAATGCTGGTAAATTGCACTTTGGAGGTATTCCTCTTAATTGTACTTCTTGAGTGAATGGATTTATCGCAGCTTCTTCAATATCTTTATCAAGTTGCCTTCTACCTCCTTCTCTTCTGTTATTTATTATTCCTATCATCTCTGCTAACTCTCTTAAAATTTGCTCATTCATAGCTGAATTTGGTTCCATTGGTCTTTTCAATGCTGCTTCCCTTCTCATGCGTTCATGTACTTCTTGTCTTGCGAGATTTTGTGTATCTTCATATACATCCACATTCCTTCTTATACGATCTTCTGCTTCACCTTCTTCTTGCAATCGCTGCTGTACTTCTCTGCGAATTTCTTCATTTCTCATCATTTCTCTTCGCTGTCTTTCTATTCTCCTTTGTATTATATCATACTCTTCCTGGATATTATTATTATAGCGATTTTGTGTACGTCTCCTTTCTCGATTTTCATGGTTATTCTGTCGTACTGCCTCTTGGAATTCTTGTTCTTCTACTTCTTCCCTTAATCTTTCTCTCTCGCAAGCTAATTGTGCTTGTTCATCATAATGTCTCTCAATTTCTTCCTCAATTATTCTTCGATTTCTCTGGATCTCTCGCCCATGTAATATCCTCCTACCTTCTTCTGGATTATCTTCATCATTTTGGTTGTCTCTTCCCTCTTGATTTCTGTTGTTAAATCTATTATCCAAATTTTCGCCACGCGGGTCATGGCGATCTTCTATTACCTCTTCTTCTCTATGACGTTGCTCTTCATTTATATTTTGTATTTCCTCTTGGATATTTTCTCCAGCATTTCTTATTGGGGAATTTCGCCTTAATTCTTCTCGTAATGATCTTGAATTTGGTCTAACAGTACTTCTTGATCTTCTATTTTGTAATCTCAAATTCTCCATTCTCAACTCGTGATTTTGTCTTGTTAAATTTGCACGCTCTTCCACCTCTAATCTTCTTTCCTCTTGTATTCTTTGTCTTGGACCACCTGCTGTTTCATTTTCGCCTTCTCCATGAATTAATCCTTCAACTACTCCTTGATTTCTTTCTTCTCTTTTTCCGTCCATTAATTGTTGATTTTCTACATCTTCCATCGAATCCGATCTCCAAGAATGGACACTCACTCTATCATAATCCACATTTCTATTTTTTATCGATGTTTGTTGATTCGGTTGTAGAATTTGATCTTCTCCTTCAATCCTTGTTCTATTTCTTCTTGTTCTTATCCTTGAAGATTCTCCTAATTCATTTGTTTCTTCTCCTTCAAGTCTTTTACTCCTCCTTACAGTTGTTGGTGGTTCTGATGTATTTCTTCTTCTTCTAGCCATTTCTTCAACTCTAACAATTTCTTCAAATTGTAATTAGAGATTTTTTAGCTTGATTCTCCCTGTTTTGGGCGCCAAAATGTAGTTGCAGGATTTCCCACACTACACCCTTGTTAAGATCTTGCTATAATCAACTCATAATTGAAGATTAAAAACGACACTTTATTATTTTGTTCTCAGAAATGTTTACAGAAATGGAAGAATTCAAGATTACAACTATTCTCTTGAAGTTTCTCTCTCCTCAAGACTTTCTTAACTCTCAAAAATACATCATCCTTTTCTGGACACATTGGGTCTATATTTATAGGGTAGTTACATAGTAGATGACAGCTAAGTTTTCCTCTTATTTCGGGTTGATTCTGCGATTGTACCGCGATAGTTACAATGTTCACTCTCGCAAGTTTTGTAACCATCGCAGAACAAACATGCTTTTCTCAAGTTTTCTTTAATCGTCAGTTATTACGTCACTCTTTTGAAGGCTTTTGTGACACTCGTGAAGTGTTGTATAAAATCTTGCGGTGATGCTCACTGGGAAGTGTTGTTAATCTCGCAGAGAATAGATGTAGCGATATTCTGGTCCTACAACAAGAGAAAGTAGTGAGTGATAACCAGCAGAAATTAGTAGCGATGGGCAGTCGAGATCAAGAAGAGTATGAGAGGAAGAAGGATTATTACAATCGTGGTGGAAATAGTAAAATTCAAAGGCTTGATCAGCCGCAAGAAACCTATGGTGGACAGCGGAAAAATAACTTTAGAGGGCAAGGTAATCAGAAGATAATGTGGGAAGAAATTAAGATGCCACCTCTAAATGCTAGTACAGAAAAGATTTGGGAGGCTATTATTTTGATGGAAAATATACCATCACCATGGAATATGGGAAAAGAGCCACATCCCAATAATCGGAGTCGAGAATTTTGTCCTTACCATCACTTTTATGGTCACACGGTAAATGATTGCAGGAATGTAAAGAGAATAATTTTAAGGATGATTGACCAAGGAAAGTTAAACCACTTTTTAGTAGGACATCCACAATCTCAGCGGTTACCTCCAGCACTAGAAATTCGCAGGGTGAATACTGTAAAAGGAGCAGAAACATTCGTAATAGAAGTTGGGGCTAAAGCAAAGAATTTGTTTTGTATCTCCATTTTACATTCTTACAGAACTATCGAGGATTTCCATGATAATGTTCTAAGCAGAGTCTTCGCGAGGGACACAGATGGCAGAAAAATAATGAATATAGCGAGAGACTCACCACTAGAAGAGTGGCAAAAGCAAACTATATCTTTCACTGCACAAGAAATACCAGAACCTGGCGAGCAGCATGATAACCCGTTAGTGGTAAGATTAGAGATAAATCCAAAGCAAGCAGAAGAATATGAAGAAAATGATGATAAAACTGAAGATTCTTGGGCCATCAACAGGGTTTTAATAGATACAGGGAGTTCAGTTGACATCTTATTCTATCATACCTACAAGACCATGGGTGGGAGAGACGGAGATCTAATACCATCAACGTATAAAATCTATGGTTTTAATGGTACTGCTAACAAACCCAAAGGGGAGATTACAATGCGAATTCCATTAAAGGGAATATCTTCTACAATCCTATTCTGTGTTGTTGACATTGAATCACCTTACAATGATCTGATTGGTAGACCTTGGTTGCATGGAATCTTGGGTGTGGCATCAACTTATCATCAATGCATTAAGTTTCCACATCCAAAGGGTGTTGGAGTCATTAAAGGAGATTGGGGAAAAAGCAAGAAATGCTATGAAATTGACATGGAAACCTGCGAAGAAAGATCTGCAAGAAATAGAAATTGGAAACAAAATGACAAGCAGAAACAAAGAGGTGACAAATTAATGGTCGATGCAATAGAACAGAGAGAAGATGAAATGATGCAGAATCAATCTTCACTAAAAATAGCAAGAAGATGAAGGTGACAAATTAATAGCGAGCGCCTCGCAAATAAAGAGAAAATAGCAAAGCGCAGTAAGAAGGCAGCGATAGAAAACAGTAAGTAGAGAGGTAAAAGCAATGAAAGTTAAGAAGTTTATAAATGGTTTGTTTGAAGAAAGTGTAATTGAAAAGAATAACTCATTTGAAAGAGATTGCAGAATTATGCAAGAAGAAAGCAGATTAAAGAAACGAAATTTTAACAGAGTTTCAATACTCGCAAGAGAGGCGAATGAAATGTCGCAGAGATTAATAGAATGGGACGAACCTTTATGGCGTGCACCCTAGTTCGCGAATAAAATTTCGTAAGAGGCGAATGTAAGACCTAATAGTGCGTCATATAAGAGGGTATCTCTTTACATGACTCAGGGATAAGGTTATACTGCTGCTGGAACCTAAGTTATGCAGATGTTGGGGTTAAAGAAAACCTATCCAGGAGAGAGACCTTGGATTCCCAACTATATAAGGTTATACCCTGGTTGGGCGACTAAGTATCTCTTATAAGGAGTGAAGAGTATGATCAAGGCGCCGAGGTACACGGTTGATTCAAGGGTGCCCGGGGCATACGAAACTACCCTGGACATCCTTGGCAAGTCTTGGCTATGATGCACTCGGCCCGAAGAAAACCCCACCTAGGGTGCAGTCTTGTAACTATAAGCCATATAGGCATAAAGGACAAGAGGCTGCAAAAATAACTGGTTGTTGGAAAAACTGGATGGGAGGAGATAGTCTTGTATGGCCGATGTGCCCTCCTTGAAGGGGCAACCAGGGGGAAGATAAGGGTGAAACCCTCCATTAGGGATCTGATAAGTGTTTTAAGACGACAATATCATGGGGCTTTATGATCGCAAGAGCATTTAGGACTGTCATATTATCGCGTGACGTAAATTATACAGAGGCAACAATCCAAAAGAGATATGTTTAGATGATATCAATGGGTTTTTACATGAAAATGTAAGGACGTCCTGCGATTTCATCGCAAGACGGCAATGTCATGGAACTTTATTCTCGCTAGAGGATTTAGATCTGTCATATTTTCGCAGAAAGTTCAAAGAAAAATGGATAAGCCAAGATCAATGGGTCAATACATGCAAATGTAAGGACGTCCTGCGATTTTGTCGCAAAACGAAAAAATGTGGCAAAATAAGACCTTTAATTAGGAAGGCATAATAAGACCATAAGATTACTACGATAATGATTGTAGAATATATGAGATTTGTGATTTTACACATAATCATAAGGTTATGCGATTATTACTAGCAATAGCACCGCTGATATTGAGGAAAATTTAATTTACATTTAATATCTAATCTCTACTTAATTGTTTTATATTGAAGATGAATAATAGAGGCAAGTATGGGAATGCATAGAATAATGAGATTATTATTCATCCATCATATGATAAAATTGCATAGATATTGCTAAAAGATACATCTATACAAATAATTAAAGGGCAATAATTATGTTGGTTGATTATGTTGCAGAAAAAAGATTGTTTTCTAATTCGTACAGATAGAAGCAAAAGAAATTTACACATCAAATTAGAGAAACTCGCAGCAATATTACGAGAAGCATAAAATAAGTGTACAAAATTTACAAGGAATATAAAGAGAAGAAACAGAACTAAGAAGATCCATCACCACCTTCATCAGATTTCTCTTCTTCTTCGGATTTCTATTTATTACCATATTTCACTTTTTCATCATTATCATATCTATCTTCGTCAGATTCCTCTTCCTCGCCAGATTTTTCCTCATTACCATCGTTATTATCATCTTCATCTTCGCTAAATTCTTCATCTTCACTATCAGAGATAACCAGGTTTGGAGTTTTTGCTGGAACTTCTTTTGCAAGATCAGGATACTTAGAATGAGAGATGTCATGATCATCGCAGACCAACTTAATGGAATTATTGCGAACCTCAATAAGGGAAGTACTAAAATTCGCAGAAGTAATCTTTAACTTTTCTTTCAATCTTGAATACTTCTCATTGCGAGCAGAAAGGGTGCTCGCAAGTTGATTCTTCTCATCTTCAAGTTCTTTTATCCTTTCAGAATATCTCTTTTCATCTCCTGCAAGTATATAACAATAAATTGAAAATTTTGCGAGGAAGAACAATAAAAACAAGAAATTAATAAGGAAGGATGACTAACAACCTTCTCTTTTAGAAATCATGTCTTTAATTAAAGCCGCTTGTTCAACATGAAGACTGACATCTACACCTAAATTAGTTCTGGCATTCTCAAGAACTTTCGCGGCCCAAGCAAACTCCATATCATTATTTATAAGAAGACGGGAACGAAGTTGGTTTTCTCTTTCAATAAAACCTTCCTTCTTGTGAATAAGCCCATCCCTTTCAATCTGAACTGGTCTTATGGAAATTTGCTAAGGTTTCAGCCCCTTGTATAGATATACGGTCTTTCCCTTTTAAGAGATCTTTGTTCTTGGCCTTTAAAGTTTTAATCTCAACTTTGGAATTGTGATAAAGTTGTTTGAATCTATTAGTTATATCTAAACAAGATCTGTAGTCAATTTCTAAGAGGCGAAACTTAGATCTAATTTCATATATGGAAAGGGAATTAATATTAGAAGGATTATTTAAAGAATTATTCAGAAGTTCTAGAAGAGTATCATTGTCTATTGGTTCAGGAAAAGAGCGAATGGTTAAAGCCTCATCAGTGAGACCATAAACGTCTGCAAGAATGATAAATCAAGTAAGAAATAATAGTGAAACGTAAAATTATGAAGAAAAAGAAGAGGGTTATCATACCTAAGAGTTGTTTGTTAACGGTATCAAGATTGGATACTTTGAGCAATTGTTGAGAAAGATTGTTTTCAAGTTCTTTATTCTTCTCGCGAATATTATCAAGTTCAGTTTCCATTTTTTCATTCTTCTCGCGAAGATTAGTGGATTCAGATTTTAGTTCTTCATTCTTTTGGCGAAGAGCAACATTCTTCTGTTGAGAGAATGCATGCCTTTTGTCTAAATCAGAGGCAACGACAAAGGAAGCTCTTCCAACCTGCGAGAGAATAATATAAGTTAAGACTTAGTGATGGAATAAAATACATAAACAGGTTGAAGAAATAATATCATACCAAGGTACCAAGAGAATTTAAGAGACTGGGAGTCAGCGATCTAGAGATTCCTTGGAGAGAATCATTATCTACCAATATGGGAGCATCGCAGATTTTGGCGAGATCCTGGGATGTATTATTAATAACTTCATCTCCATGGTTATTAGCGATACCATGAGTAATATCTCCAATTTTTTTGGATAATTGAGCCATTGAAGACTCAGAAGAAGAAGAATATTTCACGAAAGGAATGTCGTTATCATCATCATTGTTGTTCTTATCAAAATCAACACTTAGATTTTCTGGAATAGGTTGAGGAGTTGAAGAAGAAGAGAGTTGGGTTTTTCTACTAAAAGATACATCTATACAAATAATTAAAGGGCAATAGTTATGTTGCAGAAAAAAGATTGTTTTCTAATTCGTACAGATAGAAGCAAAAGAAATTTACACATCAAATTAGAGAAACTCGCAGCAATATTACGAGAAGCAGAAAATAAGTGTACAAAATTTACAAGGAATATAAAGAGAATAAACAGAACTAAGAAGATCCATCACCACTTTCATCAGATTTCTCTTCTTCTTCGGATTTCTCTTTATTACCAAATTTTACTTCTTCATCATTATCATCTCTATCTTCGTCAGATTCCTCTTCCTCGCCAGATTCTTCCTCATTACCATCGTTATTATCATCTTCATCTTCGCTAAATTCTTCAGCTTCACTATCAGAGATAACCAGGTTTGGAGTTTTTGCTGGAACTTCTTTTGCAAGATCAGGATACTTAGAATGAAAGATGTCATGATCATCGCAGACCAACTTAATGGAATTATTGCGAACCTCAATAAGGGAAGTACTAAAATTCGTAGAAGTAATCTTTAACTTTTCTTTCAATCTTGAGGTGCTCGCAAGTTGATTCTTCTCATTTTCAAGTTCTTTTATCCTTTCATAATATTTTTTTTCAGCTCCTGCAAGTATATAACAATAAATTGAAAATTTTGCGAGGAAGAACAATACAAACAAGAAATTAATAAGGAACGATGACTAACAACCTTCTCTTTCAGAAATCATGTCTTTAATTAAAGCTGCTTGTTCAACATGAAGACTGACATCTACACCTAAATTAGTTCTGGCATTCTCAAGAACTTTCGCGGCCCAAGCAAACTCCACATCATTATTTATAAGAAGACGGGAACGAAGTTGGTTTTCTCTTTCAATAAAACCTTCCTTCTCGCGAATAAGCCCATCCCTTTCAATCTGAACTTCAAGAATGGTCTTATGGAAATTTGCTAAGGTTTTAGCCCCTTTTACAGATATACGGTCTTTGTCTTTTGAGAGATCTTTGTTCTTGGCCTTTAAAGTTACAATCTCAACTTTGGAATTGTGATAAAGTTGTTTGAGTCTATGAGTTATATCTAAACAAGATTTGTAGTCAATTTCTAAG
This sequence comes from Papaver bracteatum, assembly GCA_023529315.1. Classification (NCBI taxonomy): domain Eukaryota; kingdom Viridiplantae; phylum Streptophyta; class Magnoliopsida; order Ranunculales; family Papaveraceae; genus Papaver; species Papaver bracteatum. The sequence goes on from JAJJWX010003262.1 coordinate 1,270,232, forward strand.
AGGCAAAACTTAGATCTAAGTTCATCTATGGAAAGGGAATTAATATTGGAAGGATTATTTAAAGAATTATTCAGAAGTTCTAGAAGAGTATCATTGTCTATTGGTTCAGGAAAAGAGCGAATGGTTAAAGCCTCATCCGTGAGACCATAAACGTCTGCGAGAATGATAAATCAAGTAAGAAAGAATAGTGAAACGTAAAATTATGAAGAAAAGGAAGAGGGTTATTGTAACGATCCTCGAGCTCGTCAACGCTATTAGACTAGTCAAGAGACGTCTTAGCCGTTAATTACTCGATTAGTATAACTCGAACGTTAATTATTAGGAATTAATCTAACAACGATCTAGCTACGAAACTAGTACCGTTGAATAGGTCTCGAAAAATTACGCGGAATGGACTACTCGAGCATGTCAATTGGTTATCAGACGAAGAAGATATCTGTTATATTAGGTGAAGGGTAAATTGGTCATTTCTCATTAAAGTGTTATCAGCACCCGACTTTTCTTCTCAGGGCACCCTTAGTGGATAACTCAAAAGAAAATCGATAAGGGAGAGGAATTTCTTTTTTTCTTCGTTCTTCTTCTTTTCTTCTTCGTTCTTCTTCTTATCTTTCCCTCTTCTCTGTTTCTCGGCGACGGCAGAATTTGAGAGTTGATATTAGGTTTTTGAGAACGAGATAAGGAGAGATTAACCAAGAATCATGTGATGGTGGTGGAGGTGTTGTCGATCTGTTATGAGAAGAAGAAGAGAATGGTATCTATAGAGAATCAGAAAGTTTGGGTTTGAATTAGGATTTCGGTCATAGAAGAATTGGTTAATTGAAGATGGGTTTGATTGATTGGAGATGAAGGATAAAAAGGGTTGTTACTCAATTGAAATTCTGGAGTTGATAAGAAATTGATGGGTTAGGGTTTCTAAACAGGGTTGAGAATTATTCTAAGGTTTTAGAGAGATGATGGTGGTGAACAAAACCACGAGATTCAGTTTTGAATGAAGTAATTCTCGGTGATGGAGATGTTTAGATGATGGGGTCGAAGTTTTTGTTGAAGAAGAAAGGATGAATCTATGAACTTAGGGTTTGGAGGAAACACCAATGAAGAACTGGAAGATGAAACCGAGGGTTTAAGTGACAGATGGGTTTGGTCTCAATTACAGTTTGAGGTTGAAGAATTGATTAAGATTAATAATTAGGGTTTTGATTCTGTTTGAGTGGAGATTTTGGGAATTGGCTGAGATGAACTGTGAAGTCAGGGTTTCAGTAAAATTAAAGTGGGAGTTTAGCTATTCAGAGGATGCTAGTGTTTCGGGTAAGCTCTAACTAATCTGAATTTTAGTATTTTGGATTTGAGTTAGTTTAGTTATTGAGTTGTATGAATATGAATGAACTGAGAAATCTCAGATGCAGAAATTAAACTATGGTGGTGGTTTGATATGGTTTATTGAATTGAGATAGGTAAAGAAGAATTCAGCCAAAAATGCTTGATTAAATCCATTCTGAGGTAATTGTGTTGCTTAATTGATTTGAAAGAATTATTCATGTTCATTATTGAGATATGTAAATGGTTATTTGATTTGGATTGTATTAATGGCAGTGGTCTTTGATGTAATCAAAGTGGTAATGTGTATGTAATGGATTAGTAGTGCCTGTGGTGAAATTTGGAATGACAGTTCATGAGAATGGTGTACTGAGTTTACAAATTTTGAAGGAAAGAACTGAGATGGGGGTGTTGGTTTGAGCTGCAATTGTAAGTGTTGGATTTAAATTGGTGGTGAACTGAATATGAACTGCATGTGGAATGAGATGGTGTTGTTGTTTGTGTTTATGATGATTGCAGGTGTTGTGAATTAGTTAATGTGAATGTGTTGAATGATGTGGTCTTCCTAAGTTATTGATGAAGTATTGGCTGCATGAGATGGATGAGCTAAACTTAGTGGTAGGATTGTAATGGGTGGTTTAGGCCTGAGGTGTGTAGCTGATAATGAGGATTGTAGGTTATATATAGTAGCTCCAATGGAGGCTTCTTACTGCATTTGCAGGTAATATATATTGTGTTTGTAATTCATTAAATTATGAATTGTTTTAAATGAATGTAATCTATGGTTTTAGTTTGGCAGAATTGAAATTCATTGTTGTCATGTATTTGAATTAAAGTTACTTTGTTAATCTAGAAGTTGAGAATATAAGAAATAGAGTTGAAGTTTGGTTGCAGAAGTAGTATGCCTATTAGTCAGCCCAGTCAGCTTAGCTGACTTAGTGTATCTGTTTGAGTTGAATCGGCTCGACTCAGTGAGCCAAAAACCAGACCTTAACGCAGTGGACCTTGACCAGTTGACCGAATTTGACCATTGACCAGGACTTGACCTTTGACTTACGTTGACTCCTTCTGACCAAATGTTGACCGTTAGTGACCGTCTGTTGACCCAGATGGACCATGCCTTAGATTAAGAGAATGGATTCTTGGGCTTGGGCTTAGGACTAGATATCCTATCTTAGTGAATTGGACCACTTATGGTCCGGATTAGCTTTCGGTTTCTTCTACAAAGTTGTAGATATTCATAAGACTTAGATAATGAAATATAAAAATAATCTAATTGGATTAGTGTACCTTAGATTTACTAAAGTTAGAGAATGAAAAGGTGTAAAGTCATAAATGGGCTTAGAACCATTAGATAGACTTGTTTGATTCTTGTGTGAGCAATTTTGGCTAGACTCTCAGAATACTTGTATGATTAACAGTTAATTATTAACAACGACTGATTCAAAGGACGAACTAGTGGATCGTGGATCGCGAGGTAGGCGTGGCTTGTCATCAAAAGGTGTGGGAATGCATTTGACTCTTTGTATTCATTATTGTTATTTTTATAAAATATTATGCTTAACAAACTCATGCATTATGCATTTACGCATTCCATATTTTATTTAAAATGCATTATGATAATCCTGTTATTTCTGTGAATCTTTCCACGATGTGGAAAGGACTTATATTGTTTCGTCGTCAACATGAATTGTTATGGGAAATGAGAATTTCCACTTGTGGTATAGAGGATACGCTCCTTCACTTTTATACCTAGAGCTTTTATTGAATAGAGTTGGTCACCATGGTCTTGGTGGCATCCATAGCTATATAGGTGTGAATTTCCGGTATTTAGGGGTTCACAACCATATTAGTACATTGTTTGACGAAGGAGTTTGTTCCATATACATGTACGATTATTTTCAGTGACTTAGTCACTGTTTAATATTTTCGGAAAAACATTATTGTTTTCCAAATCTTGCATATGATTACTTAGAATCTTAAATGTTAATTATTCCCACTTCAGTTTCTGTGACAGATCAAAGTTGCGCAGCGAAAGCTTCAAGGGTTGAGTTCGATAGTTGATTAACTTCTGTTATGTTTATTATATTGTATAATTTATTTGAAAACCAAATGACTATTATATATGTAACATTTGAGAGAAGATCTTGTATGTATATTTCTGAGAGGGGTTAGTTTTGGGTTAAGTTTTGTAGCAGATTTCTTAATTGAATGCTTAGGTGCTTGTTTTAGATTTTTAGTGCCTCTTATTTAGTTAATCTCTTAGATTAGTCAGTTGCTAGCTTAGGGGGCGCTACAAAAGTTGGTATCAGAGCTCACTATTAGATCTTATATGGTAGACAATAGGAATAGCCAATGCCAGTTAGTGAACTAGATTAGTTTAGAATTGGGTTGGGTTTGTGAGATAAATCTTAATCATTAAAAGCTATTAATAATTAAAATAATTATTTGTTTGATTGACTTGTTTGTTTGGTTGTTTGTATAACGAAATAAAAATTATAGGGTATACCTATAATTAATCTAGTGGAGATTAGAGAATAAATGATTTAAAATTATGAACATGTACACAAGTCAATATTAAAATAGTGAGATTAGTATTATTGATAAATCTTAAAAAAATCACATAGGTCTTTATTGAATATCTTGACTTACATGAAGAGTAAATAAATTATAATTACATAAATGTTAATAATATTTTGAGACTTAATAAATTTTGTAAGAGTTGTTAGAATAATAATTCAATAAAATATTATAGTAGTAATTATAGATAGATGATAATAAAAGTAACTTGTTGTTAGAATAATAATTCACTTGTTGTTTTTCAATAAAAGCTGTAGTGGCATTCTTTCATAAAAGTAATAATAATTTTAATAAAATAATGTTAGCATTTATCAATTAGTACCATATCAAACTTAACTAAATTCTCAATAAGGATATATAAGGATTAAAATAATAATTATGGAAAATTGTTAACGCTTATTTACAATTAAGCTTTGTAAATCAAATTAATTACAAATTACAGATATAAGTTTTACTTCTAAACTAGATAATTAATATATTACTCGCTAGGTGTTAGACTTAAGAAGGTGAGGATATAATATATAAAATAAAAGAATTAACATGTTAATAATCATGTACCGAAATTATCTTTAGTTTAACAAATGATTCAATAAATCTTTAAAATGAAACAAACATACATGAAATAGTAATAGTAGTATTCAGATGGTTAGTGTAATACTAGAATAAAAAATAAAAAATAAAAAAATAAACTCGTATATAAATTGGATACTTCTTCGTAAATAAATTCAACCATCTTTTGAAATGGAAAAATTAGTATGACAAACTTAAACTGTTAGAACTTAAATTAGTATTATATTGAGTATAACTTAAATTGAAATTTTATTTACAAATATATAGTGATAAAATAATAACTAAGATCAAGTAACTATGGGAAAAAATTTAGTGCTAAATTACAATTAAGTTTTGCAAAGTTAACTAATAACAAATTAGTATCATGTGTTTGGTGTTTAAACCAGATAAATAAATAAGACTTATTAAGTAGGAATAAAAGAACATGAAGTCATATAAGCACAGAGTAAACACTAAACTTGTTAACAATCTTATATCAAAATTATCTTTTGTCAAATAAATGATTCATTAAATCATTAAATTATATACATGACGTGATAATTATAATACTTGAATGCTTAATACAAAATTAAACTTAAAGGAGAATAAATTGTCTATGAATAAGATACTTATTATTAATACAGAAATTTTAAGATTATGAAGACATACTAAATTTTTATGCAGATTCAAAGTTTAAATCATATTAAATTACCAACGCCAATATTTAACAAGACGTAGTATACGCATTCAATCTGAATAAATAAAATCTATTATATTAATCTTTTCGTGAAAGTAAAATTATATTTACAAGATTAGGGCTTAATAAAACTAAGTATCATTGCTAAACAATTATTTTAATTGTATCTTAGTTAGACTAATAATCAAATGGGAAGATTTGATAAAACAATAATGAAAATGATAATATAGTTAAGATTAATTATTCTGAAAAAATAATAGTTTTATTTAAAAAATACCAAAACTGATTATTATTATTATAATTAATTATTTTATTTTTTTTGAAATAATAATAACAATAATATATTATTACATAACTGAAGCAATATCAGTAGGGGGTGTAGGTAGCCGCGAAACGAGCTGGGCACCTATTCCCTTCTGAATGACAATTCCTAATCTATGAAATAGAGAACTTTTTATTTTAGAGTTGGCATCACGATTCTGCATACAATTTTTCAACCGCTTCAAAAGTGTTACTGTATCATCACTGAGATAATAACTTTTGATAATAACTTTTGATAAAATAAGAAAATAAGGATACTATTAATACTATAATTATAAAATTTAAAGTTACTGTAAACATCATTGGGATAATAATTTTATGTTAGTACTGTATTGGAAAAATGTAATTTTTATTAATAATACAACTTAAGGATTACTTGGCACTAGAATAAATTTAAGGAAATAAAGTTAAATTAAAACAATTTGGTGTTAATAATAAAAGCAAAACTTAGTGTTATGATTAACTTTTATTGGCATAAGAAATAGGAAATAAGTGTAATTATGATAATAAAATATTAATACCAAACAACTATGAAAAATTGTTAGCGGATATTTATTTATATCAAGTAACAATAAATAATAACAATATTTGGATAATAGTTATAACATTAAGTTATTCTTTAATAGTACATGAATTTAAAATTTTCTAGTTATAATAATATAGTCTCATTTGGAATTAAAAATTCGATTTCATTAAAGTAAATAAATAATAAAAAATAAAAGGTAAGATAAATAATTCGAATAATTAAATTTCTTAAAATGATGTGAACTGCTTATATATTTTACAAAGTAAATTTATCAGACATACACTATAGTAAAGATAGGAGTTAAAGATTAAATAATCTTAATAAAATAAAATTAGCACTTGGTTAATCGTAATAAGTTTGCACTTAGTAATCTAGCACTGGGGAATAGTGAGGTTGGTAATTCGGATATGTTCAGGTGATACTTGTTAGGAAGTAGGCATTGTCAGGCGTCGTGAACCTAGACAGGGCAACTACATTCTTGTATCACTAAGCATTGAAGGGAGACTTGCTTCTATTAGTGAACTAATAGATCCCAAATTTAAATGAGAAACTTTATTATTGAATATCTTCTAAAAGTACTTAGAACCAGTAAGTTATTGACTTAGAAATTAGTGTAGAAAATTTTCAATTAAGAAGCTTAGACTTCCCTATTTGATAGAATCTAAATCAGTGTAGTTGAAAGAGCTACAAATTTTAGATTTTAGTTGTAGAAAGCCATATAGGTTGTGATTTGTTTTATGTTGTTTTCGCTTAGACGAGAGATGGGATTATTCTATAAGGTGGGGAGTTAATGAAGACCAGAAGGATGGACCGATTTTCGAGGACGAAAATGATATAAGGTGGGGAGAATGTAACGATCCTCGATCTCGTCAACGCTATTAGACTAGTCAAGAGACGTCTTAGCCGTTAATTACTCGATTAGTATAACTCGAACGTTAATTATTAGGAATTAATCTAACAACGATCTAGCTACTAAACTAGTACCGTTGAATAGGTCTCGAAAAATTACGCGGAATGGACTACTCGAGCATGTCAATCGGTTATCAAACGAAGAAGATATCTGTTATATTAGGTAAAGGGTAAATTGGTCATTTCTCATTAAAGTGTTATCAGCACCCGACTTTTCTTCTCAGGGCACCCTTAGTGGATAACTCAAAATCAAATCGGTAAGGGAGAGGAATTTCTATTTTTCTCTTTCTTTTTCTTTTCTTCTCTTTTCTTCTTCGTTCTTCTTCTTTTCTTTCTCTCTTCTCTGTTTCTCGGTGACGGCAGAATTTGAGAGTTGATATTAGGTTTTTGAGAACGAGATAAGAAGAGATTAACCAAGAATCATGTGATGGTGGTGGAGGTGTTGTTTATCTGTTATGAGAAGAAGAAGAGAATGGTATCTATAGAGAATCAGAAAGTTTGGGTTTGAATTAGGATTTCGGTCATAGAAGAATTGGTTAATTGACGATGGGTTTGATTGATTGGCGATGAAGAATAAAAAGGGTTGTTACTCAATTGAAATTCCGGAGTTGATAAGAAATTGATGGGTTAGGGTTTCTAAACAGGGTTGAGAATTATTCTAAGGTTTCAGAGAGATGATGGTGGTGAACAAGACCACGAGATTCAGTTTTGAATGAAGTAATTCTCGGTGATGGAGATGTTTAGATGATGGGGTCGAATTTGTTGTTGAAGAAGAAAGGATGAATCGATGAAATTAGGGTTTGGAGGAAACACCAATGAAGAACTGGAAGATGAAACCGAGGGTTTAAGTGACAGATTAGAGATGGGTTTGGTCTCAATTACAGTTTGAGGTTGAAGAATTGATTAAGATTAATAATTAGGGTTTTGATTCTGTTTGAGTGGAGATTTTGGGAATTGGCTGAGATGAACTGTGAAGTCAGGGTTTCAATAAAATTAAATTGGGAGTTTAGCTATTCAGAGGATGCTAGTGTTTCGGGTAAGCTCTAACTAATCTGAATTTTAGTATTTTGGATTTGAGTTAGTTTAGTTATTGAGTTGTATGAATATGAATGAACTGAGAAATCTCAGATGCAGAAATTAAACTATGGTGGTGGTTTGATATGGTTTATTGAATTGAGATAGGTAAAGAAGAATTCAGCCTAAAATGCTTGATTAAATCCATTCTAAGGTAATTGTATTGCTTAATTGATTTGAAAGAATTATTCATGTTCATTATTAAGATATGTGAATGGTTATTTGATTTGGATTGTATTAATGGCAGTGGTCTTTGATGTAATCAAAGTGGTAATGTGTATGTAATGGATTAGTAGTGCCTGTGGTGAAATTTGGAATGACAGTTCATGAGAATGGTGTACTTAGTTTACAAATTTTGAAGGAAAGAACTGAGATGGGGGTGTTGGTTTGAGATGCAGTTGTAAGTGTTGGATTTAAATTGGTGGTGAACTGAATATGAACTGCATGTGGAATGAGATGGTGTTGTTGTTTGTGTTTATGATGATTGCAGGTGTTGTGAATTAGTTAATGTGAATGTCTTGAATGATGTGGTCTGCCTAAGTTATTGATGAAGTATTGGCTGCATGAGATGGATGAGCTAAACTTAGTGGTAGGATTGTAATGGGTGGTTTAGGCCTGAGGTGTGTAGATGATAATGAGGATTGTAGGTTATAGATAGTAGCTCCAATGGAGGCTTCTTACTTCATTTGCAGGTAATATATATTGTGTTTGTAATTCATTATATTATGAATTGTTTTAAATGAATGTAATCTATGGTTTTAGTTTGGCAGAATTGAAATTCATTGTTGTCATGTATTTGAATTAAAGTTACTTTGTTAATCTAGAAGTTGAGAATATAAGAAATAGAGTTGAAGTTTGGTTGCAGAAGCAGTATGCCTATTAGTCAGCCCAGTCAGCTTTGCTGACTTAGTGTATCTGTTTGAGTTGAATCGGCTCGACTCAGAATCGGCTCAGTGAGCCAAAAACCAGACCTTAACTCAGTGGACCTTGACCAGTTGACCGAGTTTGACCATTAACCAGAACTTGACCTTTGACTTACGTTGACTGTTAGTTGACTCCTTCTGACCAAACGTTGACCGTTAGTCACCGTCTGTTGACCCAGATGGACCAGGCCTTAGATTAAGAGAATGGATTCTTGGGCTTGGGCTTAGGACTATATATCCTATCTTAGTGAATTGGACCACTTATGGTCCGGATTAGCTTTCGGTTTCTTCTACAAAGTTGTAGATATTCATAAGACTTAGATAATGAACTATAGAAACAATCTAATTGGATTAGTGTACCTTATATTTACTAAAGATAGAGAATGAAAAGGTGTAATGTCATAAATGGGCTTAGAACCATTAGATAGACTTGTTTGATTCTTGTGTGAGCCATTTTGGCTCAACTCTCAGAATACTTGTATGAGTTAATTATTAACAACGTCTGATTCAAAGGACGAACCAGTGGATCGTGGATCGCGAGGTAGGCGTGGCTTGTCATCAAAAGGTGTGTGAATGCATTTGACTCTTTGTATTCATTATTGTTATTTTTATAAAATATTATGCTTAACAAACTCATGTATTGTCTGTTTCTGCATTCCATATTTTATTTAAAATGCATTATGATAATCCTGTTATTTCTGTGAATCTTTCCACGATGTGGAAAGGACTTATATTGTTTCGTCGTCAACATGAATTGTTATGGGAAATGAGAATTTCCACTTGGGGTATAGAGGATACGCTCCTTCACTTTTATACCTAGAGCTTTTATTGAATAGAGTTGGTCACCATGGTCTTGGTGGCATCCATAGCTATATAGGTGTGAATTTCCGGTATTTAGGGGTTCACAACCATATTAGTACATTGTTTGACGAAGGAGTTTGTTCCATATACGTGTACGATTATTTTCAGTGACTTAGTCACTGTTTAATATTTTCGGAAAAACATTATTGTTTTCCAAATCTTGCATATGATTAATTACAAGGTTAAATGTTAATTATTCCCACTTCAGTTTCTTGATGAGATCGAGTTGCGCGGAAATGAAAGCTTCAAGGGTTGAGTTCGATAGTTGATTAACTTCTGTTATGTTTATTATATTGTATAATTTATTTGAAAACCAAATGACTATTATATATGTAACATTTGAGAGAAGATCTTGTATGTATATTTCTGAGAGGGGTTAGTTTTGGGTTAAGTTTTGTAGCAGATTTCTTAATTGAATGCTTAGGTGCTTGTTTTATATTTTTAGTGCCTCTTATTTAGTTAATCTCTTGGATTAGTCAGTTGCTAGCTTAGGGGGCGCTACAGTTATCATACCTAAGAGTTGTTTGTTAACAGTATCAAGATTGGATACTTTGAGCGATTGTTGAGAAAGATTGTTTTCAAGTTCTTTATTCTTCCCGCGAAGATTATCAAGTTCAGTTTCCATTTATTCATTCTTCTCGCGAAGATTAGTGGATTCGGATTTTAGTTCTTCATCCTTTTGGCGAAGAGCAAAATTTTTCGGTTGAGAGAATGCACGTCTTTTGTCTAAATCAGAGGCAACGGAAAAGGAAGCTCTTCCAACCTGCAAGATAACAATATTAGTTAAGACTTGGCGATGGAATAAAATACATAAACAGGTTGAAGAAATGATAACATACCAAGGTACCAAGAGAATTTAAGAGACTGGGAGTCAGCGATCTAGAGATTCCTTGGAGAGAATCATTATCTACCAATATGGGAGCATCGCAGATTTTGGCGAGAGCCTGGGATGTCTTATTATGAACTTCATCTCCATGGTTATTAGCGATACCATGAGTAATATCGCCAATTTTTTTGGATAATTGAGCCATTGAAGACTCAGACTCAGAAGAATCTTTCATGAAAGGAATGTCGTTATCATCATCATTGTTGTTCTTATCAAAATCAACACTTAGATTTTCTGGAATAGGTTGAGGAGTTGAAGAAGAAGAGAGCTGGGTTTTTCTTCTAAAATATACATCTATACAAATAATTAAAGGGCAATAATTATGTTGATTGATTATGTTGCAGAAAAAAGATTGTTTTCTAATTCGTACAGATAGAAGCAAAAGAAATTTACACATAAAATTAGAGAAACTCGCAGCAATATTACGAGAAGCAGAAAATAAGTGTACAAAATTTACAAGGAGTATAAATAGAAGAAATAGAACTAAGAAGATCCATCACCACCTTCATCAGATTTCTCTTCTTCTTCGGATTTCTCTTTATTACCAGATTTCACTTCTTCGTCAGATTCCTCTTCCTCGCCAGATTTTTCCTCATTACCATCGTTATTATCATCTTCATCTTCGCTAAATTCTTTAGCTTCACTATCAGAGATAACCAGGTTTGGAGTTTTTATTGGAACTTCTTTTGCAAGATCAGGATACTTAGAATGAGAGATGTCATGATCATCGCAGACCAACTTAATGGAATTATTGCGAACCTCAATAAGGGAAGTACTAAAATTCGCAGAAGTAATCTTTAACTTTTCTTTCAATCTTGAATACTTCTCATTGCGAGCAGAAAGGGTGCTCGTAAGTTGATTCTTCTCATCTTCAAGTTCTTTTATCCTTTCAGAATATCTCTTTTCATCTCCTGCAAGTATATAACAATAAATTGAAAATTTTGCGAGGAAGAACAATACAAACAAGAAATTAATAAGGAACGATGACTAACAACCTTATCTTTCAGAAATCATGCCTTTAATTAAATCTGCTTGTTCAACATGAAGACTGACATCTACAACTAAATTAGTTCTGGCATTCTCTAGAACTTTCGCGGCCCAAGCAAACTCCACATCATTATTTATAAGAAGACCGGAACGAAGTTGGTTTTCTCTTTCAATAAAACCTTCATTCTCGCGAATAAGCCCATCCCTTTCAATCTGAACTTCAAGAATGGTCTTATGGAAATTTGCTAAGGTTTTAGCCCCTTGTAACGATATACGGTCTTTGTCTTTTGAGAGATCTTTGTTCTTGTCCTTTAAAGTTTTAATCTCAACTTTGGAATTGTGATAAAGTTGTTTGAGTCTATGAGTTATATCTAAACAAGATCTGTAGTCAATTTCTAAGAGGCGAAACTTAGATATAAGTTCATCTATGGAAAGGGAATTAATATTGGAAGGATTATTTAAAGAATTATTCAGAAGTTCTAGAAGAGTATCATTGTCTATTGGTTCAGGAAAATAGCGAATGGTTAAAGCCTCATCAGTGAGACCATAAACGTCTGCGAGAATGATAAATCAAGTAAGAAAGAATAGTGAAACGTAAAATTATGAAGAAAAGGAAGAGGGTTATTGTAACGATCCTCGAGCTCGTCAACGCTATTAGACTAGTCAAGAGACGTCTTAGCCGCTAATTACTCGATTAGTGTAACTCGAACGTTAATTATTAGGAATTAATCTAACAACGATCTAGATACGAAACTAGTACCGTTGAATAGGTCAAGAAAAAATTACGCGGAATGGACTACTCGAGCATGTCAATTGGTTATCAGACGAAGAAGATATCTGTTATATTAGGTGAAGGGTAAATTGGTCATTTCTCATTAAAGTGTTATCAGCACTCGACTTTTCTTCTCTGGGCAACCTTAGTGGATAACTCAAAAGCAAATCGGTAAGGGAGAGGAATTTTTATTTTTCTTTTTCTTTTCTTTTCTTTTCTTTTCTTTTCTTTTCTTCTTCGTTCTTCTTCTTTTCTTTCCCTCTTCTCTGTTTCTCGGCGACGGCAGCATTTGAGAGTTGATATTAGGTTTTTGAGAACGAGATAAGAAGAGATTAACCAAGAATCATGTGATGGTGGTGGAGGTGTTGTCGATCTGTTATGAGAAGAAGAAGAGAATGGTATCTATAGAGAATCAGAAAGTTTGGGTTTTAATTAGGATTTCGGTCATAGAAGAATTGGTTAATTGAAGATGGGTTTGATTGATTGGCGATGAAGAATAAAAAGGGTTGTTACTCAATTGAAATTCCGGAGTTGATAAGAAATTGATGGGTTAGGGTTTCTAAACAGGGTTGAGAATTATTCTAAGGTTTCAGAGAGATGATGGTGGTGAACAAGACCACGAGATTCAGTTTTGAATGAAGTAATTCTCGGTGATGGAGATATTTAGATGATGGGGTCGAAGTTGTTGTTGAAGAAGAAATGATGAATCGATGAACTTAGGGTTTGGAGGAAACACCAATGAAGAACTGGAAGATGAAACCGAGGGTTTAAGTGACAGATTAGAGATGGGTTTGGTCTCAATTACAGTTTGAGGTTGAAGAATTGATTAAGATTAATAATTAGGGTTTTGATTCCGTTTGAGTGGAGATTTTGGGAATTAGCTGAGATGAACTGTGAAGTCATGGTTTCAGTAAAATTAAAGTGGGAGTTTAGCTATTCAGAGGATGCTAGTGTTTTGGGTAAGCTCTAACTAATCTGAATTTTAGTATTTTGGATTTGAGTTAGTTTAGTTATTGAGTTGTATGAATATGAATGAACTGAGAAATCTCAGATGCAGAAATTAAACTATGGTGGTGGTTTGATATGGTTTATTGAATTGAGATAGGTAAAGAATAATTCAGCCTAAAATGCTTGATTAAATCCATTATGAGGTAATTGTGTTGCTTAATTGATTTGAAAGAACTATTCATGTTCATTATTGAGATATGTGAATGGTTATTTTATTTGGATTGTATTAATGGCAGTGGTCTTTGATGTAATCAAAGTGGTAATGTGTATGTAATGGATTAGTAGTGCCTGTGGTGAAATTTGGAATGACAGTTCATGAGAATGGTGTACTGAATTTACAAATTTTGAAGGAAAGAACTGAGATGGGGGTGTTGGTTTGAGCTGTAGTTGTAAGTGTTGGATGAGCTAAACTTAGTGGTAGGATTGTAATGGGTGGTTTAGGCATGAGGTGTGTAGCTGATAATGAGGATTGTAGGTTATAGATAGTAGCTCCAATGGAGGCTTCTTACTGCATTTGCAGGTAATATATATTGTGTTTGTAATTCATTAAATTATGAATTGTTTTAAATGAATGTAATCTATGGTTTTAGTTTGGCAAAATTGAAATTCATTGTTTTCATGTATTTGAATTAAAGTTACTTTGTTAATTTAGAAGTTGAGAATATAAGAAATAGAGTTGAAGTTTGGTTGCAGAAGTAATATGCCTATTAGTCAGCCCAGTCAGCTTAGCTGACTTAGTGTATCTGTTTGAGTTGAATCGGCTCGACTCAGAATCGGCTCAGTGAGCCAAAAACTAGACCTTAACTCAGTGGACCTTGACCAGTTGACCGAGTTTGACCATTGACCAGGACTTGACCTTTGACTTACGTTGACTGTTAGTTGACTCCTTCTGACCAAACGTTGACCGTTAGTGACCGTCTGTTGACCCAGATGGACCAAGCCTTGGATTAAGAGAATGGATTCTTGGGCTTGGGCTTAGGACTAGATATCCTATCTTAGTGAATTGGACCACTTATGGTCCGGATTAGCTTTCGGTTTCTTCTACAAAGTTGTAGATATTCATAAGACTTAGATAATGAACTATAGAAACAATCTAATTGGATTAGTGTACCTTAGATTTACTAAAGATAGAGAATGAAAAGGTGTAAAGTCATAAATGGGCTTAGAACCATTAGATAGACTTGTTTGATTCTTGTGTGAGCCATTTTGGCTAGACTCTCAGAATACTTGTATGATTAACAGTTAATTATTAACAACGACTGATTCAAATGACGAACCAGTGGATCGTGGAAAGCGAGGTAGGCGTGGCTTGTCATCAAAAGGTGTGGGAATGCATTTGACTCTTAGTATTCATTATTGTTATTTTTATAAAATATTATGCTTAAAAAACTCATGCATTGTCTGTTTCTGCATTCCATATTTTATTTAAAATGCATTATGATAATCCTGTTATTTCTGTGAATCTTTCCACGATGTGGAAAGGACTTGTATTGTTTCGTCGTCAACATGAATTGTTATGGGAAATGAGAATTTCCACTTGTGGTATAGAGGATACGCTCCTTCACTTTTATACCTAGAGCTTTTATTGAATAGAGTTGGTCACTATTGTCTTGGTGGCATCCATAGCTATATAGGTGTGAATTGCCGGTATTTAGGTGTTCACAACCATATTAGTACATTGTTTGACGAAGGAGTTTGTTCCATATACATGTACGATTATTTTCAGTGACTTAGTCACTATTTAATATTTTAAGAAAAACATTATTGTTTTCCAAATATTGCATATGATTACTTAGAATCTTAAATGTTAATTATTCCCACTTCAGTTTCTGTGACAGATCAGAGTTGCGCAGCGAAAGCTTCAAGGGTTGAGTTCGATAGTTGATTAACTTCTGTTATGTTTATTATATTGTATAATTTATTTGAAAACCAAATGACTATTATATATGTAACATTTGAGAGAAGATCTTGTATGTATATTTCTGAGAGGGGTTAGTTTTGGGTTATGTTTTGTAGCAGATTTCTTAATTGAATGCTTAGGTGCTTGTTTTAGATTTTTAGTGCCTCTTATTTAGTTAATCTCTTGGATTAGTCAGTTGCTAGCTTAGGGTGCACTACAAAACTTGGCATCAGAGCTCACTATTAGATCTTATATGGTAGACAATAGGAATAGCCAGTGCCAGTTAGTGAACTAGATTAGTTTAGAACTGGGTTGGGTTTTTGAGATAAATCTTAATCATTAAAAGATATTAATAATTAAAATAATTATTTGTTTGATTGACTTGTTTGTTTGGTTGTTTGTATAACGAAATAAAAATTATAGGGTATACCAATAATTAATCTAGTGGAGATTAGAGAATAAATGATTTAAAATTATGAACATGTACACAAGTCAATATTAAAATAGTGAGATTAGTATTATTGATAAATCTTAAAAAAATCACATAGGTCTTTATTGAATATCTTGACTTACATGAAGAGTAAATAAATTATAATTACATAAATGTTAATAATAGTTTGAGACTTAATAAATTTTGTAAGAGTTGTTAGAATAATAATTCAATAAAATATTATAGTAGTAATTATAGATAGATGATAATAAAAGTAACTTGTTGTTAGAATAATAATTCACTTGTTGTTTTTCAATAAAAGCTGTGGTGGCATTCTTTCATAAAAGTAATAATAATTTTAATAAAATAATATTAGCATTTACCAATTAGTACCATATCAAACGTAACTAAATTCTCAATAAGGATATATAAGGATTAAAATAATCATTATGATTAAATAATTATGGAAAATTGTTAACGCTTATTTACAATTAAGCTTTGTAAATCAAATTACTTACAAATTAGAGATATGAGTTTTACTTCTAAACTAGATAATTAATATATTACTCGCTAGGTGTTAGACTTAAGAAGGTGAGGATATAATATATAAAATAAAAGAATTAACATGTTAATAATCATGTACCGAAATTATCTTTAGTTTCACAAATGATTCAATAAATATTTAAAATGAAACAAACATACATGAAATAGTAATAGTAGTATTCAGATGGTTAGTGTAATACTAGAATAAAAAAAAATAAAAAAAAATAAACTCGTATATAAATAGGATACTTCTTCGTAAATAAATTCAACCATCTTTTGAAATGGAAAAATTAGTATGACAAACTTAAACTGTTAGAACTTAAATTAGTATTATATTGAGTATAACTTAAATTGAAATCTTATTTACAAATATATAGTGATAAAATAATAACTAAGATCAAGTAACTATGGGAAAAAAATTTAGTGCTAAATTACAATTAAGTTTTGCAAAGTTAACTAATAGCAAATTAGAATCATGTGTTTGGTGTTTAAACCAGATAAATAAATAAGACTTATTAAGTAGGAATAAAAGAACATGAAGTCATATAAGCACAGAGTAAACACTAAACTTGTTAACAATCTTATATCAAAATTATCTTTTGTCAAATAAATGATTCATTAAATCATTAAATTATATACATGACGTGATAATTATAATACTTGAATGCTTAGTACAAAATTAAACTTAAAGGAGAATAAATTGTCTATGAATAAGATACTTATTATTAATACAGAAATTTTAAGATTATGAAGACATACTAAATTTTTATGCAGACTCAAAGTTTAAATCATATTAAATTACCAACGCCAATATTTAACAAGACGTAGTATACGCATTCAATCTGAATAAATAAAATCTATTATATTAATCTTTTCGTGAAAGTAAAATTATATTTACAAGATTAGGGCTTAATAAAACTAAGTATCATTACTAAACAATTATTTTAATTGTATCTTAGTTAGCCTAATAATCAAATGGGAAGATTTGATAAAACAATAATGAAAATGATAATATAGTTAAGATAATAACTTTTGATAAAATAAGAAAATAAGGATACTATTAATACTATAATTATAAAATTTAAAGTTACTGTAAACATCATTGGGATAATAATTTTATGTTAGTACTGTATTGGAAAAATGTAATTTTTATTAATAATACAACTTAAAGATTACTTGGCACTAGAATAAATTTAAGGAAATAAAGTTAAATTAAAAAAAATTGGTGTTAATAATAAAAGCTAAACTTAGTATTATGATTAAATTTTATTGGCATAAGAAATAGGAAATAAGTGTAATTATGATAATAAAATATTAATACCAAACAACCATGAAAAATTGTTAGCGGATATTTATTTATATCAAGTCACAATAAATAATAACAATATTTGGATAATAGTTATAACATTAAGTTATTCTTTAATAGTACATGAATTTAAAATTTTCTAGTTATAATAATATAGTCTCATTTGGAATTAAAAATTCGATTTCATTAAAGTAAATAAATAATAAAAAATAAAAGGTAAGATAAATAATTCGAATAATTAAATTTCTTAAAATGATGTGAACTGCTTATATATTTTACAAAGTAAATTTATCAGACATACACTATAGTAAAGATAGGAGTTAAAGATTAAATAATCTTAATAAAATAAAATTAGCACTTGGTTAATCGTAATAAGTTTGCACTTAATAATCTAGCACTGGGGAATAGTGAGGTTGGTAATTCGGATATGTTCAGGTGATACTTGTTAGGAAGTAGGCATTGTCAGGCGTCGCGAACCTAAACAGGGCGACTACATTCTTGTATCACTAAGCATTGAAGGGAGACTTGCTTCTATTAGTGAACTAATAGATCCCAAATTTAAATGAGAAACTTTATTATTGAATATCTTCTAAAAGTACTTAGAACCAGTAAGTTATTGACTTAGAAATTAGTGTAGAAAATTTTCAATTAAGAAGCTTAGACTTCCCTATTTGATAGAATCTAAATCAGTGTAGTTGAAAGAGCTACAAATTTTAGATTTTAGTTGTAGAAAGCCATATTGGTTGTGATTTGTTTTATGTTGTTTTCGCTTAGACGAGAGATGGGATTATTCTATAAGGTGGGGAGTTAATGAAGACCAGAAGGATGGACCGATTTTCGAGGACGAAAATGATATAAGGTGGGGAGAATGTAACGATCCTCGAGCTCGTCAACGCTATTAGACTAGTCAAGAGACGTCTTAGCCGTTAATTACTCGATTAGTATAACTCGAACGTTAATTATTAGGAATTAATCTAACAACGATCTAGCTACGAAACTAGTACCGTTGAATAGGTTTCGAAAAATTACGCGGAATGGACTACTCGAGCATGTCAATCGGTTATCAGACGAAGAAGATATCTGTTATATTTGGTGAAGGGTAAATTGGTCATTTCTCATTAAAGTGTTATCAGCACACGACTTTTCTTCTCAGGGAACCCTTAGTGGATAACTCAAAAGCAAATCGGTAAGGGAGAGGAATTTCTATTTTTCTCTTTCTTTTTCTTTTCTTCTCTTTTCTTCTTCGTTCTTCTTCTTTTCTTTCCGTCTACTCTGTTTCTCGACGACGGCAGAATTTGAGAGTTGATATTAGGTTTTTGAGAACGAGATAAGAAGAGATTAACCAAGAATTATGTGATGGTGGTGCAGGTGTTGTCGATCTGTTATGAGAAGAAGAAGAGAATGGTATCTATAGAGAATCATAAAGTTTGGGTTTGAATTAGGATTTCGGTCATAGAAGAATTGGTTAATTGAAGATGGGTTTGATTGATTGGCGATGAATAATAAAAAGGTTTGTTACTCAATTGAAATTCCAGAGTTGATAAGAAATTGATGGGTTAGGGTTTCTAAACAGGGTTGAGAATTATTCTAAGGTTTCAGAGAGATGATGGTGGCGAACAAGACCACGAGATTCAGTTTTGAATGAAGTAATTCTCGGTGATGGAGATGTTTAGATGATGGGGTCGAAGTTTTTGTTGAAGAAGAAAGGATGAATCGATGAACTTAGGGTTTGGAGGAAACACCAATGAAGAACTGGAAGATGAAACCGAGGGTTTAAGTGACAGATTAGAGATGGGTTTGGTCTCAATTACAGTTTGAGGTTGAAGAATTGATTAAGATTAATAATTAGGGTTTTGATTCTGTTTGAGTGGAGATTTTGGGAATTGGCTGAGATGAACTGTGAAGTCAAGGTTTCATTAAAATTAAAGTGGGAGTTTAGCTATTCAGAGGATGCTAGTGTTTCGGGTAAGCTCTAACTAATCTAATTTTTGGTATTTTGGATTTGAGTTAGTTTAGTTATTGAGTTGTATGAATATGAATGAACTGAGAAATCTCAGATGCAGAAATTAAACTATGGTGGTGTTTTGATATGGTTTATTGAATTGAGATAGGTAAAGAAGAATTCAGCCTAAAATGCTTGATTAAATCCATTATGAGGTAATTGTGTTGCTTAATTGATTTGAAAGAATTATTCATGTTCATTATTGAGATATGTGAATGGTTATTTGATTTGGATAGTATTAATGGCAGTGGTCTTTGATGTAATCAAAGTGGTAATGTGTATGTAATGGATTAGTAGTGCCTGTGGTGAAATTTGGAATGACAGTTCATGAGAATGGTGTACTGAGTTTACAAATTTTGAAGGAAAGAACTGAGATTGGGGTGTTGGTTTGAGCTGCAGTTCTAAGTGTTGGATTTAAATTGGTGGTGAACTAAATATGAACTGCATGTGGAATGAGATGGTGTTGTTGTTTGTGTTTATGATTATTGCAGGTGTTGTGAATTAGTTAATGTGAATGTGTTGAATGATGTGGTTTGCCTAAGTTATTGATGAAGTATTGGCTGCATGAGATGGATGAGCTAAACTTAGTGGTAGGATTGTAATGGGTGGTTTAGGCCTGAGGTGTGTAGCTGATAATGAGGATTGTAGGTTATAGATAGTAGCTCCAATGGAGGCTTCTTACTGCATTTGCAGGTAATCTATATTGGGTTTGTAATTCATTAAATTATGAATTGTTTTAAATGAATGTAATCTATGGTTTTAGTTTGGCAGAATTGAAATTCATTGTTGTTATGTATTTGAATTAAAATTACTTTGTTAATCTAGAAGTTGAGAATATAAGAAATAGAGTTGAAGTTTGGTTGCAGAAGTAGTATGCCTATTAGTCAGCCCAGTCAGCTTAGCTGACTTAGTGTATCTGTTTGAGTTGAATCGGCTCGACTCAGAATCGGCTCAGTGAGCCAAAAACCAGACCTTAACTCAGTGGACCTTGACCAGTTGACCGAGTTTGACCATTAACCAGGACTTGACCTTTGACTTATGTTGACTGTTAGTTGACTCCTTCTGACCAAACGTTGACCGTTAGTCACCGTCTGTTGACCCAGATGGACCAGGCCTTAGATTAAGAGAATGGATTCTTGGGCTTGGGCTTAGGACTAGATATCCTATCTTAGTGAATTGGACCACTTATGGTCCGGATTAGCTTTCGGTTTCTTCTACAAAGTTGTAGATATTCATAAGACTTAGATAATGAACTTTGGAAACAATCTAATTGGATTAGTGTACCTTAGATTTACTAAAGATAGAGAATGAAAAGGTGTAAAGCATAAATGGCCTTAGAACCATTAGATAGACTTGTTTGATTCTTGTGTGAGCCATTTTGGCTAGACTCTTAGAATACTTGTATGATTAACAGTTAATTATTAACAACGAATGATTCAAATGACGAACCAGTGGATCGTGGATCGCGAGGTAGGCGTGGCTTGTCATCAAAAGGTGTGGGAATGCATTTGACTCTTTGTATTCATTATGGTTATTTTTATAAAATATTATGCTTAACAAACTCATGTATTGTCTGTTTCTGCATTCCATATTTTATTTAAAATGCATTATGATAATCCTGTTATTTCTGTGAATCTTTCCACGATGTGGAAAGGACTTGTATTGTTTCTTCGTCAACATGAATTGTTATGGGAAATGAGAATTTCCACTTGTGGTATAGAGGATACGCTCCTTCACTTTTATACCTAGAGCTTTTATTGAATAGAGTTGGTCACCATGGTCTTGGTGGCATCCATAGCTATATAGGTGTGAATTGCCGGTATTTAGGGGTTCACAACCATATTAGTACATTGTTTGACGAAGAAGTTTGTTCCATATACATGTACGATTATTTTCAGTGACTTAGTCACTGTTTAATATTTTCGGAAAAACATTATTGTTTTCCAAATCTTGCATATGATTACTTAGAAGGTTAAATGTTAATTTTCCCACTTCAGTTTCTGTGACAGATCAGAGTTGCGCAGCGAAAGCTTCAAGGGTTGAGTTCGATAGTTGATTAACTTCTGTTATGTTTATTATATTGTATAATTTATTTGAAAACCAAATGACTATTATATATGTAACATTTGAGAGAAGATCTTGTATGTATATTTCTGAGAGGGGTTAGTTTTGGGTCAAGTTTTGTAGCAGGTTTCTTAATTGAATGCTTAGGTGCTTGTTTTAGATTTTTAGTGCCTCTTATTTAGTTAATCTCTTGGATTAGTCAGTTGCTAGCTTAGGGGGCGCTACAGTTATCATACCTAAGAGTTGTTTGTTAACAGTATCAAGATTGGATACTTTGAGCGATTGTTGAGAAAGATTGTTTTCAAGTTCTTGGTGATGGAATAAAATATATAAATAGGTTGAAGAAATGATAACATACCAAGGTACCAAGAGAATTTAAGAGACTGGGAGTTAGCGATCGAGAGATTCCTTGGAGAGAATCATTATCTACCAATATGGGAGCATCGCAGATTTTGGCGAGAGCCTAAGATGTCTTATTAAGAACTTCATCTCCATGGTTATTAACGATACCATGAGTAATATCGCCAATTTTTTTTGGATAATTGAGCCATTGAAGACTCAGAAGAAGAAGAATCTTTCACGAAAGGAATGTCGTTATCATCATCATTGTTGTTCTTATCAAAATCAATACTTAGATTTTCTGGAATAGGTTGAGGAGTTGAAGAAGAAGAGAGTTGGGTTTTTCTTCTAAAACATACATCTATACAAATAATTAAAGGGCAATAATTATGTTGATTGATTATGTTGCAGAAAAAAGACTGTTTTCTAATTCGTACAGATAGAAGCAAAAGAAATTTACACATCAAATTAGAGAAACTCGCAGCAATATTACGAGAAGAAGAAAATAAGTGTACAAAATTTACAAGGAATATATAGAGAATAAACAGAACTAAGAAGATCCATCACCACCTTCATCAGATTTCTCTTCTTCTTCGGATTTCTCTTTATTACCAGATTTCACTTCTTCATCATTATCATCTCTATCTTCGTCAGATTCCTCTTCCTTGCCAGATTTTTCCTCATTACCATCGTTATTATCATCTTCATCTTCGCTAAATTCTTTAGCTTCACTATCAAAGATAACCAGATTTGGCGTTTTTGCTGGAACTTCTTTTGCAAGATCAGGATTCTTAGAATGAGAGATGTCATGATCATCGCAGACCAACTTAATGGAATTATTGCGAACCTCAATAAGGGAAGTACTAAAATTCGCAGAAGTAATCTTTAACTTTTCTTTAAATCTTGGATACTTCTCATTGCGAGAAGAAAGGGTGCTCGCAAGTTGATTTTTCTCAACTTCAAGTTCTTTTATCCTTTCAGAATATCTCTTTTCAGCTCCTGCAAGTATATAACAATAAATTGAAAATTTTGCGAGGAAGAACAATACAAACAAGAAATTAATAAGGAAGGATGACTAACAACCTTCTCTTTCAGAAATCATGTCTTTAATTAAAGCCTCTTGTTCAACATGAAGACTGAAATCTACACCTAAATTAGTTCTGGCATTGTCAAGAACTTTCGCGGCCCAAGTAAACTCCACATCATTATTTATAAGAAGATGGGAACGAAGTTGGTTTTCTCTTTCAATAAAACCTTCCTTCTCGCGAATAAGCCCATCCCTTTCAATCTAAACTTCAAGAATGGTCTTATGGAAATTTTCTAAGGTTTCAGCCCCTTGTACAGATATACAATCTTTGTCTTTTGAGAGATCTTTGTTCTTGGCCTTTAAAGTTTTAATCTCAACTTTGGAATTGTGATAAAGTTGTTTGAGTCTATGAGTTTTATCTAAACAAGATCTGTAGTCAATTTCTAAGAGGCGAAACATAGATCTAAGTTCATCTATGGAAAGAGAATTAATATTAGAAGGATTATTTAAAGAATTATCCAGAAGTTCTAGAAGAGTATTATTGTTTATTGGTTCAGGAAAAGAGCTAATGGTTAAAGCCTCATCAGTGAGACCATAAACGTCTGCGAGAATAATAAATAAAGTAAGAAAGAATAGTGAAACGTAAAATTATGAAGAAAAAGAAGAGGGTTATCATACCTAAGAGTTGTTTGTTAATAGTATCAATATTGGATACTTTGAGCGATTGTTGAGAAAGATTGTTTTCAAATTCTTTATTCTTCTCGCGAAGATTAGCAAGTTCAGTTTCCATTTGTTCATTCTTCTCACAAAGATTAGTGGATTCAGATTTTAGTTCTTCATTCTTTTGGCGAAGAGCAACATTCTTATGTTGAGAGAATGCACGCCTTTTGTCTAAATCAGAGGCAACGACAAAGGAAGCTCTTCCAACCTGCGAGAGAATAATATAAGTTAAGACTTGGTGATGGAATAAAATATATAAATAGGTTGAAGAAATGATAACATACCAAGGTACCAAGAGAATTTAAGAGACTGGGAGTCAGCGATCGAGAGATTCCTTGGAGAGAATCATTATCTACCAATATGGGAGCATCGCAGATTTTGGCGAGAGCCTAAGATGTCTTATTAAGAACTTCATCTCCATGGTTATTAACGATACCATGAGTAATATCGCCAAATTGTTTTGGATAATTGAGCCATTGAAGACTCAGAAGAAGAAGAATCTTTCACGAAAGGAATGTCGTTATCATCATCATTGTTGTTCTTATCAAAATCAATACTTAGATTTTCTGGAATAGGTTGAGGAGTTGAAGAAGAAGAGAGTTGGGTTTTTCTTCTAAAACATACATCTATACAAATAATTAAAGGGCAATAATTATGTTGATTGATTATGTTGCAGAAAAAAGACTGTTTTCTAATTCGTACAGATAGAAGCAAAAGAAATTTACACATCAAATTAGAGAAACTCGCAGCAATATTACGAGAAGCAGAAAATAAGTGTACAAAATTTACAAGGAATATATAGAGAATAAACAGAATTAAGAAGATCCATCACCACCTTCATCAGATTTCTCTTCTTCTTAGGATTTCTCTTTATTACCAGATTTCACTTCTTCATCATTATCATCTCTATCTTCGTCAGATTCCTCTTCCTCGCCAGATTTTTCCTCATTACCATCGTTATTATCATCTTCGCTAAATTCTTAAGCTTCACTATCAGAGATAACCAGGTTTGGAGTTTTTGCTGGAACTTCTTTTGCAAGATCAGGATACTTAGAATGAGACATATCATGATCATCGCAGACCAACGTAATGGAATTATTGCGAACCTCAATAAGGGAAGTACTAAAATTCGCAGAAGTAATCTTTAACTTTTCTTTCAATCTTGAATACTTCTCATTGCGAGCAGAAAGGGTGCTCGCAAGTTTATTCTTCTCATCTTCAAGTTCTTTTATCCTTTCAGAATATCTCTTTTCAGCTCCTGCAAGTATATAACAATAAATTGAAAATTTTGCGAGGAAGAACAATACAAACAAGAAATTAATAAGGATGGCTAACAACCTTCTCTTCCAGAAATCATGTCTTTAATTAAAGCCGCTTGTTCAACATGAAGACTGACATCTACACCTAAATTAGTTCTGGCATTGTCAAGAACTTTCGCGGCCCAAGCAAACTCCACATCATTATTTATAAGAAGACGGGAACGAAGTTGGTTTTCTCTTTCAATAAAACCTTCCTTCTCGCGAATAATCCCATCCTTTTCAATCTAAACTTCAAGAATGGTCTTATGGAAATTTGCTAAGGTTTCAGCCCCTTGTATAGATATACGGTCTTTGTCTTTTGAGATATCTTTGTTCTTGGCCTTTAAAGTTTTAATCTCAACTTTGGAATTGTGATAAAGTTGTTTGAGTCTATGAGTTATATCTAAACAAGATATGTAGTCAATTTCTAAGAGGCGAAACTTAGATCTAAGTTCATCTATGGAAAGGGAATTCATATTGGAAGGATTATTTAAAGAATTATTCAGAATTTCTAGAAGAGTATCATTGTCTATTGGTTCAGGAAAAGAGCGAATGGTTAAGGCCTCATCAGTGAGACCATAAACGTAATCCGATTCAAAATAATCCTATAAACTAGGTTTTAGTAACATAAGGGAATTAATAGACAATGATACTCTTATAAGTTCTAGAAGACCATAAACGTAATCTGAATGGGTTTGATTGATTGGTTTGATTGATTGATTGAAATTTCAGGAAAAGAGCGAATTTGTAGTAGTATATTTAGGTTTTAATTTCAATCTTCTTATGATCTAAAAATCTTTGCAAGGGCAGAGATGAAACCCCTTTAATAATTAGAATTCCTCATGTTTGATTTTACTTGTTCTCCTCTATGGGATTTCAATGAAAAACATGATTAATTTCTGAATTTTGGAAAATTGTTTTCACCTTGTATGTCAAGCATCCTAGGTATTTGGATTAATTCTTTGTCAATATTCAAGCCTATGTAAACTTTTTTTTAATTCACTTTGTGATTTCTTGTGCCTTAGAAAGACAAGTAATACTAGGGATTCACATCTTTTGCTGAAATTAAATCATCATATTTGTTTGTGATTATATCACATCTTCAAGGTAGTGTAAGGCTGACATCTATATAGCTCCTTGATTAAGAAGAGAACTAGTATATCAAACTAAGGAATTTCTATGCATTTAGGCGGTGGATTCAAAGCCCTATTTCATCTTTATTTTGCCTTTTAATATTATTTCTTTAGCATAATCATCAATTCCTATTCGTATCGACAAACCTCCATTTTGATACTCCTTATTTAAATAGTAGAACCTAGACATTTAACTTCGCATCGTAACAACTTTTCTATGGGATCGACCTGTATTTACCCTGTTACAATAGACGTTGTGCACTTGCAGTTAATCGTAGGTATATTTCTTAGACTACCAAGTTTTTGGTAATCTCTTTCCTTTTTCTCCAACTCAACATGTTTCTCATGGTATGTTGTTATAATTCTGTTTATCTTTTGACACATTGAGGACAATGTTTAGTTTAGGTTTGGGGGTGAAAATTAGATACCATACCATATGTCGGCAAAAACAAGATTAAAACTCCATTATTCAAGGCTAAAACCTAACAGGAACTCAGCTGAAATCACATTTAGCACATTTATATACAGAAAAAGAAAAATCAAACTGACTCAAAATAGAGATATTGAACTGCTGAATTATGCACAAAGATGATTCACCTTAAATATACAACCTAAATAGTTGAGGATCAACCCAAACAATAACATGGATAAACATCAACAGTCTCACACAAATGTAACAAGAAAGTGAAAGTAAGGCTGCATATGTGAATGAGTTACCCCTAAACCAAAAGTTGTCAACAGATGTGTTTTTAAGCACAAAATCTTGCAATTTTGGGGGTGCTGCATGCACAAGATCTAGTTCAAAGTGGACTTTGTTAGGGACGGATAGAGAAACATGAATACATTCCAACTGTGGCTCTTCAAGGGTATTATATTTAGCAGAAAAATAGTCCAAAAGGACTTAAGAAGCACACATTTCCAGGCCTAGATTAGGAATTCTCAAAGAAGTTTGTTTCAAAATCTTGTTACAAACCAAATCTAGGATGGGTGCAAGGCCATCAGACTGTGACTTCAGCAGGAAGGTAGGCACATCTAAGTTTCTCACATGTAAGAGATCGAGAGTACCACTACTATCAATCACATCAAAGTTTCCAAAGTCATTTACAAGTCCTACAGCATGCTCATATTCATAAAACAAATCAACAAGACCAAAATCAGATTCATGATTATCCAAAGTACCCAAACCTGGATCAGAAGAAGCAGCAACATAGTCCAGTGTCTCAGAAACACAAGACTCCATATGAATATTTTCACGAAAAGCATGCTCTTCTAATATTAAATCATCATCATCATCATCATTGTATCATGAATAGTTTATCCCATAAAAAAGCATAGTATTTCCATCTATGAAGCACGGATACTGATACGGGGATATTGATACGGGGATTCAGCAATTTTCAAAAAATGGGGATACGGGATACGTTGGGATACATGTATTAATTTAAAAATATTTAATTTATTAATAGTGAAAAGAATCACATAAAATAAGAAAATTCTAAAATACTATCTGGAATATTAAAAAAATAAATAGATAAATACTATCTAAACTCTCGCTCACCCATCACTCATCAATATTGTCTTCATCCAAGAGCACCGCTTCTAGTTCTGGCTCGTCAAGAGAAAGATTTGCAATTTCAAGTTCTCCCACACCGTCTAGTGGATCAAATGCATCTCCACTGATATCCCACATTCTACTTTCTCCTTTTGTGTAATTTTCACTTTTTCGTGAAAGGAGTTAAAGATTACTGTGAACAAACACTAAATCCTCAGCACGTTGGGGTTCAACCTTTCATTGAATGAATAAAACTATAAATTAGGGTTAGACATTTATATACTGCTTCTATAGAATAATTTTTGATAAATACGAATATATTACATATCTAAAGATATTTAACATATTCTGTATATAAATATTTGGCAATATTATATATATATATATATATCTTATACTATAATAAGTGTCCCATTTAGAGTATCCGAGAAGTATCCCCTACCCTTTTCATAATTAATAAAAAGTGACACTTTAAACGGGGTGTCTGATACTTATCCCCAAGCGTCCGACACTGATAAGGCGTCCGACACGGATACGTCACCGGTTTTGAGGTGTCCGTGCTTCATAGATTTCCATTCCATTCATTTGTTTCTAAAACATGTTCATATTCAATATAAGGTGCATGAGTAAGACTAGACACACTACTTTCACAATTTATTTCATTAGGATAAACAAACATTTCATCTTGATTTCCCTCATTTTGTAAATGAATCAGATTCTTTTTTAGAAGCATATTAAGTTGTTCAAGGGGAGTAGGATCTTCAACAGAGGGTGTCCTCTTTTTAGATGGGTATTCAACACATGATTGTTCATGAGGGTCACTAACTGATAGAAATTCATAAGTGTTTCCATATGGATTACCTTGGAGATGGCCATCAGTCCATGAAAAATTTGGGTCATCTATGTACTCTAGGTCACAATTCTGTGAGTACGGTTTGTTTTCATGCATTTGATAGAAAAAAATTGTATGGTCCACTCTAGACTGCTTAAGAGCATGCACTACAGGGCAGTACTGGGCTATATGATTTGGGTTGTTGCACACAACACACCCAACGACTTCACTTTGGTTAGATGACTTAAGCGCAACAAATTTCCCAGATTCACACGCCTCCAACGCTTCAACACAACTGATCAGATGATCCAGAGATGATGAATGTGTGGGTGGGGGACTACAAAAATGTTCATGTTCACACTGTGGTGAATAATGATACATGTTTGAATGGTCATTAGGGTCTATATATTGTAGCTCATGACCTTGAAAAGGTCGAAAAGGTCTGTCATAATTCCTATAACTATTAGCATCATGGTCTACTGGAAACTCATACCGTGAAGCATACTCATGATCGATTTATGTAATGATTTCTCATCCTAACACCAGTCCAAAATCCTGACCTTTATTTTTTTAATAAACAAAAATGAAATGGATCTAATCTAAATGCTTCTAAATGGAACAACTAGAAGCACAAATCATCTTTTTTTTTCTTTTAAATAAAATGGAACAACTAGTACCCTAAATGCTAAACAGAATGATGCAAAATATATATACAAAAATAGTTCTAAACACATATATACAAACTAATTAGTTTATCCTTTATTTAAAAAAAAAAAAAAAACTAACATTGGTATTCTCAAGTGTTGACAATAGTTCTTGCTTCTCTAGTTCAAATATTTTACCAAAGGTGTATACATCGTCTGCCTAACAAAGCCTACCTGTCCTAGATGGTTTCTATTTGATTTAGAAATAATGTCGTGGTTAACTCAACGAGTGGCCAGCTCGCAGTTGTTAACAGAAATGATGCACTTTTGTATATCAAATATTAAAACCATTTAGGCCCTGTAGCAACCAAATTAATTCATCTCAAAGTGCCGTAAGACTTACCTCCAGTATAAAACCGGGAGTAAGGACATTATCTCTTCCCCTTTTACTCCTTAGTCATCCACCAATCGCTCAAGATCCTCCAGCAACAACCGGGAGTAGACTAACATTTATGATTTGCTTCTCTTTTCTTCCTCCCTGGCTTGAATTGCAGCTTCGCAAGCACCTGATAAGCTCAAAAATAAAATTTAGTTCTCCGAAATCTATTTACAATACAAGGAAGTAATAAGTACTTTAAAGCTATTACTAAAAACAGGAAATAAAATGGTGAATTACTGAGTGGCGACAACTTTGTACTACTGTCAATCGACTAACAAAGGTACACTAAATAACACAAGTGTTAGCTACAGGCACAATCTTAATAAAAGAAAAATGGACAGGACTCAACTAATTAACGGAAAACAAAATAAATGAAACTAAAGGTTACAGAACACAATCTGTTGGAAAATATGGGTAAAAACAGAGGATGATAACACCAAAATAAATTGTTGTACTCCAAACTTTCAAGGCTCATAAAATTTCTTTTAGACGATTATTTCTACCCTCCCAATATCAATTGGCGATTGCAACAGGTATGCGAAATAATGCCTTCAAGATACAATGAAAGCCCTACAACAGAGAAATTGGATTCAAGGTTTGCACCCCTTGTCCCAATCAAGAACACACAGTATTAAATTTTTGATGATGCTTAGAGAGAAAAGAAATCAGATGTGTTTTTCATTGTTTGAATGAAAACAAACCATCACTATTTATAGGGAATTCATGCCCATTGGAGATGCTTTTTCACTTCCAAAAGACACCAATAGTGTCTAATGGGAATGGATGTGTCTCTTGTGAACCATCACACCCTATGGAGATGCCTTTTCATCTCCAACTAACATCCATTACATCTATTAGGCTCATGACACTCCCCATTGTAGTGGCTAACCAAAAATGAAAACCATTTTATTTTCTATATTATTGAAAAATATCCAACAATCTCCCCCTATTTTCAATAACCAAAAACCATGAAAATAAAACAAAGTAAAAACTTACAAAACTGGAGTGGCTGCATCACTTAAGTGACTGCCTATGTACCCGAGTGGGATCAAGCCAACGTAGTTCAAGATTAATTGGGAAATAAGAATCATCGTTGAAATCAATATATAAATGATAGGTATCTTTTGGATTTGAACATTCACTTAGTGTAAGAAATTCAAAGCCTTATCGGGGTTCAGTGGTGAAACCAGTCTTGAACCAAGTACCCCATGTGATAAAACCGGAATCTCAACACATATTGATTTCATGGATTGTGTGTTCTGTAGCCAAGCACGTTAATGGCCATGTGCTTATATATCCTTGATTCATGAGTCTTCTTTAGAGAACAGTCTTCTTCTCTTAGGAAACAGACTGATTTCCACACTCATATAGGTAAGTCTCGAAGGAGTTTCTGCGAGACACCTTGTGATAAAAGTTAGACTTATTAAGGATTTATATCCATCTTGTTTTCTTGCAGAAACCTGCACTAAACAGAAATGAGAAGTTTTACGTAGTGCACCATAATCACTTCCATAACTTGTTGGTACCACATTGAACCTTGTTTATCTTTTTCAAAACATAGGTTGGGTTTCTGCTATGGGTGATCGAACTTTCATTCACAGACCTTAGTCCCATTTCTGTATACTTCATTGAAAACAATTCCTTTGGAA
This sequence comes from Papaver bracteatum, assembly GCA_023529315.1. Taxonomy (NCBI): domain Eukaryota; kingdom Viridiplantae; phylum Streptophyta; class Magnoliopsida; order Ranunculales; family Papaveraceae; genus Papaver; species Papaver bracteatum. Next base: position 1,301,517 of record JAJJWX010003262.1, read on the forward strand.
GACTCTTCACAAATGGGTCTACCAAGTTTTTCTCCGTTTCAATGGCAAACTGCAATTACTCTTTTCTTGAGTAATTGACTTACCGTTCAGTGTCTAATAATTTCATGTCTTTCCTTTTCATTATAAGTCTCCTTAAAGACGTTATATATCATAGCCTGATTCACAAATAATCAAGACTGCTTGAGATGACTTCTTCCAAAATGGGATCTCTACAAGTTAGCTTTTAGGTCATCCTTCCTCATTAATTGCATCCATTTATGCAATCAATTTTGACAACATTATTAAAAATGTTCTTATTTAATTTTACAAAATAATTGTAACTTCTCTAGGAATCATAATTAACAATCATAGTTAATTCACTAGATGTCCTTATAGACTTGCATTCACTAGAGGCATAAGAAATTTGTAGGAAACTTATATACTTGTTATCTCAATAAGTATAATACTTATGATGAGTAACTCCTCTATTCATGCATAACCATCTACAAATTCCTACCCAAACCATAGACCATGTCTATATAACATTTTACATTAAGTAATGCAAATGTTCATAATTTATGCATCGGTAACATCGTAACACCTCATCGTTGGATATTTGGTCGGCCGCCCAATTTTCCAATACGTTACATATTAGCCGGTATTCCACTTTTCTCTTGATATCATGTAAGACATCCCATTTTCCAAATTTTGGAACCTATAATTCTTATTACAAGAATTATGATCATGTCATACAATTGTTCATCTCCATGATTATGGCGGTTTTGTTTATGTGATAACTCAACAACTAAAAAATCTTATGACATTTATAATTTCTCCCCCAATTTCTTGACATTTTTTTTTCAAATGCTATTAAATGTCATGAAATTAACACGCTTACCTTTGGAAACTTATCATTTCCATCACATCCAGCGGATCACACAAGTCCTGATAGTGGGAGGATTATCTTATATCTCATAAATTTATAAAATCTACGGAGGCATTAACTTTACATTACATAAATATACATGATCCGTCATTGTATTCTCGTAACTACGGTAAAAAATCTCATATAAATGAGGAACAAAAAAGACCTTACCAAAATGTCTAGATCAATTGCATCCTACTCAAAGGAGCATATGCAAGTGCAATCTGGACATATCGGTGAATGGATGACACAAGTGAGATCATGTATCTGCTGATGGTCCATGCCCTTATAATTCCAAAGAATGGATTTTCAAATCCGATAGTACAAACAAAATACTCATAGTTTGCTATAGGATTTGGCTGTCATTGTAAAACACAGACAACTCTACTGAAGCAATTTTATTTCGTTTCGTCTAAACTCTAAAAGGGACATGACCAGTCATAAAAAAAAATCATCTTATGAATCCCACTCATTCCAACTTCATACTTAATTTCAATATGAGTGGAATCTTCAAATCCTGGATAGTAATTAGTTTAAACTCTTAGGATTTGGCTTTCCTTGGCTATGAGAAAATGTGAATGCATCATCTTCAAACACAATTTAGAATGATGAAAAGCCCATTAATTGTAGTCCTTAGAAAGACGGTTAGTCCTTCTTCAATTTTCAAACTAAAGGACACGTCTTCTCATTCACCGACTATATTGAGGAAGCATGAATCAAAATCAAGAAGACCGAATCAATCATTCATAATGGATTAACTAGGATAACTGCAAAGTTTGTGGTTCTTCTTTCTACATTTCAATGGTCATAATAACAGTGCATAGGATATCAAAATTATTACCAACTATAAAAGAGACAGTAAACTATGTGCCTACGACACAAAATTACATCAAGAAGAATGAATGAACAATACCCATTTGTTTGCTTATCATATTGGTTGAACCATTTTATCGAACACCTTATTTACGACCCATTTCATTCTCAGTTTTAGCAAACAATAGTATTCAATATAATCAAATATTTTCATTCTTACCGGTTGGTATTCATCGTATGATTGCAAACTCAAACCATGAGATCAATCGATATCTAGGGTATAATCTATCATGTTATAATCATCAATATAAAGATAGTTTGCACTGACCATTTTCTTTTGTCGTCCACCTCTTGACCGAATAATGGAAATCATTATTCACACGGGTAGACCAAATAACTCTCGATTGAAAGTTCTTTATTCTTTCGAGATAATACCATCGTCATCGCTTGGAGGAGTCTGCCCTCTCCTTTCTCCCATTCTTTTATATTTTCTGGCCACAAAATAAAATTAAACTGATTACTAAGAAATATAATGACTTAATAATGGAAGAGGAGGCTTTGATGAAGAAGGTTGAGTGTCAGAAAAACTCCAAACGTCCTCATGTCTTGTATTTGGATCACCACAAAATATTATTATATTCTGAACTGACTTCACCCATTTACACTCGTTTAAAACAACTACTTCAGACTTCTTGCATCGACAATACCCGGTCACAAGTGTATCCGATCAACAAAAAAGAAGTACATGAATTTGAAGAAATAGATAGAGATAGATTTTCTGAAAAAACTCCTCGTGTTTGCTCCTTTCTCGTTTTCTCTTATTATTTCTTCCTTTCCGCAAAATCCCAACTGTATATCCCGTTCGACAAACTTACAGTGAATGCATAAATATATGCAATTAGTTCTTAGAAAATTTCACTGTGCGATCATGTAAAAGTTTCATCCTCCGTTGTTCGAGAAAACTAATCGTCTAAAACTGTTGGAAAATATGGGTAAAAACAGAGGATGATAACACTAAAAGAAATTGTTGTACTCCAAACTTTCAAGGCTCATAAGAGTTCTTTTAGACGATTATTTCTACCCTCCCAATATCAATTGGCGATTGCAACAGGTATGCGAAATAATTCCTTCAGGATACAATGAAATCCCTACAACAGAGAAATTGGATTCAAGGTTTGCACCCCTTGTCCCAATCAAGAACACACAGTATTAAATTTCTGATGATGCTTAGAGAGAAAAGAAATCAGATTTGTTTTCCATTGTTTGAATGAAAACAAACCATCACTATTTATAGGTAATTCATGCCCATTGGAGATGCCTTTTCACTTCCAAAAGACACCAATAGTGTCTAATGGGAATGGATGTGTCTCTTGTGAACCATCACACCCTATGGAGATGCCTTTTCATCTCCAACTAACATCCATTACATCTATTAGGCTCATGACACTCCCCATTGTAGTGGCTAACCAAAAATGAAAATCATTTTATTTTCTATATTATTGAAAAATATCCAACACAATCTACTAGGGACCTGCAAATGACGTGAAGCTAAGACAATCTATAAGTGGGAAAGAATGTTGGAAAATGGGTTCAAATATAGGATGAAATAAACAAGAAATTGTTGTAATCCAGACTTTCAAGGCTCGATTAGATTTCCTTTAGACGATTATTTCTACCCTCCCAATATTAATTGGCGATTACAATAGGTATGCGAAATAATTCCTTCAGGATACAATAAAAGCCCTACAACAGAAAATTGGATTCAAGGTTTGTACCCATTGATCCAACCAAGTACACACGAGAGAGGTTTCTGATGATGCTTTAGAAAGAGAGAAAACAAGTTGAATTGATTATTTAGAATGGGAGAATACCTTCACTACTTATATGGATACTTATGCCTGTTGGGGATGCCTCTTCTCTTCCAAAAAACACATAGGGTATCTATTGGGAATGGTTTGTCTTTTATGAACCACTACACCTATTAGAGGTGTCTCTTCATCTCCAACTAACATCCATTGTGTCTATTGAACATAGAACGCTTCCCCCGTCGTAGCGGCAAACCAAAAATAAAAACCGATTTATTTTCTATGTTATTGAAAATATCCAACAATCTCCCCCTATTTTCAAAAACCAAAACAGAAAATAAAGTAAAACTTACAAAACAAGAGTGGCTGCATCACTCAAGTGACTGCCTACGTACCCAAGTGGGATCAAGCCAACGTAGTTCCAGGAAAGTTGGGAATAAGCATCATCGTTGAAAACAATACATAAATGATAGGTATCTTTTGGATTTGAACATTCACTTAGTGTAAGAAATTCAAAGCCTTATCGAGGTTCAGTGGTGAAACTATTCTTGAACCAAGTACCCCATGTTATAAAACCGGAATCTCCACACATATTGATTTCATAAAATCACGTGTTCTGTAGCTTAGCACGTTAATGACCATGTGATTATATCCTGGATTCATGAGTCCTCTTTAGAGAACGGTCTTCTTCTCTTAGGAAACAACCTGATTTCCATACTCATATAGGTAAGTCTCCAAGGTGTTTCTGCGATACACCTGTAACTAATTATAGACTCATTAAGGATTTATATCCATCATGTTTTCTTGCAGAAACCAACACTAATTATAAATGGGAAGTTTTATATTAGTGTTCCATAATCTCTTCCATAACTTGTTGGAACCACATTGAACCTTGTTTATCTTTTTCAAAACATAGGTTGGGTTTCTTATATGGGAGATCAACCTTCCTTTACAGACCTTAGTCTCATTTCCTTATACTTCATTGAAAATATTTCCTTTGGGAGACTTTTCATAGATAGTTCTTCCAAGTTTTTCTCCGTTTCAATGGTTAACTGCAATTACTCCTTTCTTGAATAATTGACTTACTGTTCAGGTTCTAAGACTTTCATGTCTTACCTTTTCATTATAAGTCTCGCCAAAGACGTTATAGATCATAGCCTAATTCCCAAATAATCAATATTGTTTGAGATGGCTTCTTCCAAAAATGGGATCTCTACAAGTTAGGTTCTAAGCCATTCTTCCTCATTAATTGCATCCATTTATGCAATCAATTTTGACAACATTATTAAAAATGTTCTTACTTAATTTTACAAAATAATTGTAACCTCTCTAGTAATCCTAATTAACATTTACTGTTAATTCACAAAAAAATCATTGCATACACTAGAGGCATATAAGATTTGTAGGCAACTTGCTTGCTATTTCAACAAGCACATTATTACGATGAGTAACTCCTCTACTCATGCCCAATCCTCTACAAATTTATACCCAAAGACAATGTCTATTTAACATTTTACATTATGTAATGCAAATGTTCATAATTTATGCATCGGTAACATCGTAAAACCTCATCTTTGGATATTTGGTCGGCCGCCCAATCTTCCAATATGTTACATATTAACCGTAATTTTCCTTTTAATGTCATTTAAGACATGCCAATTTCCAGATTTTGGAACCTATAATTCTTGTGATATGAATTATGCTCATGTCATGCAATTGTTATCTTAACAATTATGACTACTTTAAAATTTATAATTCTTATCACAAGAATAATATCCCTACCATAAAATTGTTTCCAGAACAATTATTGGTGATCTTTATTGGTTCTCTAATCATAGAGCATTCATGACAATACTCCTCTTGTCACGCGACCAAAAGGTTTTACTCTTCTTTGATAGGTGAGTGTTTCATGCATGTCTGACATGGATTAATTTTCTAGTGCACTCCATATGTTAACGGTCACATAGTTAATCTATGTCTTTCTGATCCACTTCCCTAAGGAAGGTTTTCCCTTAAACTTCCATTAAGCACAAACTTACTACTGGGAATTAGCAAATAATAGTAGGGTTATTTAATGTTTGGTACCCAAAAAATGTCCAACACCTAGCTTTGGTACCCAATATTTGAAATATTAAGGGTTGGTACCTTGACCAGCCGTTGACTGTTTAAGTCTTCATTTGACCGATTTTATTTTATGTATTCACATTTTTATTAAAAAGATATTCCTAACTTACCAATTTATCCCTAATGAAAAACTTGTGTATTTCAGAAGACTACGGGATACTCGTTCGGCGTTATGTTGATCGGACAACATATTTCACGACCACCACAAGTAATTTCCATGGTTCTCGATGGGGTAGGATTCCGAGAGAAGAAGAGAACAAGAATTGAAGATGAGATAAAGAAGATTACATGGGTTGGTCTCTTATTTCAAGATGGCATTAGATGAGTCGAATTTGTGATGATTTGTTGAAGATTAGGACAAGAAATGAAGAACGATGATTGTTGTTGTCAATTGAGAGATTGATGGAAGTTCTGGCGATCGATTTCGATTGAGAGGGTTTGTATCTATACGGGTAAATGGGATCCAGAGATTGTGCAATTGATTGGATATACGTGGACTGAATCGATGGTGTATTTGAAGTTCTATAAAGGAGAAGAGCTGTTGGTGATGAATCAGATCGAGAATAAAGGGAGAGATAGTGAGCATATTTTGAGGAGAAATTAGCCGATGGGTCAGTTCGAAATTGAGCCAAGGAAGAGAAATTTATGTGATTTTAGAGTTCTGATTCGGTTGAGAGAAAAAATTGTTTATGTGGTTCAAGTTTTGATGATCCATAAGAAGACCTAGGAAGATATTTTGCAGAAATTATTACCAAGGGAAAGAATGGTTATGAGCTGTGAAGTGGAAGATGGAGTCACTGCTGGGGTTTTTGATGTTGAATGATCAAGGAAGTAATTTATGAATCTTGGAGATTTCTCAATTACCCACAATGGGTTTTTTCTAGAACTGGTGGTGGTCTTGCAGTATGTTTGTCCATTTGTTATAAATTCTAAGAGGAAGATAATTGAGAGATGGAGTTGCTGCCAGGTGCAATACAGGGAAGATTGAGAAGTTGAGATGACGGGTGTTGAAGAGTAGAAGATGAGCAAGAAAGACAATTATTTTTTTCAAGGGTAAATTCGTAAAATTAAATGATATTTTAATTTAAGTTAGGAAAAAATAAATAAAGATTATTAAAGCGTTGACTTTTACAGTCAACGTCTGGTCAAGGTACCAACCCTTAATATTTTAAATATTAAGTACCAAAGCTAGGTGTTGGATATTTGCTGAGTACTAAACATTAAATAACCCATAATAGTATTCGCGCAGTTTAAGTCGCAAACCGACCGTCTAACAAATATACTCCATTGTTATCTCAACAGTACACGGGATCGTCTTAGGGTGTAGGCGAGCTAGGGCCCAAAAATATTTTATTTACAAGTGAATTACTAACAGTCATAAGTGTTACTAAATAATTTTGCTACATTTACAAATATAACAGACATTTGTAACAACTATAATTGTTACAAACTGTCTTGTTACAGCTAAAAGCAACTCTTAATCTGTTAGATATCGATTTTGGGATGTTTTTATTTCAAATTGGAAGTATACGACCCGGAATCTAACACTAAAAACTGGAGAGAGAAAAAAACACGGCCTTCGGCCGCCAAACTAATTCTAAATTATCGCTTTTAGTACTATGCAAATTTATCTCCGAATTTTTTTATCCCTAGGTTCTTGACTTAATATCACCTAAAAAGGCCTCAAAATTAAAGTTCATCTAAGGCACTCCGACACTGTAAGACGGGCCTGACAGTACACAGTATACAAGTGCACTAAGAAGACTCAATCCTTCTTTTACTGCATTGAATGGAAGACTTAACCAGATCAACAACAAATGGCATCATCCCATGAATCTCGCTGATCCATTGTCATGCTTAATTCCTATAAGAAGGAAATCTTCAAATCCGGTAGAGTAGTACTTTTCGGATTTGGATTCGGATTTCTTTTGGTCACTAATGGTATTTACAGATTGCATGCTTAATTACGATGCACATCCATGCCAAAACCTGATCATTCATCTCATCAAACATTCATCTCATCAAACAGTTCATGAATAATTTCAAAAAACACCCATAGGACGCAGAAACATGTGAAATTTGAAGAGATTCAAAGCCATAATGAAAATGCCGACGTTATTACAATTTTCAAGTCCACATGTCAAAATGAACCACAGAGTGGCCCATGTGTTTGTCGAACAAAACAAAGAACCAAGAACGTCGTCATTCACAAACATCTTATCCAAATGAAAGGATACGTCTGTCTAATTTGAGATCAAAAATAAAATAAAAAAAGAAGTAAACTATGGCTTTGGAATCCAAACTAGTGCATATGAATCATAAATTATCAGTGGTTAGTTTTGAATTGTAGCAATTCAAATCATCCAATCCATACTTAATTAGACCACATAAATTATGATCCATGTATCGCGGTAAGAATATAGAACATAGTCAAAGATTGATAGGTACTTATATGATTCCATGGGAGTTTCCTTTAGCGAGAATCTATGGCCCAATCTTTGAAACAACTTCGCATAAAAATACCGTGTTCCTGAATCTACCATAAATTTTGAAACCAAAACTTTGATGTTTAAACGGAGAGAAAAACCCCACCGACCCGACTTTCTTCCTTAATCTCCTCTTTTTTTATTCGATTTTTCTTTGTTTTAATCCTGCCACGAGCGGATAATTCGACGTCTCATAGGCTCTGATGGAGAAGATATACTCAATTTCTTAGATTTATTGCAATTTTGGGGATATGTTTCTCAAAAACAAGAAGGCGGAATTGCTTAGAAGATCTGCAAATTGAATAAAGAAGAAAACCCCTTCTCATACGCATCCTGCAGACGTTGATGATATGAAGATTAATCGATTCTATCAGATCTACTCCAACAATAAAGGGATATGATTATTATGTTTGAGGAGGTGGAAATAAAACTTGGTCTCTGCAACAGCTCAAATCCTTTTTGCATGCTATCCATTGATGATGGAGATAAGTAATTTAAGTCTTAGAATTGATTGGTCTTTAGCCTTGATTATGAATTTTTTGCTTTTTAATTCACCCCCCATTTGAATATGATTGATTGGATTTTTGGTATTATTGTGACTCTAATTATCTTTATTTAGAGTTTTTCTATAGGATTGCTTCATATCCCTGGTCTTGAAAAGAGTAACTCAATCTGTTTAACACCATTGTAATTTGATTCCTGGATCTTTCAGCTTGTGGTTTTTATTTAGAAAATCAAACCTTATTATTGCTCATCAAAATTCTGTTGATTTGGTTTATGTTCATCCTCTGTTGTGCTTCTTTTGATCCTCTATTGTTTCCAAACTTTAATAAAACCCTTGTGTTAGTCTTTTTCCCTTCATGTAGCTGTTCAGCTGTGTATTGGAGTATCACCTTGTTTCGCTGATTGGCATGGTGATGTTTCTTTGTGTTCAACCAACCTCCTTGATGTTTTTTCCCCTATTTCTAAAAATTCTGAAAAATTCTTTTTAATTCTGTAGCTTCTCAGATTGGTCTTGTGTATCACCATGTTTAGGTGCTTGACATGATGATGTGTTAAATATATTCTCCGTCCTTTGAAAAATTCAAGGAGTTTATCTGTTAGTAATCTTGGTCTGAGGTTTTATTTTAAGACTGCAACATGAGCCTGATTTGCACAGGCTTTTTACTTTGGTTCTTGAGAGTTTTGGGGACTTTTCAATTTAAAGAGTGGGTGTTTTCTTATTTTATAATCTGATTCCCAACAAAAGATTTCTCATTTCATTTTCATCCCTACCTCCTCCTGTATTGGTTTCCTATGAGATCATAGTTATTTTGGTTATTATGGAGTATTCCTGTTTTTGTTTCTATCTTATATGGGGTGAATTTTGAATTGCATAACTTTCCTGTGCTATGGCTTTGCCAATTTCAATTGTTATCGTGCTAAGAGCTTGGAGGGACAAGTATTGAATTGAACTCAAACTGACATCGATGTTTCAGATCCTTTGAAATGATTTTCCTAGCATATCTGAAGAATAGACTATCCCCTAAAAAGCAGTAAATTACACATGAGTATATCAAGTTGACATCAGAGCCTATGAGCTCTCATTTCGGTTTGCATTTCATTTTCTTTTTTCTTTGTTATTGTATTTTGTTTTAGCTTGCTTAGTCTTTTTCCAAAAAAATTGTGATTTTATCTAGCTCCCATAGTGATGTCTCAGAGTACAATATAAATTTTGGTACTGAGTGTAAATAAGATTTTGTTCTTTTATTCTTATGACCCTATATTTGTAAACCAAATTATTCTCACTTCCCTCCTTTCTTAAAGTGAAAAATCAAGCTTTCTTTACTGGTCTGTTAGTCTGCTTTTTCTCATTTAATCCCTCTAAAAAAAGTGTCTTTCCCAGGCCTGTTTTTACCCTTCTCTCTCGATGAAACTGCTTTCTTGGAATGTCCAAGGAATTGGGACGCCTATCACTAAAGATCATCTTAATCATCTTTGTCATTTTTATAAACCGGATATTATTTTCTTATCCGAGACAAAAGCCCCATTCGATAGAATGGATTTTTTTTTTAAAAAAAAATCTGATTTTCATAGTCCCGTCGGTGGGTATAGCGAAGGGGTTAGCAATAGCCTGGCACAATAATGTAGAGCTAAAATTGCTATCGATGTATTTAAACGTTTGCAATTTTGAAACAAAAATTGGTAAAAAAAGAAATAGAAATTACATGTGTTTATGGTGCAGTTGAAGCAAATGAAAAGATAGCACAATGGTCACACATTTGGAATTATCGAAACAAGTTAAAAAGCCATGGGTACTAATTGGTGAACTGAATATAATCATTGACCCGGGAGAAAAACAAGGTGGCAATAGTACAAGCTCAAGCAGCAAAACGTTCGTAACTCAGATAATAGACTCTCTGGGATTACAAGATGCGGGCTACGAAGGTGCTCCGTTTACATGGTCAAACAACAGAAGTGGAGAGGCTAATATATGAAAGAGGATTGACAGAGCTTTAATATCATACAAATGGATTCAGATGTTCCATAACACTAAGGTAACTCACCTTACGAGAGTTGGCTCTGACCATACTCCTATACTTTTCGACTCCAACCCAGAAACAAAAAGAATAAATAATCCCTTTAGATGTCTTAGGTCTTTGCTCTCTCACACCATGCTATTAACTTTAGTGGAGGCGTCTTGGAACCTTCATTCCTCTAATTCTTCATCTAGAAATCTGGGTTCAAACCTGAAATCCCTTTCCTCGGATCTTGCCCAATGGAATTCAGATGTCTTCGGAAATATTCATAAAAATATCAAAAAATTTAATTTCAAAATAGAGAACATTCATAAATCCGGAAACATATCGTCCAAAATAGATATTCTCAAAAGCCTTCAAGCTGAACTGGGCAAATGGTACGAAATTAAAAATGACTATTATCATCAACTCTCAAGGGATAAATTCTTTAGAGAATATGATCAAAATACGGAATACTTCCATGCTTATGCCTCAAATAGGAAGAAAATCAATGATATACATTCTCTTAGAGAACCATCTGGTATCTGGCTCTCAGATTGAGATCAAATTAATTCCGTATTAATCAACCATTTCACCCATATAGGAATTTCGCAAATGAATAACTACAATATGGACCTCTCAGAAATCATCCAACCTTGCATCTCAGACTCAGAAAACATGGACTTAACCCAAATTCCTACAAAAGAAGAAATTTGGTCAACTCTTTCTAACATGAATCCTTGGGGTGCTCTAGGCCCGGACGGTTTCCAGCCGGGTTTCTTCAAAGCTAATTTGGGTATATTAGGTCCGGATATAATAAAATCTACACAAGATTTCTTTAGAACAGGGATTATGGAAAAAGATTTCAACTACTCGTTTATTACTCTTATACCAAAAATCTCCACTCCACAAACCCCAACAGATTTTAGACCCATCAGCCTCAGCAATACTATCTATAAGCTCATCTCGAAAATTCTGGCGAACAGACTAAAACCCATCTTAAATAGATTAATATCCCCAAATCAATCTGCTTTCCTTCCAGAAATACAAATAACAGACAATATCATCATAGCTCATGAACTGATTCACTCGATGAAAACGTCCAAGAAAAAAAAAAGGTTTCTAGCTCTCAAGATTGATATATCAAAAGCTTTTGATAGAGTGGAGTGGCCTTTTATCAAAAAAGCCTTAATTTCCTTTGGGTTTAGCGATTGTTGGGTAAACCTCATCTCTCAATGCATATCCACAACCTATTATTCTATTCTCCTAAATGGTTTCCCAGGTCCAAATTTCTCCACCTCTAGGGGTTTAAGACATGGAGATCCTCTATCTCCTTTTGTATTTCTAATCTGCATGGAGGTCCTCTCAAGGCTCCTTGAAAAAGCTACAGAAGAAAATAAAATCTCTAGGATTAAAATAAACAAAAACACCCCTTCTATATCCCATCTATTATTCGCAGATGACTATTTTCTTTTCACCAAAGCAGACTTAGGGGAAGCGAAAAACTTATTGGACATACTATCTAAATTTGGGGAAATTACGTGGCAGATGGTAAATTTACAAAAATATGGAATTTATTTCAGCCCTAAAATCCACCCAAAACATGGAAAGATAATCGCAAAAATCTTAAAAGTTCCCCTGCTGACAAAAAAGGATAGGTATCTGGGTACTCCTCTTTTCTTCGATAAAAATAGAAAAGATAATTTTGAACCACTCCTCCAATGGTACTACAATATGCTACAAGTTTGGAAAGAAAAATTGTTATCGTAAGCGGGAAGGATAGTCTTAATCCAATCAATTCTCCAGTCTTACCCAACATATCAAATGCAGATGCTAGCCCTTCCAAAAGAAACTCTAGATAAGCTCGACAAAATACAAAGGATTTTTGGTGGAACAAAGATAGGTCAAAAGGAAAAGGTGGTTATATAAAAGCGTGGAAAGGCATGTGTAAACCAAAAATGCAAGGTGGTTTAGGAATTAAGAACCCCCACAATTTTAATATATCCCTCCTAACGAAGATAGCAAGTAGAGTAATGACAAAAGGATCAATTATGGGTAAAACTTTTAGAAGCGAAATATTTGCATGGCTCAAATCCTTTCCAACCGACAAGAAACTATGAACTCTCGTGGATCTGGACAAGCTTTCAGAAAGGTCTCAATATTATAAAATGAAACTACATATGTCAAGTGAAAGATGGAACAAATACGAAGATCTGGGAAGACAACTGGATACTAATGCAGACATAGTAACTCAACCAAGTGATAGGGCTGACCCACTTCCTAAAAAGGTCCATGAGCTTCTAAATACTGACGGTTCCTGGGATATCGGAAAAACAGATGAGTACTTTACACCAGAAATTAAGAATAAAATTCTAGCAATTACCCCACATAAAGATAGGAGAGATCGAATTAGATGGAAACATCATATTTCCGGGGCTTTTTCGGCAAAAAATGTTTACAACTACCTCATAAATCAGAATAATAATGACGAGGAGGATATTATTTTCCCATGGAAAAACCTTTGGAATTTACAGGAAATCCCCCGGATTAGACTGTTTATTTGGAAATTGGTTCAAAAGGCACTTCCGACAAATAGAAGACTAGCAGCCCACAACTCAGAGATCTCCTCTGAGTGTCCTTTATGTGATAACCAAGTGTCAGAAACAGAAAACCATATTTTTAGGAAATGTCATTTCGCTAGATCGATTTGGTTTGGCTGCGATTTGAACACGAACAACTCGCAAATTAACACAGACTCATTTTTTAAGTGGGTTGAAATTTGGATATCGGATCCCAAATACTCAAAAATTTGTGAACAAATTGCAACAATCATTTGGTTCCTGTGGAAATATAGATGTGAAGTGATTTTTAGAAAATCAATCCAGACCCATTTGTTTTGATTCAACAGATTAAGAAATTCTTACAAGCTCAATCGTACAACAAGGAGAATTTTAAGAAAGAGACTCGGAAAAAGAAAGCAACTAAAAATGCTTGGAACAATTTCAACGCCGATTGGATTATTTTTTCAGATGCTTCGTTTAACAAAGAGAATTTATCCATGGGTTATGCCTTCATTCTATATTCGGTAGAACAAGAAGCTTTTATGCATCTCTCTGCAGGTTCAGATTGGGCGTCCTCAGCTTTACATGCAAAAGCAAAATCTCTTTTAAAGGATTTGAAATGGCTAAAAGACTATATTCTCTCTAGTGTATTTATTGCTATAGATTGTAAAGTTCTGTCAGATTGCATTAAAAACAAAGAAACAACAGTTGCTTGGGTGGCGAAGAATACTATAGAAGAAATTACTTCCAGTCTAAGAAAGTTACCACAAATCAAGGAAAATTTATTAACAGATATCTTAATGCAGCAGCGGACTCGGTAGCAAAAGAAGCAAGAATAAGAAGACTACAACACATGTCGAAACACTTGCAACAACAAGTGTAGAAAGAAAGTATTCTTTCTAATATATTCGGAAAAAATGAAATTGTAGAACTTCTGTATTACATTGCTTAATTTATATAATATCGTTTTCTATCAAAAAAGAAACTTCCTTTCTGGGCAGGAAACAAAAATCCAGTTTGTCTTTCTCCCTTTCTTGTCCTTTTCAAACGCAATACAGTAGACGAAAATCCCAATACGAATTTCCTATATCCTTTCTTATTTTCACCTAAGTTTAGGTTTTTGAAAAAAAAAATATTCTTACATCATCTTCTTCGTCCGTTTAATCATGCCTCCTCGAAATAAATCAAAAGCCCAATCGAATTCAAAATCTATTGTTCAACACAAACAACAAGAAATAATTAATCGGATTGTCGAAGAAGAAGAAGAGGAGAACTCGGACAACCAACCTCTCGTAAACATGGCTTCTGTGAAACGGTTAGTGATTTTGAACTAGTTTACAACAGTGGGTTTAGCTTAGAATCGTGAACCCTAACTCAAACAGCTGAGTTTCAGTGAGTTCCGACATTGACATTTGTATAAATACAATGTCGGTACCAAGTAACGGCATGGAATTTAGGTTGAAGATGACGCTGGTAGATAGTTATGGCAATGATTTTAATATGAATGCTATGCCGGTATTGAGTTAAAGAATCACCTGAAAATGAATGTTTTGTCCCAGCATCGATTTTAGGTTGACTTCAATGCCGGTAGTATGTCACGGCATTGATTTGAATTTATTCGTATATGCCGGCAGTACACAGGAAAACCCTTGGAATTTTTTATCAATACCGACATATAATTTGGGTTGAATATGATGCCGGTACAAAAGTTATATTTTACGCAGGTGGTCTGGGGGGGGGTCCGGGGGGCGTAGACCCTCCCGACTGTGTTCGACCTGCCGGTACTGCTACCTGCATGGTATGTTGCTTGAATTTCTATGCCGGCACATGATGTAAAGTATCTAGAAACTCGAAGAAAAAAAATTCACTTGAGTACCGGCATTGATAGATTTCTATGGAGCAAGCCGACACTTAGTTACGGCATTGAATGTTAGTTACCAAGCATGCCGGCACCATTTTTCGGCATGTTATTCATCAATTCCGGCATGGTCTTCATCAGTTCCGGCGATTTAAAATAATTTATTTCTGACAAGACTTGCAGTTCCGACATTCTTTTTAATTAAATTTTTTCTATGCAGGTATTTAACTTTGGAAGGCACTGCTTCCTGTATGTTTTTCATGCAGTACCACCATAGTTTTTGGTTGAATACTATGCCGGTTTTGGTTTCAAAATGGGGGATATCGGGCTGCCGGCATTGTCATTCTATGAATACTATGCTGGTATTGAAATTTTCAGCATTGTATTCATACTTCTTCTATGCCGGTACATAGGTTTTTCAACTGAAAAAATGGCGGGTTCAATGAAAAAAAATCAAATTTTCAACCTCTAAGCAGCTTTACCTGTGTTTTGGGGATGCTTATATGTTGTGCAAGTTTACTTTCTTGTGTAGGTTCTTCAAACAACTCTCCTTACTCACAATCATCCTCCATTTTTACCAAAAACAATTCCCTCCCAAATTTTTTTCCCTCCTTCTAGTCTCACCTCACTCACCCAAATTCAAATAAAAACACAAACTAATCTTATAACAAATACTTAACATTTGTACTAATTATAATTAAACACTAATTAGGATTAGTGAGGGGTAGATTAGGAATTAAAAAAAAAATTTGGATAGGATGTAATCACGAATTGCTATTGGGACACCGTTTTTTTCCTATATCTATATCCCCCAATTGCGCGTTCTTAAAGAGCAATCTCTCAGAATCATACGACAATTTCATGATTGTTTTATTTTATTCTTTTTGTTTTAAAGAATGCGATCATGAAAGCGTTCTTAGGAAACAGTATGTATGTTAACACAACATACATTTAGAAATCTTATAAATTTTATTTTATTCTTTTTGTTTTAAAGAATGCGATCATGAAAGTGTTCTTAGGAAACAGTATGCATGTTAACACAACATACATTTAGAAATCTTATAAATTTTGAATGCATGTATTACTAATCAAAATTTAACATAACATAAACAGAGATATAAGCCTTATATGTTCGCAACCATGTCAAAGTCCTCCATAAGAAGAAGTGCAGATACTTTCCCCAGAGATCAAGGTTTGATATCTCTTTCCAAACGCTATATCCAGATATCACGGTCAAACCATAAATTTGAATTACCACCGATACTCAAGGAAAAACCCCATTGCGGGTTTCCTAAAATTTGTGGAACCAACTGTAGGATCAGAATATCGCTACAACATTTCTGCGAGATTCTAAAACAACACTCTGCGAGCGTCGCAGAATAGCTCGAAGAATAATCCAAAGAATGATGTAACAAATGACGAAAACAGGAAACACGGGAAGAGCGTGATTGTTCTGCGATGGTTACAATTCATGCGAGAGTTAGCATTAAAACTACCGCGAGAGCATCGTGAGCCAGATCCGAAATTAAAGGACAACTTAGTTGTCATCCACTATGTAATTATCCTATATAAAGAGATCCATTAGATTCATAAGGGGGATGATGTATTTTTTTGAGTGTTGAGAAAGTCTTGAGGAGAGAGAAAATTCAAGAGAGCGGTTGTATTCTTGATTTCTTCCATTTCTTGTAAACATTTCTGAGAATCAAATAATAAAGTGTCGTTTTTAATCTTCAAAATGTGTTAATTAGTGTGAATTCTTATCAAGGGTGTAGTGTAGGATTTCCTGCAACTACATTTTGGAGCCCGAAACAGGGATTGAAAGTTGAAAATTATAGGAAAAAGCAAGATTGAAGATCAATATTCGAGTTAAGAAGAAGATTGAACAAATTGGTGGAACAGTTGAAGAAAAAATAATTGAAGCAAAGGAGGATTACAGGAAGTTGGAATGCAACACGATAACAAAAACAATGATCAACCAATTCCATGAAAATATCAGAGGAAGGATTCATAAACGAGATTTTGAAGGAAAAAGAATTATGATGGTGGAGAAAATATCACCTCTGAAGGATTGGGAAAATCAAGAGATTACATTCACAGCAGCAGAAATACCAAAAGGAAATTAGGATCATACATCTCCATTGGTAATCACGGTATCTACTGTGCGATTGAAGAAGGAAAAAACAACAAGATCTGCAGAAGAATGGGTCGTGAATAAAACTTTTGTGGACGCAGGAAGTTATGTAGATATTATATTCTATCATACATTTAAGAAAATGGGATATAAGTATGAAGAGATGTCTTGTTCAAATTATCACATTCATGGTTTTGGAAAATCTATAACAAAACCTAAAGGAAAAATAACGGTATGAATTCCTCTAGAAGAAATTAAAACACAAGTAACATTATGTGTGGTGAATGTGGAGGCACCGTATAACATGATATTAGGGAGACCGTGGATACACGAAATCAAGGCTGTAGCATCAACATTACATCAATGCATCAAATTTCCTATGCCTAGTGGAATTGGAGAAATTAGAGGAGATACTGATCTTGTGAAGCTGTGTTATCGAATTGAAGTAAGAAATTATGAAGAACGTCCAAAACTGCGAAAAGCTCGCAGAAAATTAGCAAAAGAGGCAAAAAAGGAAGAAGAATTTAAAGTTTACATGATAAGAGCAAGAGAAGAAAAAGGAATACCCAGCGAGATCTCACAAGAAGATGATGAGCCCGCGAGAGTCATGGAAACACCAACACCAATGGGAGAACCTGAGGCCAGCTACATCGCAGCAGAACCAACAAAGGAAATAAATGTTGGAAGTGAAGAAGAACCTAAAATGTTGAAAATTGGAACTAAAATGGGTGCAGATGAAGAAGCGCAAACAGTGAATCTCTTACGAGAGTATAAGGATATTTTCGCGTGGAGTATGGATGAGATGCCTGGAATAGATCCATCATTTGCATGTCATAAATTAGAAATTAAAAAAGATGTGAGACTATTCAAGCAAAGGATAAGGAAAATCGCAACAACTTATCACTCAAAAATAGAAGAAGAGTTACAGAAAATGCTTGATGCTGGAATTATAAGACAAGAAAAATACCCGGAATGGATTGCAAATATGGTAGTGGTTCCAAAGAAAAATAAGGGTATCAGAATTTGTATA
Source organism: Papaver bracteatum (assembly GCA_023529315.1). Classification (NCBI taxonomy): domain Eukaryota; kingdom Viridiplantae; phylum Streptophyta; class Magnoliopsida; order Ranunculales; family Papaveraceae; genus Papaver; species Papaver bracteatum. Next base: position 1,319,727 of record JAJJWX010003262.1, read on the forward strand.
GACTTTACTGACTTAAACAAAGCTTGCCCTAAAGATAGTTTTCCACTACCAGATATTCCTCAAATGGTTGAATCAGCAGCAGGAAATGATAGAATATCTTCATTAGATGGGTATAAAGGTTATAACCAGATTCCTCTCGCTGAAGAAGATCAAGAGCACACCGCATTTTTTGCTCCAAGAGGATTATATTGCTACACAAAAATGCCTTTTGGGTTACGAAATACCGGTGCAACATATCAAAGAATGGTGGAAAAGGTGTTCGCAAAATGGATACACAAAACATTAGAGGTGTATGTAGATGACATGTTAATAAAGAGTAAAGAAGCTAAGAACTATGTGCAAGATTTGAAGGAGATTTTTGATCAAATGCGACTCTTTAACATCAAGGTGAATCCTGAGAAATGCATTTTTGGAGTAGCGTCAGGGAAATTTTTAGGTTATATTATATCAAAAGAAGGAATTCAAGTTGATCCAGAGAAAGTACAGGAAATTCGCGATATGCCAACGCCAGCAACAGTGAAAGATATACAGAAGTTGAATGGACTCTTAGCCTCACTAGGAAGATTTATCTCACGATATTCAGATAAATGAAAGCATTTCTTCAACATACTCAGGAAGGGTGCAAAGTTCAAATGGACAGACGAATGTGAGAAGGCTTTTCAAGGAATTAAAGAATATTTAATGAACATATCTATCTTACAAAAACCAGAACCTGGAGAAGAATTATTGATCTACCTTGCGACAACCTCGCACGCATTAAGTGCAGTATTACTGCGAGTGGATGCAGGAATAGAAAAACCAATTTATTACATCAGCAAAACATTTAATACTGCAGAGAAAAATTATTCAAAAATTGAAAAGCTAATCCTGGCATTGGTTTATGCAACCTTTAAACTTCGCATATATTTTCAGGCACATAAAGTAAAGGTATTAACAAATGTGCCCATTGAGTCAGTAATGAAGAACTCAAAAAGATCAGGCAGAGTTGAGAGATGGAATGCACAAGTAGGGAACTTTCAAATAAAATATGAAGTCCTATCCTCGCCAAAATCACAAGTTGTAGCGGAGTTTTTAGCAGAATTTCCTTTAGAAGATGATGAAGTTGTGGAAGAAATGATGGACATAGAAGAAGAACATGGAGATCCAAAATATCTATTAAAGGAACCCAACATGTGGGAAATATTGGTGGATGGATCATCAAATGGGGAAGGAAATGAAATTGGAGTGGTCTTTATCTCGCCAAAAGGAGAAAAAATGGCTTTTTCATTTCGTTTGGAATTCACATCCACTAATAATAAAACAGAGTATGAAGTTGTGGTACATGCTCTAAAGCTCGCCGTAGAGATGAAGTTGGAAAATGCAAGGATTACCAGTGACTCGCAACTGGTTATTCGCCAGATAAAAGGAGAATACACAACAAATGAACCATCTCTTAAGAAATACAAGAAACTTGTTGAAGAATTGTCTGCGAGAATTCCAAAAATAAAATGGAGACATATATCAAGAAAATATAACAGACTCGCAGATGCTTTTGCGTTCATATCAAGTATGATGACAAACCTAGTTGCGAGATGCATAAGAATTCAAACACTTGTATCACCTTCAATTAACAAAGAAGAAGAAGAAAAGAGGGATGTAATGATAATAGAAAATGACGCAGAAGAGCCAGCCAGCGACATTATCACAGATTGGAGAACAAAACTTCACGTATACTTGGCGATGGGTGAAATACCAAGAAATAGATTGGAGGCGCACAAATTAAAGATCCGTGCAACAAATTATGAATTAAGGGATGGAGTATTGTATCGAAAATCTTTTAATGGGCCATTACTTAGATGTTTGACAAGGGAAGAAGGAGAAAAAGCGTTAAAAATGTTGCATAGCGGAAAATCTTTGGCTTATAGAACAAAAATGCAAGGCTATTATTGGCCGTATATGCATGAAGATGAAAAACAATTATCAAAACGTTGCGAAGATTGCTAGGGATATGGAAAAAATATACATGCACTAGGGGCACCATTATCATCTTCAAAAGGTGTGTGGACTTTTGGAAAATGGGGCTTAGATATTGTTGGACCCTTTGTGCCAGGTTCAGGGCAGAAGAGATACTTAATTGTTGCGACAGATTACTTCACAAAGTGGGCAGAAGTAAAAGCGGTACAACACATTCGCGATAAAGATATATTTACGTTCATCTTTGAAAATATTATCTGCAGATTTGGAATCCCAGGACAGTTGGTTTCTGATAATGGAAAACAATTTGAAGGACAAATCATAGAGTTGCTACTCAATGCATTTAAGATAAGATGTGGAAAGTCTACTCCTTTATACCCACAAGCTAATGGTCAGGATGAAGCAACTTGTAGGACCAGAATATCGCTACATCTATTCTCTGCGAGATTAACAACACTTCCCAGCGAGCATCACCGCAAGATCTTCGACTACACTTCACGAGTGTCACAAATGCCTTCAAAAGAGTGACGTAATAACTGACGATTGAAGAAAACTTGAGAAAAGCATGTTTGTTCTGCGATGGTTACAAAACTTGCGAGATTTAACATTGTAACTATCGCGGTACAATCGCAGAATCAACCCGAAATAAGAGGAAAATTTAGTTGTCATCCACTATGTAACTACCCTATAAATATAGACCCAATGTGTCCAGAAAAGGATGATGTATTTTTGAGAGTTAAGAAAGTCTTGAGGAGAGAGAAACTTCAAGAGAATAGTTGTAATCTTGAATTCTCCCATTTCTGTAAACATTTCTGAGAACAAAATAATAAAGTGTCGTTTTTAATCTTCAATTGTGAGTTGATTATAGCAAGATCTTAACAAGGGTGTAGTGTGGGAAATCCTGCAACTACACAACTAATAAGATAATCGCAGATATCTTAAAAAATAAATTAGAAGGGTACCACAGAGCATGGTGTGAACAGGTACATAATGCAGTCTAGGCTTACAACACAACCAGAAGAGAGGCAACTGGGATGTCACCTTTTTGTTTAACATATGGTGTTGAACCAGTACTACCAATAGAAGTTGCTATTCCTACAACAAGAAGAGAGGTTTGGGAGAAGAATCTTAATACTAGCATGATTCTAAGAGACCTTGATGAATTAGAAGATAAAAGAGAAAAAGCATTACAACATATGGAAAATTATCAGCGAAGGTTAGCTCGCAAATATAACAAGCGAGTCAAAAAACGTGAGTTCCATCCAGGAGATCTAGTGCTGCGACAAATACCAATTTATCAGCGAGAAAATGGTGGTAAACTGGCGAGAAAATGGGATGGACCTGTAATTGCAGAATAACCTACAACTACACCCTCAATAGAATTAGTAAAAACTCAAGAAGTTCTTGATGATGAATAACAATTTTCTTATTAATGTTCTCAATTGATTACAAAGAAGTATCTAAATGGAATTAGAATAGTTACAACTTTCTCTATTCTCTTTCCTAAGATATTTTCTAACACTCACTAAAAGAACCTCCCGAATTTTACATTTGAACTCCTATTTATAGTAAAACTTATACACATGTATATGAGTTGCGATATATCGCAACTCATACTCACAAAATTATTCCATCCTGGCAAAACTTCATATTTCTCCGCGCTACTTCTATCATCGTATCATTTTATAACTCTTTTCTCTTTTATTTACTACGATACTCGTGAACTATTATCTTGCGATATTCAGTACCTACATCTTGCCTCTTCTCATGTCAATTCTACGAAGAAGAAATTTCATGAGAATCCCTATTCCCGTAAATTTAGTATAGTTATTACCACCCATCAAGTTCGCAACACGTCTTTTTACTTTTCCCTTATCTTTTTGACACGTTTCTTCGTAACCGTTCACGCTTACTCATATTAATGAGTTTTTATCTTCATCAAACTCTCTCTATTTATAAATATTCTTCTTTGTTTTTTCTTTTTATTCTCTTATCTTATTCATCTTCTTCACCACTTCTTCCTCTGCAATCTTTTTTCCTTTCTATTTTCCTTATTATATTCAATGACACCAAAGAAGAAAACTATTGAACAGATTAATGCGGAACTTGCTGATAGGGAACTTATTCTCTTTGAAATTGAAGGTTATGATAATAAATCTTCTCTCTGTGTGAAGCTCTTTACCAACTATGTTTGGGATGATCAAAAAATTTTAATCTCACGAGGTCAAATCCTCGCAGGTCTTCCTCTTCCTCTTTATGATGTCAACTTTCCTCTATTCTATGAAATTATTTCCCACCCCAATTTTTCTTGTGCCATTTACCAATTGACTGGTGATTGTATTCGCCTCTTAGTTGAATTCGCAAATCGTGCCGCTTTTGGGAAATCTTTGTATTCAGTTGATCTTAGGAAACCTGGATTTGAAAATATGGAAATTGTTGCTGCGAATTATACAGTTGAGGGTTTCTTCAAAAATTACACACTAATTCCTGCGAGGAAAGAACATAATCGTTGGGGTGTTCGTCTTCATCGTAAAGCTAATATCGCAGCAGATGATCTTCTCATGCACGATATTGATTATTCTTCAGGAAATAATAAGACACCTCGTCGTTCTAATGATGAAGATTGGTATAAGTACCCTTTAATATTATCGGGTTCTTATATTTTTGGGATAGTAGAACTTCCTGCGAACCTTCGTAACCGCCATTATCAACCTTGGGTTTTTAGAAATGTATGTACTTCCGGATCCTTATCTTTTTGTTACCCTTTAGTTTCAAATGAGGTAAGAAACACTCTTGTATTTTTCTAAACAATATATTGTTGCCTATGTTTCTTATCCTTATTTGAATTTGCAGGTTCCACTTCTTCCTGAGATTGCTGCGAGTGAAAATAAGAGTTCTACTTCTTCTAAAAGGCTTACTGCAAGACAACAAACTCTCCGTTCTGCGAAGGTTACCCAAGCTTCTGGTAGTCAAGATGATGCTCTTTGCAAAGGGAAAATAAAACTTCAAGATGTTGTTTACGAGAGGATAACAAAGAAGAAACTCTCAACAAAGTCTCATTCCAATGTAATTTCTTCTAATGAGAATATTGAGGAAGATCTTGGTGATGAAGATGATAAATTTCATGAGAAGGACTTTAGTTCTGATTCCGATACTCTTTCTGATAAAGGAGATGATGATAATGATGTTGATGAAGGTGGAAATGAAGATTACAGTATCCCAGAAACTTTTGCCTCAGCAATGGTTAGCATCTCTGAGGCTTTCCTCCATTCTTCTCGTGGATTAGGAAATTCTCCTACAGTGAATGCTCGCAAACTTATTGCGAAGGCTTGTAAAGTTCCTACTGTAATTGATAATAACTCCCTCAAAGGAATTTCAAGATTCGTCTCTCCTGCTTCATTATATGATTTAGGTAGCATGGTAAGTTTCTTCTCTATTCCTTGTTTATTTCCCTTATTTTGTTGATTTCTAACCCCTTTTTTCTTGTTTAGGTTGGAAGAGTTAGTTGTGCAGCTGCTTCTGATTGGGAAAGACGACATTCTATTGCTGAGAAGAAAACTTTGAATCGTTGTAAGAAGTTAGAGGTTGAAAATTCAAATCTCCGTCAGAAAGTAGAGGATTTAAGTATTGATAACGCATAATTAATATCCCATCACGAAGATAATTCACAATCTGCGAGCATCGCAATTGATAATTCTTCTCTTCTTGAGGAGAATAATCAATTAAAGCTTGAAAATTCTTCTCTTCGTAATGATAAGAATCAACTAGAAGGTAAATTCTTTGCGATGGTAATTATTTTGGTTACTTTTCCTTCGTAATTTGCTAACCAATTCCTTAATTTCTCTCCTTGCTGCAGAAAATTATGCGAAGATGAATAACGATCTGGAAACTATCCTTGCTAATCGTAATAAGAAAATTTCTGACTTGAGATCTCATCTTCTAATTTCCCAGCATAACCATAGTTTATATGTCAAGCGTTTTCGAGCTAAGATGACTCGCAAGATTTGCGAAGATAATGAAATTCCTCTCAAGAAGTACCATACGCTCCTTTCTGAAGAAATTCCTGAAGATACTCCATATCTGGAAATCTCTGAAAGTGAAGTTGAAGATGATAGTGAAGTTGAAGAAGAAGATCATTTTGATGGGGATAGATCGCCTGAAAAATAACTTCACTATTTTTTGTATATTTGTTCTGTAACTTCACTCTTTTTTGTATGTCTGTTCTGTTTCTTTTCAATACAACACTTTCTTCTTGATTGTACTTTTAATCAATCCAACAATTTATTTTTCAAAGCTTAATTTGAATTAATCTTTCTTTGATGTTTGTTTCCCTTATTCGCATAACTTGATCATGTGGAGAGAAATAATATATCTTAAAGACTTAGCTTAGTATTCCCTTTCCCCTTATTATTGCTCTTCAAATGATCAACTATCGCTGGAAGTGTTAGAATATCCTTCTCAATTTATCTTACGAACTTTCGTCTTTTTGTGATTATGAATAAAAGGTCCTCCCTTTGAAGTATAAGAAATATAAGCCTTTTGCCTTTTGCGGAATGTTGCGAAGTAAATAATAAATCTCCCCTTGAAGTATAGGAAGTATGAAGTATACAAAATATGAAATACCCTTAAGAAGTATAAAATATCTTTGAAGAAGTATTAGCAGCATTTAATTCATGAAGAATTGCCCAATATATGAAGAAGTATAAGAATTGTATGAAGAAGTATAATAAGTACTTAACCTTCGCAAAATTAAATATTCGTTGAAGAAGTATAATAAATATGATATACTCTAGAAGAAGTATAAATAGTATTGAATTTGTAGAAAAATATTCAATATATGGAGAAGTATAAGAAGTATTTAATTCTCGTAACATTTTACGAGTATGAACTTATCTGTATTTGATTACTATCAAAATCGCATCTTTTGTTAAGTCTTCGTGAAAATTCTTCAATGATGTTATCTTCTTTGATAGGACTTCTTGTAATAATTCTTCAATGGTATTGAAGAAGCTGTCTTCTCTTCAAAACTTTATGATGTATATTCTTGTATAATTTCTTCAATGGTTTTGATGTAAAGAATTTCATGAATTTTTGTGGTCTTATCATGCCTTCCTAAGTAAAGGTCTTATTTTGCCACCTCTTTTGTAGCGACAAAATCGCAGGACGTTCTTACACTTTCATGCAAAAACCCATTGATCTTGCCTTATCTTTTTTGTATAGTATTTTAGCCTCTTCAGGAATTGTTGCAACAATATGACAGGCCTAAATATTCTTGCGAACGTAAAGCCCCATGACATTTCCGTCTTGCGATGAAATCGCAGGACGTCTCTACACTTTCATGTAGTGACCCATTGATCTCATCTTAACTTCTTTGTTTCATTCTGCGAGTTCTTTTTGTATGTTTTCCTTCTCTTTTTTTTTTTTTTTTTTTTTTTTTTTTTTTTTTTTTTTTTAGAATGCTCGCAGAACTTCATTTGTTGCACAAATATGACAAGCCTTTATATTTTCGCAAACAAGAAGCCTCGTGACATTTGCGTCTTATAGCACGTATCAGCTCCCTAATAGAGGGTTCTGCCCTTTATCTTCCCCCTGGTTTCCCCTTCAAGGAAGCGTACATCGACCATACAAGGTTAGCTCTTCCCATCCGGTTCTGCCAACAACCAGCTTTTGATCGCAACCTCTTATCCTTTTTGCCTATAGGGCTTATAGTTACGAGGTTGCACCCTATGGGGTATCTTTGGGCCAAGTGCATCATTTGCCAAGACTTGTCAAAAATGGCAGATGTGGTTCAACCTCACCCGGCACTCTTGACTCAACCGTGAACCTCGGCGCCTTGATCGTTTTCTACACTTCTTGGGAAAGACAGTATGCCTTAGTCGCCCAACCTAAATCCTCTTACACCGCATTTTATATTGTGTAATGTCGCTAGATTAGGTGAGAATACAAGGTGTCTAACCCGGATAGGTACCCCATTATTGGGTTGTACCCCTAAATTTTTACCATGTACTAAGGGCCCTTGGTGGTGTTCCGGTTACCCTTAGCCACGTTATAGGTACCCCCTTAAATGAAGTACTTTAGGACTTTGCCTCTTACGAAATATAGCTTCGCGAACTAGGGTGTACGCCACAAAGGTTTGCCTGTATAAAATTTTCTGCGGCTCTCTTTCCTTTTTGGAGGCTGATCACAGATTGCGGTCTTTTATTCGCAAATTAATGAAATTTTAATCGGAATATAAATTCTGAAATTCGTAACTTTTCCCAATTTCCTGCGAGCAAAAAATATTCGTAAAATTTATCACGAAATAAAAATTTTGTTTTGCCACATACCTCATTTCCACGAGCAAACATACTGATTATCTTCTTGTTTTATTATTTTCCTTCTTCTTTCTTCGCAAATCACAATCGTAAATTTCTTGTATAATTATCATCGTAATTTCATTCTCTTTTTCCTTAATCCTCTGCCATTAAATTTTCACTTCTTTTCACAGCCTTTGCTCTTTTTCTCCAATTTTCCTTCTCAGCAGTTTTTCCTTCGCAAACTTCTACTTCTGTATCGTAACATTTCTTTCCCTCAGACCAATCGCCCTTGATAATTCCAATACCCTTCATATGAGGAAACTTTATGCACTGATGTAGAGTGGAATATACGCCTAGAATTCCATGAAGCCATGGTCTTCCTATCAAAGCATTATATGGTGATTCGACATCAACAACGCATAACAGAATTTCAGTTCGCATTTCACTTAATGGAATTCGCATGCTCACTTCTCCTTTGGGCTTGTTGGCAGTTCCATTAAAACCATAAATTCTGTAAGTAGAAGGTATTAAATCTGCATCTTTTCCCCCCATAGTTTTGTAAGCGAGAATAGAAGAGGATATTGACAGAACTTCCCGTATCAATCAAAATCCTATTAAGACCAATTGATTCTTCCTCCATATCATCTTCGTTTTCCTCCATATTCATGTAGATTGCTAATCTTACCACCAATGGATTATCATGTGCTTCACAACCTTCTGGAATTTCAGTGGCTTCAAAAGAAATTTCACGTTTCTGCCAATCTTCAAGTCGTGAAATTTTTGCGATGTTCATTACTTCCTTTCCTTCACCATCCCTCGCATATACCCTGCTTAACACATTATCATGAAAATCCTCTATGGTTTTATATGAATGAACAATGGAATTCTGAGAAAACATTCCTTGCTTTTGACCCCACTTCTATATGTAGGATTTCTTCTCCCTTTTCTTTTGTTGTGTTCTCCCTGCGAGTTATGGCTGGAGCCTGTGGTAATTGTTGCGACTGTGTCTGCTTAAGCAAAAATTGATTTAGTTTTCTTTGATCAATCATTCGGAAGATTATCCTCTTGATATTATGGAAATTATTTGTAGAATGTCCATGAAAATGATGATATGAACAAAATTCATGACTTCTTGGACCCATTGGTGGTTCCTTTCCCATGTTCCATGGAGTTGGTATATTCTCTACCAGGATAATTGCTTGCCATATCTTTTCTACACTTGTATTCAAAGGTGGCAACTTTATCTCTTCCCTTACCATTCTTTGACCTCCTTGACCGTTGTTATAATTTTGTCTCTGGTTCCCTTGTCCAAAATAATTTTTCCTTTGTCCCCCATAATTTTCTTGTTGTTGATCTAGTCTTGGAATTTAGTTATTTCCTATTCGATTATAGAAATTTTTCTCTCTATCATACTCTTCTTGATCTCTACTACCCATTGCTACCATTTTTGGCTGGCTATCATTGATTTTCTTCTCTTCTGAAACTTGCGAAGAAGTTTGTGAGGATGTTTGCGAAGTACCTGCTACTACATTGATTATTTTGGGAAGTAAATTTGCTCCTCCATCTTGATTGCTAGTGTTTGCTCTTTGGATATGATTCCATCTTGTTTTGTTTTTCCTCTAGTGTAATGTATTCTTCTTGCAATTCTAGTAACTCGTCATCATTATGGAATTATTTCTTGAAGATTTGAACATATAATTGTTCAGTTGCGAACATCGCATTTATGAAGGACAGAATCAAGTATCTCTCATCCACGCGCCCTGCCATATCACTGCACATAGTCTTCCATCGTCTTACCAAATGCTTCATACTTTCACCCACTCTTTGTTTTAAACCAAATACATCTTCAATACCAAGCCGTGAAGAGTGATTTGTGATATATGCTCCAAGGAAAGTTGCTTGCAAATGACTGAATGACGTAATAGTGTTCTTAGGGAGTCCTTCGAACCACTTTAAAGCTTCCCCTGTTAAACTTGATGCGAAATACTTGCATAACACAGCATCATGATTCTCCCATTGTAACATGAATCTTATGTATGCTTTAATGTGCTGAATAGCACATGAAGTCACATCAAAGATACTGGTAAGTGTGGGCAAATTGCATTTTGGTGGAATTCCTCCCAATTGTACTTCTCTAGCAAATGGATTCCTCGCAGCTTCTTCTATTGCTTCATCTAATTGCCTTCTATCTCCTCCTCTTCTATTGTTTATCATCCCTCTCATTTCTGCTAATTCTCGAAAGATTCGTGCATTTGCCTCAGAATTCTCATCCATTGGTCTTTTTAATGCAGCTTCTTTTCTTCTACGTTCTTGCGCTTCCTCCCTTGCGATCCTTCGCATTCTATCATATTCTTTATTAATGTTTTCATTTGCATAATTTTGCAAATATCTTCTTTCCAAATTATCATAATTGTTCAGTTGCAGAGCATCTTGGAATTCTTGTTCTTCCCTTTCTATTCTTCTCATTCTTCTCATGCGAATATCAGGAATTTCTTCTTCTTTATTTCTCCTTCTTATGTGATTTATTTCTTCTTGATTTTCTTGTACTTTGATTCGAGAGTTTGGTTCATTCCTCTCCATTTCTATTTGTTGATTTACAATTCTTCTCTTAATTCTTTCATACTCAACATTTTGTTTGTTACGAGCCTCTTCATATCTTCTTACTCCATTCTCGTGATTGTTTTGATGTACTGCTTGTTGTCTCTCAGTTTCTTCCATAAGTTGTTGTTCTTTCTCTTGATTCTGATTGCTTTCTCTAGGATTTGGCCTTGTTCGTAAATTCTCCATGTTTTGTTCGTGGTTTGGTATTAAAATGAAACGATTCTCTTGATTTCTTTCACCTTGATTCTGCGCTTGTTCTTGCATATTATTTTCATTATTGATTATCGGTGAATTTTGTCCTTATCTTTATGTTCTAACTTTTGATCTTGCAACACTTTGAGATTTCCTTCTTTGTAGCATCTCATTTTCCATCCTCAATTCTTGATTTTGTCTTGTTAAATTGGCACGTTCTTCAGCTTCGATCATTCGTTCTTCTTGGATTCCTTGTATTAGTGTTTCTAACATCTCCCTTTCTCTTTCAAGAATTGTTCCTCCCATCAACCTTCCATTTTCTATGATTTGTGATTCTCTATCTTCTTCCTCTGGTGTATCATTTATCCAAGTGTGTATACTCACTCGATCATGATTTATTATTTGTTGAGCTTGATTTCTTCGATTACTCCTTCTCCTACTAGGTTCTTCTGTTATATTTGCTTCTCCTCATGCGAGTCTTACACTTCTTCTTACTTCAGTTAATGGTTCTGATGTATTTATTCTTCTTGTCATTTTTCTGGTACAGGAATTATTCTCTCCCTGTTTCTAGCGCCAATTATGTAGTTGCAGAATAACCTACAACTACACCCTCAATAGAATTAGTAAAAACTCAAGAAGTTCTTGATGATGAATAACAATTTTCTTATTAATGTTCTCAATTGATTACAAAGAAGTATCTAAATGGAATTAGAATAGTTACAACTTTCTCTATTCTCTTTCCTAAGTTATTTTCTAACACTCACTAAAAGAACCTCTCGAATTTTACATTTGAACTCCTATTTATAGTAAAACTTATACACCTGTATATGATTTGCGAAGTATCGCAACTCATACTCGCAAAATTATTCCATCCTCGCAAAACTTCATATTTCTCCGCGCTACTTCTATCATCGTATCATTTTATAACTCTTTTCTCCTTTATTTACTACGATACTCGTGAACTATTATCTTGCGATATTCAGTACCTACAGGACCATACATCATTAAAGAGATAGTTGGAACTAGGGCATACAAATTAATGGATCCTGAAGGTAGAGATGTTGGTCAAAGACTTGATAGACCATGGAATAGATTATTTCTGAAAAGATATTATCAATGACAAACTCTGCGAGATTAGTGATGCTGGTTTGTTGTATGATGAAATGGGTAATAAATTTTTCTATCCTAATTACAACTGAGAGATTCTTCCAATGACAGAGAAAGTAAGAACTGCGAAAATATCGCAAGAAACGCGAATAAAAATTTCGCAGAAATTAATAGAATGGGACGAACCTTTATGGCGTGCACCCTAGTTCGCAGATACAATTTCGCAAGAGGGAAATGTAAGACCTAAAGTGCGTCATATAAGGGGGTATCTCTTTGCGTGACTCAGTGATAAGGTTATACCACTGCTGGAACCTGAGCCATGAATATGTTGGGGTTAAAGAAAACCTATCCGGGAGAGGTACCTTGGATTTCCAACTATATAAGGTAATACCCTGGTTGGACGACTGAGGATCTATTCTAAGGAGTGCAGAGTATGACCAAGGCTCCGAGGTACAAGGTTGATTCAAGGGTGCCCGGGGCGTACGAAACTACCCTGGATATCCTTGGCAAGTCTTGGATATGATGTACTTGGCCGGAAGAAAACCCCACTTAGGGTGCAGTCTTGTAACTATAAGCCATATAGGCATAAAGGACAAGAGGATGCGAAAACAACTGGTTGTTGGTAAATCCGAATGGGAGGAGCTAGTCTTGTATGGTCGATGTTCCCTCCTTGAAGGGGAAACCAGGGGGAATATAAGGGCGACACCCTCCATTAGGGAGTTGATAAGTGTCTAAAGACGGCAATGTCATGGGGCTTTATGATCGCAAGAACATTTAGGCATGTCATATTGTCGCGTGACAAATATTATACAGAGGCAACAAGCCAAGAGAAAAAGTTAAGATGAGATCAATGGGTTTTTACATGAAAGTGTAAAAACGTCCTGCGATTTCATCGCAAGACGGAAATGTCATAAAGCTTTGTTCTCGCAAGAGAACTTAGACTTATCATGTTATCGTAGAGAAATAAATAAAATACGGATAAGGCAAGATCAATGGTTTTTTTACATGCAAATGTAAAGATATTCTGCCATTTTGTCGCAGACACAAATATTGGCAAAATAAGACCTTTAACTAGGAAGGAAAAATAAGACCAATAGAATAATCCCAAACATTAACAATTTTCTTTTAAGAACGCAGGAAAGATTTCTCAGAATCCTTCGGAATTTCTCAGAAATATTATTCAGAACCACACATCATGATTATCTATAATTTCATAAGAAATATCGCAACACATTTCGCAAAGGAAGAATGCAGGAAACACTTGATCATTATAATAAAGATAATGAAGGGAAAATAGGGGAGTTAATAAACAAAATATCATTATCTTTCTTGAGAATATTCAAAATAACAGAGGAAAAGTTGAACTCCAAAGTTGTAGAAAAGATACATTGCCCGCAAGAAAGAGGAAGGAAAAGAAAACAAGAGCAAAATTCAAGCTTCAGTATTAATCTCGCTATTAGTCTCGCCAGCTTCATTCTCCTTACTAGTATTCTTCGCGTTACGATCAGTTTGAGCTTCTTCTACATCTACGTTTTCATCAGCAATTGCTTCACTACCAGTAGCTACTTCTCTTAGAGGACTTTCTTCTTTTTCTGATGGGTCTTCTTGAGAGACATCTTCTTCACTACTTGCATAGTATAGATCATTATCCATGGGAAGAGGAATTTCATCATCATCTACTTCTAGAGGATCAACGGATTCGGGAGGGAGAGATTGGGAAATCAGAATGTCATTCACAAGAACTTCAGCACTAAGATGAACCTTGCGAAGGAAACCTTTGTCACGATTTCTAATCTCTATATTTTTATAGTATTAAAGGTAGTCATATCTCCTTTCTGCACGATCGCGAGATTTAACAAGATGGGCGGTGAGCCTTCCATTTTCCTTGCGAACTGAAGCTAGTTTCTTAGTCAAATCAGAAATAGTAGAATGAAGGATTTTTTCAGATTCTGCGAGAAAGATAAGTTAACAAGAAGATATTCAGATGAAAATCTCGCAAGAAATATAACTAGAGAAATTAAATAGGAAAATTAACAATCAAGGCAGTCAAAACGACTACCTTCTTTTTGATAAGTTAAGTTCTGAATTAGTGTTAAGAAGCAATTCTCCCATTGGTTCATGGCATCATCAAAATTATCTCCAACTATACCCTTCAGGCAAGATTTTATAATTTCTTCTTTGGAGAGGAGATAAGTGTTTTCTTTTGCTAATAAAGAGTAAGATTCTTCTAATTGAGAATATTGATCTTGGAGTTTATTGGTCTTTAAACTTAGAGTTAACCTGCCTTTGATAAGTTTATCTTTCTCAGCGGCAGAAGATTTAGTTACTTCCTTGAGTTCATCTTTTAGTGAACGAAGAGATTGTTCTTGGTCGTTACACATTTTCTGAAGATCATTTATTTTGTCATGAGGAGATCGCCATCTTGTTTAAAAAGCTACGTTTCTCCTGAGATAAAGTTTTATTTTCATCTGATAAAGATTCCATCGCCAAGTTAGCTCGGATTAACAAATATGAGAGGCGAGTAGCTTCGTTATTTAATAGATTTTGCTTTTGCACTAATTGATCGTTCTTATTGGTAAGATTATTTATTTGATCGATTGAGTATGTGTAAAGATTATCTAATCTATTATATTGATCCATCCAAGAATCTCTCTCAACACGGGCTTCTTCAACAGCAGATTCTAATTCAAGTATCTTCATTCCTCATTTCTGATTTAAAGCTAAATAGGCACACCAAATATTTAAAAGGAAATTGAGTACAAAAAAGATGAAAATCTACAGGAACAGAAAAGTTAGAGGCAGAGGCAAAAGAAATATACCTTTTAATTCCTTATTTTTATTGCGAATATTTTCGCAATCTAGTGAAGAGTTGCGAAACTTGTGATCAAGGATATCACATTCTGAAGTTTTGGCCTGGAGACTTCTCTTTAGATCTTCAATTTCATTTTCTAAAGACGCTTGCGAAGCAGTGCGATCAGAACCAAAATATTTTATTAAAGTCTCGTAAACATCGTATTTGAAGGGGTCAGTAGAAGATTTTCAGGAATCATCCAAAATGTCAGACAGAACTCTAAAAGCAGCATCAACCCCTATTAATGATTCTTTAGATGAGGGAAGAGGTGTAGAGGATGAAGTGGTAATGATGGCGAGTTGGAGATTTGAATCATTTATGATAGTTGCATCATCAGAAGGGGGAGTGTCCGGAAAGGTAACGGTTGGGGGTAAAATAGGAGAGGAAGAAACTTTGTTCATAACAGTTTTGGGAGTCTCATTTATTGGAGGATTGATGGAATTGGGGGTATTGATAATAACATTCTCGCAAATAGAGGATGGAGGTTCTATCTGCGAAGTAGTAGAAATAGGTTTTGAAGATGTAAATTTGGGAATAGTAATATCAGTCTCAAGAGACTTGACCTTGCGATATTGCTTGCGATGTCTAGAAGCATCTTCATTATCCTGCGAATAATAATATAAATAAGAAACAGAGGCAACAATATTGTTATTAAGAAGAAAAATATTTCTTCCTACCTTATTACTCGCAGACTTCCTTTTCTTCTCGACGGGTTTTTGTTGGAAATCTTCCTGAAGATTAGGGTTTTAGACTACAACTCTGGTGTTGGGAACGGCTCTGCTAAAGCAAAGACACAGTATGGGAGTTATATAAAATCAGATAAAAACAGATCAAATAAACAATGATGAACATAATCTAAGTAAGTAAGATCAAATTTAGCAACATTAGAAGAAGAGATACCTTGATGACTCCATGGAAGCAGTAGCAGAAGAATATTTGAGAGAAGAAAGTTGCAGACGAAAAAAAGAATGAATAAACGAAGGGACGAAGAAGATAGAAAAGTAAAAGAAGAAAATTAGTTTTGTAACCAGATTCTACCTTTTATAGACAAAAGGAGATGACATGTTGAGGAAAGACATGCCAGTAAAAAAGGGGGGATTTCACGACACGTGTAGGCATTTAAACTAAATTCACGGAGTGTTGTCGAAAGGAAAATACAGAAAGATAGGAAGTTGTGATATTATGAAGAGTTGGAGATCCTCATATTTTCTTCACTCCGCGAAGAAGACATGAGGAGAGGCAAGATGTAGGATCAGAATATCGCTACAACATTTCTTCGAGATTCTAAAACAACACTCTGCGAGCGTTGCATAATAGCTCGAAGAATAACCCAAAGAATGACGTAACGAATGACGAAAACAAGAAACATGGGAAGAGCGTGATTGTTCTACGATGGTTACAATTCATGTGAGAGTTAGCATTACAACTACCGCGAGAGCATCGCGAGCCAGATCCGAAATTAAAGGACAACTTAGCTGTCATCCACTATGTAATTATCCTATATAAAGAGATCCATTAGATTCTTAAGGGGGATGATGTATTTTTTTGAGTGTTGAGAAAGTCTTGAGGAGAGAGAAAATTCAAGAGAGCGGTTGTATTCTTGATTTATTCTATTTCTTGTAAACATTTCTGAGAATCAAATAATAAAGTGTCGTTTTTATCTTCAAAATGTGTTAATTAGTGCGAATTCTTATCAAGGGTGTAGTGTAGGATTTCCTACAACTATACCAACCAATCACCATGTCTAACAATCAAACTCTCATCCCCATTATCCAAAAAAATAATCGTCTAAAACTGTTGGAAAATGGGTTCAAATAGAGGATGAAATAAACACAAAGAAATTGTTGTAATCCAGACTTTCAAGGCTTGAATAGATTTATTTTAGACGATTATTTCTACCCTTCCAATATTAATTGGAGATTACAACAGGTATGCGAAATAATGCTTTCAGGATACAATAAAAGCCTTACAACAGAAAATTGGATTCAAGGTTTGTACCCCTAGACCCAACCAAGAACACACGAGAAAGGTTTCTGATGATGCTTTAGAAAGAGAGAAAACAAGTTGAATTGATTATTTAGAATGGGAGAATACCTTCACTACTTTTAGGGATACTTATGCCTATTAGAGCATTGCTCGGTCTAACTCGCATGCGTTTCTATCTCAAGCATGTTTGTCAATGTTAGTGATCAAAACTATAAGTTTTGATTTCTAGTCTACTATAGATAAGGTCTCGGACTAGGGTAGAAAGTATAGTTGAGCTCAAGAAATCCATGGAAATCATCATACAAGACGAAGGACTACTCAAGGAACTGGTGGATCTTCGTCGACTAAAAGGTATGTGGAGACTTGAACTTATCTATCACTCAAAATTCTATATACTCTATCTCCTATCTTGAGACAAAAGTCATATTACTATATAGACTAAGATTATACACATTTGGTATTTCGAGCCGAGTATATCTCGCCTATCTATTTCTCGAAATATGTGTTGGTAAAGCTTTCGCTTTAGCCTAGTTCATCTTTACCTAGTGACAAAAGTCAAGTTAAGTTTCAATCAATTTGAAAATTGCTCTGACGAAAAATGGTTTGTGAATAACAACTATAT
The DNA here is from genome assembly GCA_023529315.1 of Papaver bracteatum. Taxonomy (NCBI): domain Eukaryota; kingdom Viridiplantae; phylum Streptophyta; class Magnoliopsida; order Ranunculales; family Papaveraceae; genus Papaver; species Papaver bracteatum. The sequence goes on from JAJJWX010003262.1 coordinate 1,337,335, forward strand.
AACGTCCTCTGAGAATGATTCAATGATTGAAATGAGATTTTAGACAATATAACAAATGGAGGATATAAGCATTGTTGTGGAAACACATATGTGTATAAGTCTTTATTCCTTGAACCAAAGTTTGCGAACTTTGTTGATCAAGAGAACCAGAGAAGTACGTGAACCTCACTCCGCGAACTGGCGAAGTTCTCGAACCCGAGAATTTCTGCTGGAACTTAAGTCCGCGAACTTGAGTAGGTTATGTATAAAAACGATGTATGTGAACTCATCTCTATAAACTAAGGAATGCTATTTCAAACCGAGGCTATATAGTTTATGAACCAATTCGAGTGAATCAAATCATTTTTGCTTCAATTGTGTCTTGTGTAGTACATACTGATCTAAGAAATTGAACAACTCTCTAACTAGTTCATTTGAGTCATTTGGAATAGTTATGGTGAAGAAGAATATGTTTGATATGAAAGTTATGATTTGGCTAACCATTTGGTTAACTAGTGTTGAACCAACTAATGTACAAGTTTGGGTACGATTTTCATAAGCCTACAAACGTGCAGTACATGTGTGTATAACAAGCTAAGTTTTCGATCTAACGGTTGATAAATATTAGCTTGTATCTAACCAGGTTTTCATCTAACAGTGAATATTGAATGCTTTGTTACTAAGTTAACATTGATTGCAAACCCTGATTTGAAAGACTATATAAGGGAGAACTCTAGAAACTGGGAAACCTAATCCCCACACATTTGGTGTGATACTAGTTGTGCTAAGCGAGAGTCGATTCTCCTTTAACCTTTGGTTTCTTCTTCTAAACCAGGTTAACGACTTAAAGACTTCATTGGGATTGTAAAGCCAGACCAATACTACTTTTATCGTAGTTGTGTGATCTGATCTTACTGTTTCTATCGTACGAGTACAATTGTAATAATTGGCTTGAGATTTCTATCTCCGATAGGCAAGATATAAAAGTAGTCACAAACATCTTCATCTCATCGTTTGTGATTCCACAATATCTTTTTTCGATGCGTCGATTAAGATTATTGTGAGGTAATTGATAAAGCTGATCTGTTCTTCGAGAATATAAGTCTGATTTTATCAATTGGTTCCTGTTCACCTTGATTTATCAAAAGACGGAACAAAAATCGTAGGTATATTCATGGGAGACGAATTTATCTATTACTGTAGACTTTTCTGTGTGATACATATTGGTTTATTAAAGTCTTCGACTTTGGGTCGTAGCAACTCTTAGTTTTGGGTGAGATCAGCTAAGGGAATCAAGTACGTAGTATCCTACTAGGATCAGAGGCGTAGGAGCATAACTGTACCTTGGATCAGTGTGAGATTGATTTGGGTTCAACTATAGTACATACCAAAGTTAGCTTTGAGTAGGATAGTTTCTGTAGCGGCTTAATACAGTGTATATTTAATCTGGACTAGGTCCCGAGGTTTCCTCGTTAACAAAATTCTAGTTTTTGTGTTATTTCATTTTCCGCATTATATTGTTTATCTTTATAATTGAAATAATACAGATTGTGCGTTGTTGTTCAATCAATTAGAATATTTGACCTTTTGGTTGTTGATTTAAATTGATTGACACTTGTATATTTGTCTTCGGTACCATCCAAGTTTATCTCTCTTGTATTTAATCAAGCCCCGCAGTTTGCTTGAGTAAGATTTAAATCGAGAGATAGAGGTATAAACTCTTTGATAAACTTTTTTATTGATTGAGTCTAACTGTCTAGTTGATTCTCTAAAAAGTATATAGGAGTTTGTCCATACAGATTGCTAAGTGAAATATTGGGTGTGGTTGTTAGACCCCCGCTTTTTCAATGCATGTTGGAGATGCCTCTTCTCTTCCAAAAACCACATAAGGTGTCTATTGGGAATGGTTGTGTCTTTCATGAACCATCACACCTATTAGAGGTGTCTCCTCATCTCCAACTAATATCCGTTGTGTCTATTGAACACATAACGCTTTCCCCGTCGTAGCGGCAAACCAAAAATAAAAACCAATTTTGAAAAAGCGGGGGTCTAACAACCACACCCAATATTTCGATTAGCAATATGTATGGAAAACTCCGAGTTACTTTCTAGAGAATCAACTAGATAGTCAGACTCAATCAATAGAAAATATCTCAATGAGTTTATTATCTCTATCTCTCAATTTGATATTTACTCAAACAAATAATATATGCGAGTCTTTATCAAAGAGAGATAACTTGGATGGTACCAAAAACCAATATCTAAGTGTCAATCAATTTAAATCAACAACCAATAAGGTCGGATATTCTAATTGATTGAATAATGCACAACCTGTATTATTTCAATTATATAACAAAATATAATGCGAAAAAGAAATAACACAGATACCAGAATTTTGTTAACGAGGAAATCACAAATGCATAAAAACCCCGGGACCTAGTCCAGATCAAGGTAGTTAATCTCGGTTGTACAGGCCGATATTAACGGTTTTTATAGGATATAGGAAAAAATCTGTACGATACAGCAAATATCGGCGATACGAAGGAGGAACGTTAAAAACGCGTATCGTCCTGTGCGGGCCGATATACCAGTTTCACCTGTACACCTATAATATAGGGAGAGGGCATGCTTTTGAATCCATAGTTCTTGTTTGTATCTTAGTTTTAAATCCAACCATTGGATCTCTGTAATTTTCATAAATGTTGTTTTTTACAGTATTATGAAACTTAGTTTAAATTTGTAGTACGATTGGTGATGGAGATGTGATGAAACCAACCAATTTCAGATTACATTGCTACAGATTTCAGATCACTGTGCAGAGATATAAACCTATGAAAATACATGTTGTACAGTGTATAATGACCTGAAATTTTAATGGGGGTAACCCATTTAGTCTATGAGGTTCCTGTAAAAATTTCACTCAAATATGAGTTAGAGAAGTACCCCAAACGACTGCGTTTTACAGGTGAACTTGTAGAAATTCAGTTTGAGATGAACTTATAGAATCAGTGGTAAATTAGGTTTTAACCGTTACTTTTCTATGAAATTTTGATACAATGCCTGTGATATATCTATGAATGTGTGGTATAAATTTCAGTTGGATCAGATTAGTATTCATGGAGCATTAGAAGAAATGGAGTTGACTCGACTAGGTGATTAGTAACTAATGTCAGACTTGGTATATCACTAATGGTTTTTATTTTGTACGATTGAAGTTTACAACAATTATTATTTTGTAAGATTGAAGTTTACAACAATTATTATTTTCTATTATGTTTTTTTTTGAAGCATATTATGGTTATATTTTCCCCTATAGTTATAAAAATATACATTTTTTCTATTATAGTTATATATATAATAATAAATATTAAAAAAAAATATTAATGGTGTATCGCCTGTAAAAACAGAGATTATATTTTGTATAGGTGTATAGGATCCGACCCGTACGATACCGATACACGATATTGACTACCTTGGTCCAGATTAAACATACACTGTATTAAGCCGCTACAGAGACTAGCCTGCTCCAAGCTAACATCGGTCTGGACTATAGTTGAACCCCAACCAATCTCACACTGATCCAAGGTACAGTTATGCTCATACGCCTCTGATCCCAACAGGATATTGTGAACTTGATTCCCTTAGCTGATCTCACCCACAACCAAGATTTGCTACGACCCAAAGTCGAAGACTTTAATAAACAAATCTGTCTCACACAGAAAAGTATACAAGGATAGATAAATTCGTCTCCCATGAATAAACCTGTGAGTTTTGTTCCATCTTTTGATAAATCAAGGTGAACATGAACCAATTGGTAAAACCAGACTTATATTCCCGAAGAACAACTCAGCTTTATCAATCACCTCACAATAAACTTAATCGATGCAGCGAAGAAGATTATTGAGGAATCACAAACGATAAGATGAAGTGTTTGTGACTACTTTTATATCTTGGATATCGGAGATAGAAATCTCAAGCCAATTATTACAATTGTACTCGTACGATATAAGATGCAAGATCAGATCACACAACTACGATAAAAGTAGTATCGGTCTGGCTTCACAATCCCAATGAAGTATTTAAGTCGTTAACTTAGTTTTAGAAGAAGAAAACCAAAGGTTAAAGGAGAATTGACTCTAGCTTAGCAAACTAGTATCACACAGAATGTGTGGAGATTAGGTTTCCCAGTTGCTAGAGTTCTCCCTTATATAGTCTTTCAAATCAGGGTTTGCAATCAATGTTAGCTTAGTAACAAAGCATTCAATATTTACTGTTAGATGAAAACCTGATTAGATACAAGCTAATATTTATCAACCGTTAGATAGAAAACTTAGCTTGTTATACACACATGTACTGCATGTTTGTAGGCTTTTGAAAATCGTACCCAAACTTGTACATTAGTTGGTTCAACACTAGTTAACCAAATGATTAGCCAAATGATAACTTTCATATCAACCATATTATTCTTCACCATAACTAGTCCAAATGACTCAAATGAACTAGTTAGAGAGTTGTTCAATTTCTTAGATCTTTATGTACTACACAAGACACAATTGAAGAAAAAACGATGTGATTCACTCGAATCGATTCATGAACTATAAAGCCACGGTTTGCAATAGCATTCCTTAGTTTATTAAGATAAGTTCACAAACATCGTTTTTAGACATAACCTACTCAATTTCGCGGACTAGGTTCGCGGAATTAAGTTCCCGTACGGAGTTCACAAACTCTAGAAGAAATTATCGGTAGAGGACTTCCGCCAGTTAGCAGACTAGGTTCGCGGACTGAAGCTCACGCACTTCTCTGGTTTCACTTGATCAACAAAGTTCGCAAACTTCGGTTCAAACACTAAGTACTTATACATATATGTGTTGCCACAACAATGCTAATATCCTCCAATGGTTATATAGTCTAAACTCTCATTTCAATCATTGAAACATTCTCAGAGGGAGTTATATAGTTGTTATTCACAAATTATTTTTCGTCAGAGCAATTTCCAAAATAATTGAAACATAACATCACTTTCGTCACTAGGTAAAGATGAACTTGGCTAAAGCGAAATCTTGACCAACACATATTTCGAGAAATAGATTAGAGAGATATACTCAGCTCGAAATATCATATGTGTATATTCTTAGTCTATATAGTAATATGACTTTTGTCTCAAGATAGGAGATAGAAAAGATAGACTTTCGAGTGATAGATAAGTTCAAGTCTCCACATACCTTTTAGTCGATGAAGATCCACTGGTTCCTTGAGTAGTCCTTCGCCTTGTATGATGATCTCCATGGAGTTCTTGAGCTCAACTACACTTTCTATCCTAGTCCGAGACCTTAGCTATAGTAGACTAGAAATCAAAGACTTTATAGTTTTGATCACTAATATTGAAAAACATGCTTGAGATAGCAACGCATGCGAATTCAACCGAGCAATGCTCTAACAGATTTATTTTCTGTGTTATTGAAAATATCCAATAAAAAAAACTAATAAGATGTAATCATGTGAAAATAAACCGAATGACTAAAATCCATATACAAACTGTATGAGATTATATCTAAGTTCAGCTAAAACAGTAAAAAAAAATCTAAATGACGTACAAAATCCAAAAGCTACAGGACAAATAAATCTACACTAAAACAACAAGCTACTGGCTAGAACACTAAAATAATAAGCTACTGGCTAGACAAATAAGCTACAGTTCTACAGTAAAAAAAAATTGGTTAGAGTGGTTTGGGGGGTTTCATTTTATTTTAGTTTAGTTTTTTTGTTTTCCACGTCGTTACACTCATGGGTATTTCGATGGTTTAGCTAGTTCTTGTTCTTACTCATTCTTAATTAGGATTTTGTTTGCTTGCTTTTGTGTTTTTGGATTGTCACACATCTAGGAAAATGCTTGTAATCGGGTGCTACTCCATGTGCTTTTGAACCAAAAGAGGAGCTAATTTATTTAAGCACTTCAACGGCTTGTCATTATGATTCAATGAATGTTACATGTAAGGGTATCATCATATGTCCGTTTAGAGATTTTCATGGTTGTCCAGATGGGGGGTTGGGAGTAAAGGCTTTTCATGTTTGATTCCCCACCTGAAGAGACAACACCTCTGCAATAAAGAAAGGAAGACTGCACTCCAACAGGCCATAAGAACTTATGTTGATGTTTTCGTGAGTTTAGAGGAAACTCTGAGAACTTTAAGACAATGGATGTGCTTCGAATGTATGAGCATTCAGGCTTGGAGCAGAGCATGCAAGCATGAATGGGAAACTGATATTAAGCCTGAGATATGTGCGAGTTATGGTGAAGTAGCTAAAATAATTGTTGGAGCGCCTAGGCCTCGTCTACGGGAGGATTTAATACAGCTTGACAACGACTTCGAATTGAGTGAAGCGACTGTGGATGCAGTCTTTAGAGCCCCGGTATGTACTGTTAAGAGCATTCCAAGAGGATACAAGTTAGCTTTTTCTCATGCCCTGAAAGCAGCACTACAGAAAGTCGCGGCAGAACCTAAAGTTGTTAAACATTGGGTCCGGCTTTTGCTGCTCCATCGATGCACTTTGAGAGTGTTCCGACCTAAGGGTAGAGCTAAATGTAGGTTTGGTAATCGCAAGGCGACACAACAGACACAAATTCTTAGAGCGCTGGCACTTTGGGGTGAACCTAGTGGGACTCTAAAGCTTGTTCGTGAGATTTTAAAGGTGCCGGAAATAGTTGGTGTTAGATATGATGACACAGAGAAAGACAACAGGCTCGGCACCAATATCTCTACTTGTTTGCGCAAGGTGGCGTATGGGCACTTCATAGCAGCTGTTAAAGCCATCAGTTCGTCCGGGGTGGCGCCATACAAAGAGAACACAAGGAAATCACTTGAGGATAAGCATCCGACTATGCCGCCTCCACGGAAAACAACATGTACATTGCATGAGACGCCTTTAGTGGCCGAAGAAGGTACAATTCTTAGTTGTATTAAATCTTTCCGTAAGGGAACTTCGTGTGGAAGGGATGGCCTTCGGGCACAACATTTGTTGGACGCTTTTTGTGGGGAAGGCTCAACTGTGGCTGCTGATATGGTCACGGCCATAACTAGGGTTGTTAATATTTGGCTTGGTGGGAGATTCCCTCTTAACCAAGCGGAGTTCATTGCATCGGCTTCCTTAACACCCCTCCTTAAACCAGATAAGAGCATCAGTCCCATTGCTGTTGGGACAATTTGGCGTCGACCGGTGTCCAAAGCGGCAATGAAAGGGGTTGGCAAGGACATGGCAGCGTATCTACAGGATTTCCAGTTTGGAGTAGGTGTTTCAGGTGGTGCTGAGGCAATCCTACATGTTTTGAATAGGTTTGTCAGTAAACATCATGTAGACGCTAGCCTCTCTATGCTAACTGTTGACCTCACCAATGCTTTTAACCTAGTTGACAGAACAGCTATGATTTATGAGGTACGTAAGCTTTGTCCATCTATATCTCCTTGGGTAGAATACTTGTATGGTCAACCTGCACGGCTGTATGTGGGGGACTCCTTTATCTACTAATCTACATGAGTACAACAAGGTGACCCTTTAGGGCCTTTGTTATTTGCTCTGGTACTTCATCAGCTTATAGCAAAGATAAATGAGAAATGCATATTATCCCTACATGCCTGGTATCTTAATGATGGCACTGTTATTGGCGACACCGAAGAAGTGTCAAAAGCACTCACTATTGTCAAAACAGAAGGGCCTACGCTTGGACTTATATTAAATATTAAGAAAACTGAAATATTTTGGACTTCTTGTGATGGACGAAGGAAAAGAGATGGGATGTTTCCTGTTGCAATCTCAAGACCAGATAAGGGAGTCAAACTATTAGGTGGTGCGGTTAGCCTCGACGATGGTTTTGTGAAAGGGCCTTGCCATTAAGAGGGCTGAAAAATCAGTGTATTTGATGCAGCTTTTATCCAAGCTCCGCGATCCTCAAAGTGAATTGCTACTTTTACGAACGTGTATGGGTATCTCTAAGATGATTTTTGGCCTTCGTATTTGTCACCTAGACTAGATTATGGAGGCGATAGATATATTTGATAGAGGCTTGCGAGAGGTGGTGGAAGGAATTGTGGTTTGTGGGGGACCGTTCTTTGGAGAACTGCAGTGGAGACTATCTACTCTACCTATCAGATATGGAGGTCTTGCCATTTACACTGCTAGGGAGGCGTCTGGATATGTTTTTTTGGCTTCGCGTGTTCAATCGTGGGGGTTACAGGATCACATATTGAGGAGAAGTGGTGTGGAAGGTATGGATGATAATTTTAATAAGGCTTTGGAAACGTTACAAGTGACTCTTCCTTATTTTGATCTTATCAACTTCACCAATAAAGACAACGCCCCCCCTAAAGCACAAAGCATCCTGACGAGTGCTCTTTTTGGTAAAGCGGTTAAGGACATCGATAGAGTTTACGTGCTAACGGAGAGACAGAAAAAGGTTTTTGGTTGTTTGCAAGTAGCACATGCCCAAGATTTTCTTCTGTCTATTCCGATTGAGGGTCTTAGACAGAAGATGTCTCCTTTGGAGTACCGTTCTATCCTCAAATACAGGTTAATGATCCCGCTTTATCCCTCTGACTCTTGCTGCCATGCTTGTATCACAGGATGCTTGGATTCGTATGGTGAACATGAAGTTCATTGTAAAGTAGACCCTGGTTTTAAATATAGACATGATCATGTGAGGGATATCTTGTATGATGTATTGTGGAGGGATGGCATTTCGGTAAAGAAAGAAGCACATGTGCATTTCCTGACAGACCCACTTGAAGGGAGATCGACACTAAGACCAGCAGATGTTCTTATTTTTAGATGGGCTAATGGGAAACACACATGTGTTGACCTCACTGGGGTATCTTCTGGTAGGCATTGGACATGGGACCTTTACAGTCGGGCAAGAAGCGCTGAAGGCTGCCTCAGGTAAGATATCGAAGCATGAGAAAGCATGTGTTAAAAATGGGCATGCTTTCGTCCCATTTGCTTTTGATACTTTTGGTTATTTGGCTCCAGAAGCAGTTGGACTACTCAAGAGGACCCAGAAAGTCATGCACAGCAATGTCATGACTCCTGGTTCACGAGATTTTATTTTTAATAGGATAGGTTTTGCTATTCAAAAAGGGCTAGCGGCACAATGTAACTTCTCTATTGTTTGTGATTAACATAATTTAGGAAACAAATACCACAAGGATATTCTACGAACAACTATATTAATAACAAAATTATGAGATGCCAAGACGAGCTATTAATTCCCATGCAAACTATGTACAGACTAAGCAGTAAATTAGCTACATGACAAAGTTTAACAATGACTAATTTATGCTACTACATAAAGCTAAGGCTATTACTACTGACTGTAACAAAACAAAATGCAAGTCCAAACCATATGTAATGAAATCAAAAGATAGGTTACAGGACGAACACTAAACCAAAATGAGTGTACAAACAAAACACAAAAAGGTATTAGACTACAAGCTATAAAATGTACTTAACTAGAAGCTACAGACGAAAATGAAAACAAAATGAACAGACTAAAAATTCAAGAAGAAGAAAAAATGCACTATTTACAAATCCACTACAAACTAGTAAAACAAACTATTAAAACAGAACCTATTAATCTGACTACACCGTTTGCCAACTCTCCAACAACGGCGCAAAAAACTTGGTAGGTTAAGAAAGATACCTACAATTAACTTCAAGTGCACAGTGTCTATTATAGCAGGGCAAATACAGATCGATCCCACAGAGAATTGTTACGATGCGAAGTTAAACGTATAGGTTCTACTATTTAAATAAGGGGTATCAAAACGGAGGTTTGTCGATACGACTAGGAACTGATGATTATGCTAAAGAGACAATATTAAAAAGCAAAATAAAGATGAAATAGGGCTTTGGATCCACCGCCTAAATGCATAGAAATTCCCTAGTTTGATATACTAGTTCTCTTCTTAATCAAGGAGCTATAGAAATGCTAGCCTCAAACTACCTTGAAGATGTGATATAATCACAAACAAATATGATGATTTAATCTCAGCAAAAGATGTCAATCCCTAGTATTACTTGTCTTTCTAAGGCACAAGAAATCACAGAGTGAATTAAAAACAGTTTACATAGTCTTGAATATTGACAAAGAATTAATCCAACTGCCTAGGATGCTTGACATACAAGGTGAAAGCAATTTTCCAAAATTCAAAAATTAATCATGTATTGAAATCTCGTAGAGAAGAACAATTAAAATCAAACATGAGGAATTCTAATTATTAAAGGGGTTTCATCTCTGCCCTAGCAAAGATTTTTAGAACATAAGAAGATTGAAATTAAAACCTAAATATTACAACTACAAATTGCACCTACAACTCCGGGCTTAAGTTCTTTATCACAATCCCATCCCTATTTATACACAAATTCCCCCAATCTAACCAATCCCATTTTCAACCTAGTTCAACCACAAACTTAGGGATTTGATGTTCTTGAAACTCACCACTGATTCGCCACCATATTGTCTTCATTTTTTTGCTGTTGTACATGGTGTTTCAGAGATATTATACCTTTAATTCGACAAACCCTACTGCTTGGTGTACTCATCTATTATCTGATGTCTTTGTTGGTGCTTGAAAGAACAACAAAATCAGATCTCAACTAGTCAATTTTGCACTCTTGAAAACCAATTAGCCAACCTAGTTTTGTACAATTAATAGTTTAGGGCTAGGTTGAAATGAGTACAGAGATAACAATAGAGATTCAACATCTAGTTTGACAGGGGAAAGATGGTGATTGAGGTATGGGTTTGACAGATTGAAAGAGAATGAGACATAAGTCGGTGTTGGAGGATGCAGGATGTGGTAAAGATAGGGATAGGTTTCACAGAGAAAGGAAATGGGGAGATAAGAAAGATGAAGAAACATCTTGTTTCTCACGTGAGGAGGATAAGGGTTAGGTTTTGCCTTTCGGTGTATTTTGAGCATCAACTTTGATATAAAAAAATGTGTAACAAAAGATTACTTGTGAATCAGACATGTCGGCCCATGAGTCCAGCTGTTAGCTCCTTTGTACAACAGTATAATGTAGCCATCTGTAGCAACACCTTTTCCCATTTGATTAACCAACAAACCCATTTCTCACACCCTCTTCACATCATCTGCCATATTGATTAGTCTGTTCATCCCATCCAATTCTTTCTGATATGAGTTGATCCTTTAGTCCACAGTTAACTTCACTCTTTGTATTGTTACCATTCTGACCTCCAATCACCTGCTCACTTTATGAACCTCCCATATTTATCAATCCTACAAATACAAAACAAACACAAAAAATCAATATTTACAACAAAAAATATTATTGGTGCCTCGAGACACAAAATGCCTAATTTGACTTAAAATAGGACATCAAAGCACTCGTAATGTAATAAAAGACAACAAAATAATCTAAAAATATGCATTATTAGGCACCGATTATAAGCGATATGAACTCGGATCGAAATATCAAATGTGTATAATGTAAAAATCTATATATCTATACGACTTAGTCTCACTAGAAGATATAATAGAATAGACTTCTGAGTGATAGATAAGTTTTAGTCTCCACATACATTTTGTTGATGAAGTTCCTCTAAGATCTTCAGTAGATATTCTTCTTCAATTGGTGAATGTCGTGAAGTCTAAAGCTCAACTACATACTTTTATCCTAATCCGAGACATAGCTATAAGTAGACTAGAAATCAAGTATATAGTTTTGATCAACTAAACTTGACAAACAAGCTTGAGATAACAACGCTTGCGAGTTAGACCGAGCAGTGCTCTAACATTATGAAAATCTGTTTGACTCGTGAACTGGAAAGGTACGCATACTTGTATGCAAACCATTCTTGAACCGTGGTTACGAAACCAGTACATAAACTGAAACAATTATGTGTTCCTGTACTCGGTTGTGTTTCCAAACTGGTACACAAACCGATTTAGTTCTGTGAATTCTGGAACTGGTGACAGTCTTAAAGTTTCCAAACCGGTACTCAAATTTAAAAGTTTTATTAACTCCGGAACTCGTTTTGGTTAAATGTTTACAAACCGGTACGCGTACTGTGACTGAACCGATTCATGAACGGCAATGGTATTTGTACCTTGTATACCTACTAACCATGTCGATTATATTTTCAAGTGTGTTTAAATTATTTCTATGAGATAATTAGCATTTGATTAATTCCCTAAAATACTAGACTTATTTGATCACATGTTTGTGACTCAGATTTAATGTCTTATGTGTTCATGAAAATGAATATTAAGATTTTAAGTTCAAACCGGCTAGTTTCAACTAACCATGTTGAACATAGTCTTTGTACACGGTTCAATTATGGTTTTATCTAACCAGAGTGTATATCTTGTTTATGTGAATCAGATTCAAAGATCCATCTAATACTGGATATTGTTTGCTTGGTTCCAAAGCTATCTTAGCTTAAACCAAAAGAAACATATGCTTTGAATGTCTATAAAAGGAGAACTTCAAGCAACAGGGATCTTTGAATCCCGACATTACTTTTTAGTGTATCCTAGATGTATCTAGAGTCATCCTCTTCCTAACCTTTTTAGGTTTTAGAGACTACAAAGTCTTCATAGGGATTTGTGAATCCAAGTTCAGTTATATTTCCTTGATAACTTGTGTATCCTGATCTTGATCGATTGTTGATTTATCACTTAATCAAGATTGATAGAAATCATCAAAGTTCTCTCTGTCTCAAACTTTTTTGATTCTACATGTTTTATACTTCTTAGGTGAATAATAATCTAGGATGCACTCTGGGTTGCATAAGTCTGTATTTTAAGGTTAGCTAGACTTTGTCTATTGCAATCGATTTCCACACCTTTGATCAAGTTATTTTATTTTAAAAGGAAATCATATGTAGGATTAATATGTGGGAGGCAGATTTGCGCTTAAAGTCTTCAATTGAGTTGAAACAACTCTTAGTTTGTGTGACGTCGGCTAAGGGAATAAATTGTGTGGAGTTCTGGTGGGATTCAAGAGCCGTAAGGAGCGCGACTGTACCTTAATCGGTGGGATACCTTTTATGGATCAACTACATTCAAGTCTGAAGTTAATTGGTAGTAGGCTAGTATCTGTAGTGGCTTAATATAGTTTGGTGTTCAATCTGGACTAGGACCCGGGGTTTTTCTTTATTTGCGGTTTCCTCATTAACAAAACTTCTGGTGTCTGTGTTATTTATTTTTCCGCATTATATTATTTATCTTTATGATTTAAATATCACATGTTATGCATTGATCAATCATAGTAGAGACATTCGATCTAGTTTGTTGGATACGACTTGATTGGTTCTTGGACATTGGTCTTTGGTACCGTCCAAGTATCTCTTTGTGATTAGGTTCATGAATTTGATTATTTAAAAGTTATAATCGTAAGAGACAAATATATAACTCTAAGATATTATTCCTTGATTGAGTTTAACTCTCGGAGTTGCATTGAGTTTGGCCACACAGATTGCCTAAGAAAAAAAGTGGTGGTGTATTTTGGTATCCCCGCGTTTTCACTTCTGTTGCCTCCCCATGTCACAATATTTGAGGATTGTACTCACTATCCTTTCATTAGTTGTTGTCCTTTCCTTGATTCTCTTAACTCTGCTTCCCATTTGTACATGTTCATGGTTACCATATTTTTGTTTGGCTTTATCCTTTTGTACTTATGCAAGGCTCAGAATAAGTTTTCTTCTTTCTTCTTCCCTCTTCACACCTTCCTTACTTGTAAATTATTTTCTTGGGGTATATTCTCCTTCATCTTGCTCTATTGCTTCTTCTTAGAGATTCATGTAACCAAAATGTGTCAGACATAAACACTTTATTTTGAAATAAAGTAAATATATTAACCAACAAACATACAATACAATATTAAAAAAAATAATAACATATATATAATTAATAGTTGATTCAACATAAGAATTTTTTTCTAGCAGTTCATATAAATATTTTATGTTGCTTTTAAAATACATAATCTGTTTATATGTAGTTTATAGTTTGTGTACCATGTTTTGTGAAATTGTCTCTTCATTTGAGGTTTTTTCGGTTTCAACTTCTTGTATGGATGCAGTTAAAGGATTCTCTGCCATGTATTTTAAGATATCACTGGTCATCTCAATGATAGTCTCTTTTTGTTGTCTGTCAACAGCTGGTTGTTATGGTATCTCAACAGTTGGTTCTTGTGGCATTTCAGCCACCAATTGTTCTGGTATCTCAACAGCTTGTTGTTGCGGTCCTCTAAAATCATCTACTTTTTATTGAGTTGCAGCAGCAGGTTGTGAAATATGCAGATTAAATGTGGGTCTTTCATCTTCTTCTGCTTTCTTTTGAGTATCTAGTTGCTTGTGATCATCATCAACCAAAAAAATCTTTTCATGTGCTTCAATTATTTCTTGAGTTGTTGGTAGCTTTGGGGTTGTCTTCAATTCCTTTGGCATGTCTGTTTCTTTGTCGTCGAAGAGATTCACAGTTTTTTCTGTGCCCATGAACTTGAAAGGTGAAGACTGTAGTCCTTGACTAGCAGTTTGGTCTTGAGTATCAAGTCTGCTAAAATTTTGGGATAGCTTCTTGTGTAGGCGGTTCAGTTGAAGATACCAATTCAACAAATATTCATTCCTTGGAAAATTTTGTCTCAATAGAAATCTCGGCTCATCTCATAATACATCAACGTTATGGCCACCAGAAGATTCAACCCGCACATCTTCTATGCCTGATTCAACGAGAAATAACTCAAAATTGAATCCTTGTCTCTTCATTTTCTGACTGTGTTTCATGTCTTATGACATTACTTATACCTTCTTCAACCTTTTTTCTGGACTATTTTGAAATTTCATGTCTTTAATGGCATGTAACGCATCCTGAAATGCATCGTCATACCGATCCATGTTCTCTTCGAGATTAATTGCAAGGAGATTAAATTGTTCTTCCCTTGTTCTTGGTTCTCTTTTTTTTGAAGAGTTCCTACTCCATTGCACTGTACATGATTCATAACACTCATCAGGGGATGCATAAAAAATATCAACAGAAACATAACTGACATGAGTGACATAACAACATTTATATGCATAATCTGTCATGCAATCATTTTTGATGCTGAATAACCTATCATGCAGCCATTTTTTATGGTGCATAACTGGTTATGCATTCATAATTTTAGCTATATAAGATGTTACGCATTTTTTTTTAATTAAGGTGCATAACCCAATTATGTATTCTTTTTTTTTTTTACATAACCCGCATAACGTTTTTTCTTTTTAGAGATTTTTATGTTCATTACTGCAAACAACAAACATAAACAAATACCTCTAAGCTTGTGATATGCTTGTTGTTCATTAATTTCTTCATTGCCCCAAAGTTCCACCTTGCATCTCGTAGTGTAGCATTGGGATTGACCTTGACTTCTCTTTATCGGATATCTCAGCTAAGTTAGAGTGCTCAACCAACCAAAGCTGCAAAAAACAAAAACTAATAAGATTTTTGTAAATATGATTTATTGATAGAGATTAAGCAAGTGAAAAAACTAGATTGTATTTTTTCACAGTCTTGATGTTGTCCATCTAGTGTTCATGAATTAGATCAAGGAAAGATATAGATTTAATGGTTTCTAAGTCCTTCACCAAACCAATATACGGAACGTCCTAGAATTATACCATTTCCTAACATAAAAATAGGACGACTAGGATGTAAAGTCATACAACGGACACGACCTCCTCTTCTCGACCTCTCTCACAAAGTAACCACCAGTTTTTCCATAGCTTCCATCCACACCTTAGTTATGGTTGCATTGGGATCTTTACTCAGTACATTTGTCTTTACTTTGTTGGGGAAATCCTTACGATGGAAAGTGTCCGAGGCAGCTTTATCTCTCTATTTGAAGTCAAAATCTTATTTCCCTTGCATCATTTTGTTCTTGGCATCTGAAAAGTAACAACAAACTTACTAGACATTGACTGTGTTAATTTGTTTTCGAACACCTTGAATGAATGTTGATCCAAATCATCATGGTCATATGATTTAATGACCTCATCTATGAGGGTATTTCTCTTACCCTCCAAGTATGTCGTGTTAACAGAAGATAACCAATTAATGAGGTTCCAAAACGGAGAAAAATTCAACATAGTAAGCTGCATCGGAGTAAAAACACATGTTTCTATTATCCTAGACAAGAAGGAAAGTACTTTTGTGAACCCTGATCTATAAGTACATTGATTTTCATCTTTGGGTTTAACTGCGTAAACAAAAAAAATAAAATAAATACATTACTAATTAGAACTACTATGATGACTGCATAACCTGTTATGCCTATTTCTCAGATAGTTGCATAAACTATTACGCACATTTTTTTATCATGCATAACCTGTTATGCACAATGCTTTAAAATGTAAACAGACAAGTAAATGACATAAACACGTCACATTAAAATGTAACCAGTTGGATGCATAACCTATTATGCATTTTTTCTAAGAAAGCATAACATGTTATGCACTTTTTTAAAAGCATAACCTGTTATCCATTTTTTTAAGAAGCATGAACTTTTTTAAGTACCAAGTAAATGACAAGATACGTTGATTATAAATGATACATAACATGATATTCAACACACCTTTTTTCATAGATGACACACTACTGATCATATTCAACACACCTTTCGGATCTTTTGATTGTTTGTGTTCACCTTTTTTTTTCTTTGCTTCTGATTATTCTCAGCTTGCTTGAATGAAACAGATCAAATCAATATTAAAACAAATGAGTCACACAAAAGGAACAATATATCCCACAAAACATACAAGAAAATATTATCAGCTTTCATCGTTTTATGCGCTTCATCATCATCTACATTTTTCTCATTTTGTGTATCATCATCCAAAACTTCATTCGGTGCAACTTTATTTGCTTTCCTTTTTAGAACTCTAGGTGTACTAGTGTTTGCAATTAATTTCCCCTCAGCTATTCGATCAAAATCTATAACAAACAAGAACAAAATGCATAACAGATAAGAACAAGATGCATAACATAAAAATAAAATATGCATAACAAAATGCATAACAAAATGCATAATAAAATATGCATAACAAAATGCATAACAGATAAGAACAAGATGCATAACATAAAAAGTTTAGGAACATGAAAGGCGTAGACAAGTTAAGTTCTCACAGACTTTCTTTTTTATCTTTGTTTTCTTCTCTGCTATAGGTTTAAGTTAACTTGGTGATACCCAATCTTTCAGTCTTTGCGACTTCCTTGATGAGTTTCTTCAGGTTCTTTTTAACACATTGTAAAAAAAATATATATATATATTCAAAACAAGTTATACAGTTTATTGTCACTGTTATGCGATAACTTTGATAAGCGTAACCTATCATGCACCTGCATAACATGTTATTCCCATTTATTTTATGCTGCATAACATGTTATTCAACATTTTTTCGTGCATAACATATATTTTTTCTACAGAATCTATAGTGTGTAACATGAATCACACATGAAGTAATATTTACCTGAGACTTCCTTTCTCTTCTTAGCACCGTCATGCTTTGACTTGTTTCTCATCTTGGTCACCATTATTTCCTCCTTTTTCTTCTTCTAGATCATCAATAGGTGCCAATGATGTTAAAATAGAAGAAGATTAAATTGAAAAAACAAAACATAATAGGGGTAAATACACATTAGGAATAAAATCTCACCAGAAACTTTTTGTTTCTTAGATTTGTCTTCTTGGACATCATCGGCAGTTACTGTAACAAAACTTAAAATCATAACAAAAAAATAGAATAAAAAACAGATTCATGTAATAGGAAATCTCGCCAGATATTTTTTGTTTCTTCTATTTGATTTTCGCTTCCAATTTCCCATGTTTTTCATTTAGGTCATAAACAACAAAAGTTAAAATCGGACAAAGAAAAAAAATCAAATATACTGAATGCATGCAAGAATACCAGAAATTAAAATAGGTATTCAAACCTGATTTCTTTTCTTTAGTGGCTTATGAACGTGTTTTTGTTGATGTTTCCTCCACTTTGTTGAACTGATTTTGAATCAATGAAGTATTGTAAGTAGTTTCTAAGGTTCTTTGATTGTTACTGTTTTAAGTAGTTTCTAGGGTTTGTGAATGATCGATTTCATCATAAATCTAATTTTTGAGGGGGAAATTTTTTCTTTGCAGTTACGTTATGAAAGAAGTTAATGGATGAGAAATAACCATTTTATACTTGTGACCGCTTCAGGGAGTTAATGAAATTGCCGAAAATAACTGCAGAGGTATTTTAGTATTTCTACGTCTTTTTAATAATTCTAAATTATTTTGGGTACGCTAGGATCCTTAAAAATGATTTGTACATGAGGATAAGATTTTCCAGGCCTTAGCCTAACTTTCCTAATATTTAATGGTTGGCCAACCCAGTAAATGTTTTTACACGAAATGGTTTCACGCTTCTTCCGAGGTTCAAGCGGTTTTAACAGTTCACAGTTGAATCCCAAACTTAGACGACCACCGGACTTATGCTGCATTTGGTTGCGGAATTCTAAAGGTCCAATCTTTATAATTTACAAGTAGAATGCACGTGCGTTGCACGTCAACAAATGTTATGTGTTTTAATATCTCTACCACTGCCATTATGTAACATCAATGGGCGACATTGATCAAGAAAAACTTCTGGAAACCCACTTTCGACATCAGCTCGAGCTCCTTGAAATGCAGATTTCAACATAGCCGTTTTTGGATCCCAATTTGTGATTCATTGCTGATCACGAAAATGCACCTACAACAAAAGAAAACTTATCAAATAATTTCCAAATCAACACGTCGAGCTACCTAGTATATGTTCATGTAACCAACTACCACCATAGTTTTGTTTCCATCTACTTGGTAATCTTTTAGCGCAACAAATGTTCTTTTACAGATATACATCAAAGTCAGTGCAACATGATGGATATTACAGTCATTACTACCATGTTCAAATAACTACAATAGCAATTAAACTCAAAGAAACAACATGAAAACTATATAAATCACCTAATTTCGGAATTCACAAAACACTTCATGCAAAATAGACCATATGAAAACTCAAAATTTTGTTAAGAAAATGATTCAATAGGTAATTAAAACAAAAAATTGAAAAAATTCATACCATCTGACCTTGCTTAGGCCTCATTTTAATTTTCCACAATCCGCTTTTTGAGTTTCTTTCTTTTCTTGCGCTTGTAACATCCACTTATTCTCCCACAGAAGCTCTAAAAAAAAACACAACACAAACCAACAAAATCATCTTGGCAGCATAATCTCAAAACTCATGACAAATTATAAGATCAAATCTTAACTTTCAATAAATGCATGTGATTAAAGCAGTTGACCTGTCGGTAAACGCTCTTGTCATGATAATAACCAAGATGTTACAAAATGCACACATTTTTTTACGGTCATTACGTTGTGCTATTTGACGTTAATGCATCAGAAGACGTTAATGCATGTAGATCATTTGTAAATTTTGCAAATCTATGCCTTTACAATCTATGATCCCCCTAAGACTGATCCAAACTTGCCAAAAACTGATAGAAACCCTTGGACACATAAAAACTTCAGTACAACTTATGATTGATAATTTCTAGTTTGGATTGAGATGAGCTGAATCAATATGATAATAGTGATTCCAACTTCCACTAAGAATCCATTATACTTTCTAGGTACATTTATTTACTTGAAGTGAATCAGAATGCAATGTAGGTACAATTGTTGAAACTGTAACTCCCTGCAAGTTTGTGTAATGTTATTGATTTTTAGCATCATACATCCTTCAATCAACAGCTTTAAAAAGAAACTATGCTGCCACGAAACTAAATTTAAGTTTCCATACTGCATCTCTACTAAAAATCAAAATCAATGAGTTCGGTAACTAACATACATGGAGATAGAAACACATAATAAATTGTGGATAATTCATCAGCCCCATTTGTTTGCTTTTCCGTCCTAAATGGATACCAAAATCCTAACGATATGACCTTAGCTTACAGTTTCTGGAAATCCCGGATCAAGTTTCACAATACTTGAATCCCAAAATTGTTCCATCAAAAAAATAATAATCCAAGATTGAATAAATGAACAGAAATATACAAAGAGGTTATCAATAAAGCATCAATTGTCCATCCGTTGTTAGCAAAGTTTCATATTAAACAGATTCAATACCCATAAATGATTTTACTCGTTAAAAATAAAATCTCTATTTCTCAAACCAACAAACTCAAAGCCAAAACTGTAATTTAAACCATTTGTGAATCATTATTAGGGTAAAATGTTAAAAATTTAAACTCACTTGCAGCCACCTGTAGTAGTGAAGCAAACAATTTCATCTCTACTTGGATGTACAAAACCATCGACTATATAACCATTTTCACATTCATATACAACCTTCAATCAACAGATTCAAGAAAGAAATACATTGTGAAAACACATTAAATGATAAACACCCTAAAAGAGAGAGGAGAGAGTAAGAGTAAGTACCTGAAGAGAAGGAGATAAAGAATCAATCTTGAGATCATAAAACATATTTCCTCGATTTCAAGAACAAAAATATGATCAAGACATAATAAAATCTCTATCAATATAGTTACATATAACAATCAGAAAGACGTAGTTAGTAAAATATCAACTCAGAATGCAGGCTATGCAACATCTCCCCTACAACTACAGAGAATTTGGTTCTCTTCCATCCTGTAGCTAGAGTAGTTCCTTGTGCTTCTACTTTATATTTCAGGTCTAATATAAATCCTCAGTTGTCAGTGAAATATTGTTTCAATGAGTAGCTTAATTAGTTCAGGGTTCAGCTGGAAATCATCTGAATTCTTGAATTTAGATTCTGAGTGGTTTGAAATAGAGTTTTAAAATCTGAAATTGCAAACGATGACAAATCCTTACGTTAACTATAGTTTATGTGATGACATTTTCAAAATCCCTAAAAATTATAAACCCTAGAATTCAATGCATCATGATTTCTTCCATAAAAACACAAATTATGCAAAACCCCTAAACTTTACAAACCCTAGAATTCTAAATTACAACACAGAATGATTTCTTCCATAAAAACACAAATATGCAAAACCCAAATAGAAATCGAAATTTCAATACATAATGATTTCAGAATCACATACCTATCGAGGTAATTGCATGAAAATCGAGAAGAAACTTGAGGCGAAGGTTAATTTATTCACATTATTGTCAGTCGAAGAATGGTTTCAGTGGCATGATAGAAGAAATTTTTCTGCAGGAAATCTGAGAAAGGAAAGAAGTCGGATGAGAACTTGGGAAGAAATTATTTTGGTAGGGGTATTTTTGTCGAGTAATTAAAAAAAACACTTGTGACAGGAATCTTTAGAGAATATTCGATCATCTAACGGTCCATATTTTAAAATAAAGGAGATCCAACGACTGCTGTTACCTAACTCTCGGGACTTCGATTGCTCTTGCTCTCATTAAAGGGGGGAGAGATATGCCTTTTTAGGGCAACCAGCGCCGTTGATGACGATAAACCCAAGCCACAGGATGTTGTTCCTGTACTATTGAAAACCTAAATATTTTCGCTTTTCCTTTCTTTTTTTTATTCATCCGGTATACCCGTCGTATTTGATTCCTCTCGTCTTTCACTTCTTTTCCAAAAACCTCTGCGCCACACTTATCCATCGACGAAACTTTTCTTAATCAATCAGTGAGTTTTGTCCCCCCACCCCCTTTTCACTTTTAGTTGGAGAGGTTTACTGGGAAAATCTTGTTTTATTTTAATCTCCTTGATGAGTTGTTTTTAGTCAAAAAAATTTTAATTAAGGTTTTAATTAAACTTTTTTGTACCAGATTATGTTGACAATGTTGATTTAAGAATTCCCCTTTAACAAGAGTACTTCTTATTCTTTCACAAAACACAGAAGGGTTAATTGTTCACAGTAAGTACCCCAACTCAATCACAACTGTAGATTTCATTTTTTGGCCAGTCATAGCTGCTCCAAATTATCAGTGTTTACCAGTAGCAAAATCTGGTACATGAACTTTCTGATGCCTAAAACTGTAGTGTCAAAAGAACAAAGCAATGAGTTTCTTAAATGGGTTCTTGTCGTACATAAAATTCTCGCATGGGTTTTAAGTGGTCTTACAGTATGGATTCTATTAGTATTTAGGTTTTTTTTTACCAAGAAATGAGTTATGAATATTATTACTTTTACCAAGAAATAAGTTATGAATATTATTACTGATTCTCCCGTAGAAAATGATGATGTTATTTTTGAGATTTTCCCTAGTATTGCCTGGACCTAGAGATAGTTTAGTTTCAATGTAATGGTATTCATTTCATTCAATTCTAGTATTCATTATTAGTTAAATGAAAATAAATAATAATTTTGAATAATAGAAAACAAGTATTCATGATATTACTCTCTTCAAAAATGATTATGCTAGAACTTCGTCACCAAGTGTTTCCTACGAATTTATTTCTGATATGTTGTTTTTTCAAAATAAATCCAGATAAATAATACTACCTTTTAACAAGTTTAAACAATTGATTAATTTTATATTAATCAACTAATCATTATAATACTAAATATTATATATGTAACCCACTTGCGAAGACATCTGTTTTGTAACCCAAACCACGTGATCCTAAGGTTATTGTCTTCTCTGGTTTGACTTGTGTTTCGTTTGGATTAGGTTACTGTTGATGGTGGATTTTCATTTAAGGATAAAATTGTAAAAGCCAAAAAAAATATATGCTGACATCTTGTAAAAGATAAAGCCATTAATAAGTGATGAATACTTCTTCACTTTACTAATTCACCTAGAATGGAGCATGTGGCAACAATCCCAGTATGTGAATTAAATACATCATTATTAATTAATGCATAATCAGCCTTGTATTTCCTGTACTCATTATAAGTGCGGCATGACGACTAAGTGTTGTTCTCAGCAGAGCAACACGAACCTCCAAGCATTATAATGAAAGCATGTACGAAATACCCGTACAGGCTGCAACTCTCGGTGTGCTATACTAGCCCGATTGAGCATCTGGACTGACCATGTCAGTCTCAGAAACGATCACAATCATCCAACTTCACCAGCATGAATTGGATAGCCCAGATCAGATCCATGACCCCAAGCAGGTATTGGAATATTCACTACCGAACCAACGTGGGCCCCGCATGGTCGGTCTCCCCAAAAGATTGGCATAGCTTTCCAAAAACATTTAAGCCAGAGCGGTATGGACGGAAAACCCTAAATTAGGGTTTGCGGCACATTACATGTGTCGCAAAACAGTCTCAACCATCCATCTTCACAGGTATAGATGGAGGGTGTAGATGTAAGTTCAAAGGGCCCAGAGCATGTCAACACAATCACCGTGGGCCCGCCTACATACCTAACCGATCGGTCAGGACCAACCATGGTTGGTCATCCAAATTCGTGCGCCCGAATGGAGTATGACGTACGGCCGTGAAACCCAAAATTAGGGTTTTGAACATCACTAGCGTCCATTTTCTCCGGCACGAATGAAGGGTCCGAGATTAGATTAAGCAGGTCCGGTCATACCAACATGACCACCGTGGGCCCATATATCCCTTCACCTGATCGGCCAAGGCATACCATGCCTGGTTATGCCAAATCGCACGCCCAAACTAGCTTGGTCATACTTCCCAAATTGCAAACTAATCACGACCACTCAACTTCGCCAGAAAATTTGAGTGGATTAGATCACGTTTTCATGGGACAATCAGGTATATGCGTGAACACCAACCTACCACCTACACGCCAGGCCAATCGGCCAAGACCGACCAAGATTGGTCGTCATGGAACGCGCGCTTGAAGTTGGTTAGATGTGCGGCTTTTGCGGCACCAGTTTTCTTTCGCAAATTGATCCCGA
Organism: Papaver bracteatum; assembly: GCA_023529315.1. Lineage (NCBI taxonomy): Eukaryota > Viridiplantae > Streptophyta > Magnoliopsida > Ranunculales > Papaveraceae > Papaver > Papaver bracteatum. The sequence continues at coordinate 1,361,228 of JAJJWX010003262.1, forward strand.
CCACTCAACTTCGCCAGACGAATTTAGTGGCCTAGATCACACTTTCGTGAGACAATGGGGTATGGACGCCTACACCGTCATTCCATCTATATGCATGTACGATCGTCCAGCCAAAAATCGTATCCCAAGCTTGGATTCGATCAGGATGAAGGGTGGTGCTTGCGCACCTCCTCGAAAACCCTAATTTCACCAAGTATCGCAGATGAGTGTCTCAAAGATCATCTCGTCCGTCCAAATTCACCGGCTTGGTTATACATCCCTGGTCAAGAGTTAATCGGTCAGTGCGGCGTCATGGTGATCACCATTCGTCACTCTACCACACCATGTGGTCGGTCAAGGGAGGACTTGCTTACGCAACCTCCAAACCATCACATCAGTAGGCTGGACATGAGGTTATTTTGAGACGCTCAAACAGCGATGTATCGACTTCCTGAATAACGCAGTTATTCAATCTAGCATTACATGCTACTTCCTATGGGTCCCAAGATCCACACGTTCGAGGCATCAATCATGTCACAAACTGGGGGATACATACTGGGTTATTGGTCTGGAGGTTTACAGCGTGCAGCGCACAACGCGACATCACAAGAACGTGTCAGGAAGTCATGAACGGTTAGTGATGATGGGAGAAGTGGGAAAGACTGGTCGTGTGACACTAACACACTACTCCACTACTCCATCACTCCACTTCCCACGTGATATGAGGGTTATGCTGAAAGACTTGTATAAATAGGTTCTTCATCCTATTTTTCAAACAAGACAACAGAGGCAAGTGTTGATACAATAGTATTCAAACACCGGAACTGATAGCTTACATCCTGCAAGCCAGTTCAGCTTTTTGATACAAGTCATACATAGCCAACACCTTCACATTCTCAACACCTTCTTCGCTTCCCTCCATAAGATCAACCCCATCTCCTTCACTTTGTGACCAAAACAAGTCTGGAACGGACATTTCTTGGTTTAGGCCGGATATGCACATATTGATTTCTCGAATCTACAAGCACTTACCGCGTAGTGCATTTGTTTAAGGTTTAGATTCATTCCTCATCCACACACCCTAAATTACCAAAACTGGCAAGAATAGTTTTTACCCATAAACAATTGGCGACCACAGCAGGAGGTCAATCTCTCGGTTTTAAAGTCAATTTATTCGAAATCCTATTCAATTTCATCAATTTCAAAAAGGGTAGATCTTAGAACCAATTCAATCAGCAATTCATTTCAAGATGGTAGAACTCAGGTCTGGATCAGCAATCAATTCTGATGGAACTAGCATGGATAACACTCCCGGTATCGATGTACCTATCAGTGGAGCTGTCGTAGTCAATACATCTCGTGGAGACGTCACTTTTATTACCAACGCTAGCGGAGCAGGAGATATTCCAGTAGGTATAACTCCTCCCATCACGTGAGAGCGAGGCTTGCCTGCATGAATCCCTAAGCATCTCCTCAAGTGTAACACCTCCGGTGGTCACCAGAGCAATAACGTTCACTCCTTCATCAGGGCGAGGAGCCGGAGGGACGATAGGAGGACCACCGCCCATTACCATTGCAGACTTGATGGAGAATCAGGAAGTCTTATCTAAGACTCAAACGGATATGGACGCAACTCAGAAAGAGGTACTCACTTTCCTCAAAACTTTGACTGAACGGTTACCACAAGATTCACGATAACCCGGGGGAAACGTTTCCATCCTGGCCCACACGTATGAAGAAACTCGCATTGCTCCTGAACGCCTAAGAGATAGGAGCCAACCGTCCAACTTCATCACGCGCGAGGACCTGGAACGATTTTTCCAAAATCGAGGCAAAGGGGGCCGAATGGATGTACACCAGCATCAGCCACTATACCCTCAAGATGTGCAACGAATTCCTCTTCCAAGAGGTTACACCTCTCCCCAGTTCTCCCTCTACGATGGTACTGGTAATGCTCGTGAACACGTCTCTCCATTATTGGAGTCCTTGGGGGAACATGAATACAATCATGTTCTCCGCCTAAAAGAATTCTCAAAGACACTTATGAGAAGGGCGTACACCTGGTACAACAACATCGTTCCTTATGCGTGTCGTAACCACAACAAATTAATCAAGATATTTTCCACTAATTAACTGGTAATATAATGGAAGTCAAGTTCGTTCCCACGAAGAGCAGTGTAATTGATATGTTATTTAGTTCAGAAAAATAATAAAAAATACTAAAAAGGGGGGATTGGTTTGATTATAATAAACAAAAATAATAATAATAAAAAAAAAAAGTCCAAATGTCCATAAAAAAATAATAATAATAATTTCATGCTATTACACTTATCTTCCAACTTCTACTAGCATTAGAATGATCAAAATATTAATCCAATTGTACACTTGGACAATCTAGTAATCAATCATAAACCCTAGAAATAGAAAAGACAATTGATAATATGATAAAAACTTCGAATAAACTTGTATAAAAATTAAGCCTCACACCCGGAACTTTGAATTCATCCTAATCAATATAAAAGTTTAGCTTCTCATGATTTACTTCGTTTCCCGGTTTCCCCCTAAAGGGGTAAACCCTAGAATATTTTATGAAGAACAAAAGTGTTATATGAGCTGTGTAGATATATATATTCTTAGGTTAAGAATTGTTTCTTATATAGTCTCCAAATTGTAGAAGTTCCCGTGCAAAATCCCGTGTAAAATAGGTTGCCAAAAGCTCGCCAAATTCCAAAATTGGTTGCTGCCAAAGTCTGGCTGTGCAAAGAATTCCCTAAACAGTCCTATGGGCCTGCGGCAGCACCAAAGAGTCCAGCCCAAATGTCCTATCAACTGTCAGTCATGGGAGACTGACAATGTATTTCACTTCTCACGGCAAATTTCTCTTCTTTTAGTGCGGCTGGAAGTTCCCATCCGTAACTTCTCCTGGATATTTTCCTAACTTTCTCGTGAGTTTTACGGCCGAAATTTCTAGCCGTAAACTCTCCTGAATTCCAACATCTTTTCCTGTATAAACCCGAGCTTCTTTCTTAAGCTCAGTTCATTCCTAGCTCCCATATTTCTCGTTGTCACTGCCAAGCTCCATTCTCTACTAAACTCGGTCTGAACTCCCATCGCCGATGGCATCAACCACAGCTTCTTCTCAATCTTATCAACCACCAGCAGCGAACTCTGTCGATCTCCATCATAGCAACCTCGGTCTTCCATCTCCGTTGACAGCATGCATATTCCATCGTCATCTTCTCGCCATTACTGCCATTACCACGACCTCTCGGAAGCAACCCATTATTGCATAGCTCACTGGTTTATCGGTTCCATCTTATTTTCTTGAACTCATCCATCATCCGATAAGCTGCAAAAGTCTCAGCTGACTCTTTCCATCGTGATAAGGATGAATAGCACCACATCCATCGATAGCAGCAATACCCATCTGTCTTCTCTCGATATCAACTGCCATGAAGCAATAACAGAGATCGAGCTTAACTACTTATTCCACTCTGCCACATGAGAACTCTTCATCACTGCATATTCGACTACAGAGTACAGACCTAAAGCCCTTTGTTCTCGAGATCTTACTTCTCCATCTTCCATTATCGAGAAACATCCAACAGCTCGGTCCTCATTCAGTCACTGCCAATTTTCCATTTTCTCGAACACAAAAACCACTGCCATTAATGTCAACAACACCTCATTCCCTTCCATCTCAGGAAAATATCCACCAATCTTCGCTGCCATTCTCTATCTCTTCCATAGCATTATCTCTTGTCATCACCGTTGGCAGTGACCACGTCTCGAGTACTCTCAACTGCCATAATCATGTACATCCCCTACTGCCATGATTTACTTCAATATCTCTGCAAACCTTTAATCTTCATCGCCACTCAATTCCCTGGTTTGCAGCAGTACACAGTCGACCAGAATCTGGCAGGTTACCGGACAGGAAACTCACCAATTCAGTTGTTTTAATTTCGGGAAGAAGACAATGTGGCCTTGAGTAATTGTAGTTGGTTCCTTTATCGTTTCTGTGCAGCTGTCAGTCTTACAAAACTGACAGTTTAATTCCTCCACAGTGGCTTCCCATAACGAAACATCGGGTGCTCTTAGTAATTCTATGTGTTCAGACTTTGACTCGCCTCAAACGCCCATAAAATCTTCATACAATGTCGGAATGACTCCATTCTTTCGCCGTTGGCTTCATATTTTCGTCCCCTTCGAGGTGATATCAAGGACTCCTAGATTTGAACGAGTTCCGCTTGGTCTTGGGCCCTTCTCCACTTGTAGCTAACTTCTTTTATTGCACAATTACATGCAAATTCACTTCTTTTAGACGATTCACCTAGCAAAACATAAATAACAGAAAACAAGAGTAACATACAATACTTCGCAAGAATATATAGCAATTACTAGCATGGATTCGACACTAAATATATGCAAAATATGCACTTAACAGCGCCTAACAGCATATCCAATTGGAACGATATGGTCAGTGCCTTCTACAGAAAGTATTTCTTCGTGTCAGAACAGATCACCTTTTCAGATCTGGGGAGAATTCTTCAGCGGAACAACGAGCATCCCAACGAATTCGTTAAGAGGCTCAGAACCCAAGCACTAGATTGTCACGACCCAAACATCACCGAACGACAAATGGTGGAGTTATGCATTAATGGGATGATACCCATATACCGCGCTCTATTGGAGAATCTGGGCTTTCAAACATTCTCTGAACTCCATGAAGCTTCCAAATGCTCAGCCACAACTGCACCAGCATTGCTAGAAAGAACCAAAGTTGTTCGAAGTGAAGATTCATGTGAAATCCGAGGAAGCAGGCGTCTCAAAAACAAGCAATACAACATTGGTCCTTCTGTGAGTGTAGTGGGCGGAGGAGAAAAGAGGAAAGCTTCATCAACGAACAACAAACCAATCGGGCATCCCCGGCACACAAGATTTCGTCCCGAAAAGGAGCGGATAAAACTCCTTCACAAGACACTAAAGATATAGGTTTTCCTTTCCCCATGAATGAAGTGATAGAACTCTTGGAAACGTGGATTTAAGACGATGCCATCAAGCTGCCTCCTATCAAGCGTCCTCCAACTGAGAAAGACATGGCGGATCCCAAATACTGTTGCTACCATAGATTCATCCACCATCCAACCAAAGATTGTAACAGGCTGAAACAAATCTTCAAGGAAAAGATAGAAACATGAGAACTCCAACTCGGAAACGAAGGTGTTCATAGAGATCCTCTTCTTGTCAGGAACTGCATGATTTCTTGGGATTCTGTTCGCAAGACTGTACAATCTATGATGGAGCACTTGTGTGAAATCTTGTATTTTTCCAAGGGACAGCGTCAAGACATATTTACATCCCTAAACCGCGTGGTATCAGGAAGGCGTTTGTACCCAGAAGCGGTCCAGAAACCCCAGTCTTTCCTGGAAGATGCGAGCAAGGGAAACTGGGGACTCATTTGGGAGATGTTGAGTTCGATAGCACGTTGATTGATACGGCTTCCGAATTTAACATCATTACTATCAAGACCTTGACAGTAGCAAAGATTTCGAAGCGGGAAGCTACTCATCACCCAAATGTGGTTGAGGATCCATAAGGAGAACTCAGGGATGCATATGGATACATTGATCATGAAGTCAAATTGGGTGATGCCTCGACACAATCAAAGTTCTACATAGTCAAAGATCATCTCAGCTATGACATGATCCTAGGACGCTCCTTGGTACACGACAACAATGCAATACTAGGAGTCTGTCCTCTACCAGTTTCGATACCTGAAAGAATCTCCAACACGCCTTCTAGACATGATGACTGTTTGTTGCCGCACCAGCAACTTGCCAATATGACACAACTTCCCGGAGAGAGCCTTTCAGCATACATTGAAATGTTCCAAGCTCAAGTAAGTCTCATCACACAACTCTCTTTACAACCAACCACCCCTCACTCTGATAAGTCTTGGGGACTGGCTCTAGCCGAAAAACCAATCCTAGCTAAGAGATGTAAATGGGAGGCCGCCCCCTTCAAATAGTTTATCAGGAGTCTAGAAGCTGTCTCGATCAAAGACGACAAGACCAAGAACCCGACGTCTACACGCCCAAACCCGTTTGGAATTGGAGACCTAGTAATAAAGACAACCGCACTCAAGGTTGGAAGCATTATGGTGAAAATTTCTACACCACCTGATTCACCCACCGAGAAGGAGGATGAACTATACCTGGTAGCATATGTCATCCTATGCGGCTACTGCAAACTCATTAACGCTAACAAGCTAGAAGGCGTAACAATTCACTCGCGGTGGCTCAAACCATACCATACTTAAGACGTTGTTCTATCATTTTCCAGCATCATACACGCTTTAAGATGCCGTGTTGTTTCCTTCAGCATGTTTTCCTTTACAATTTCACATCATATTTGTAATTCCTCTAGAAAATGATTGTAATACTTGCATTCATAATTAGGATTTAAATTTTTAATTTTCAAATTAATTGAAGTATTATTTCCATCTGAGAACCCCTTTACCCCTAAAGACACAAAGTCCAGCCTAAATAAACCCACCAGAGCAAGTCAGGAAAGAAACCCTAAGCAAAAACATCCTGAAAGGAGTCGAGGGAAAAGATATGCGCGGAAAGGTAAGATGCTTTGAGCCACTCACCCACAACAAGGCCAGGAAGATCTTGCATCAGGAACACAGATCCGTGGTATTCCATTATGACATTATTTCTTTTATCACAAAGAATTACATACATGTGAAGACGCACCCTTGCGCCTGTGAAGGTTCAGTTGTGGTCTTGACAAAGGATTATAACGTGAAAACCTTTATTCAAATAATAAAAGAAAATCTTGAACTTATCTGCCACTGAGTACAAGGAAGATGTTCACAAATTTCGGAATCTACTTGGAAAAAAAAAAGGTTTTAATCGTCAAGAGGGTCGACCGCGCCTGCATCACCGTTGGGTTTTGCTTCAATGCCATTACCTTTTGATGCCCCTCCCTTAGGATCTGTCTCATCTTCCGCATCAGACATTTCCACAGCTACGCACTCTGTCCCAACATCATCAACATGAGAATCAAAGGCCACAGCAACATTATGAGTCGTGCTGACTGCTTTCAAACGCTCAAGTTAAAGCATTATCACGCCGTCCTGGATTGGGTAATCACACTTATCTTCATTTAGAGGTCGTTTATGCTCAACCCTCCGCCTCTTCAACCGCGCTGCAAATCTCTCTGCTCTTGCGCTTACTGGTGCTTGCAACGCTTCCTTGCGCCTCCACCGCTCCTCCATGTCAATCGCCGCTAAAAGAGCACGGATGCGTCCCCTGACATTACACAGGTGAAAAATAGACATCCCCTGTATAGCACGACCGACTTCGCGAAGTGGAAGATCGATCTTAGCCATTACTTCTTCGTGTGCATGGGTTTCGGGCTTGTCAACTTCGAAACTTTTTTCTGGGGAAGTGACAGAATGGTCTTCCACCGCTTCCATGATGAACTGCAAAGAAGAAGAAGTTGTGAGCACAAAAAAAAAATCAATCAATCAATCAGAAGATCAGATAAGTGTGGAGCAGTACCTAAGATATAGAATAAAGTACTACGTGGGATGATTCTTTATAATCTCGCAAGTCGACAGAATCCCAGGAGAAAATAAGTATTTACTTGCCACCTATAAAGGATACTAATTCGGGATAGCATTCAACGATGCTTATCGGATACATCTGAGGAAAATTTCCATATGATGAAAGGGAGTACACCTGACCCAAGGAAGGGGCCAAGCTCTGTCCAGATATGTACAAAGGAAGCCAAAGCGACTCACCGGATCAAGTCATGCTTCCTTCACAACCTTAATCAGGACTAACCAGTTCCAGGGCAACACCTGGCGATGTCGACCTATCCGGTAAATATGTATTCACTTTAGCTTGGTCATTTCAGTATACAAATTTGTCACCATCTCATGCCTACCCCATAATAGTGTAACCATTATGCGCTAGGCATGGGACTTAATGTTGATGGTGGATTTCCATTTAAGGTTAAAATTATAAAAGCTAAAAAAAAATTATGCGCTGATATCTTGTAAAAGATAAAGCCATTAATAAGTGATGAATACTTCTTCACTTTACTAAGTCACCTAGAATGGAGCATGTGGCAACAATCCCAGTATGTGAATTAAATACAACATTATTAATTAATGCATAATCAGCCTTGTATTTCCTGTACTCATTATCAGTGCGGCATGACGACTGAGTGTTGTTCTCAGCAGAGCAACACGAACCTCCAAGCATTATAATGAAAGCATGTACGAAATACCCGTACAGGCTGCAACTCTCGGTGTGCTATACTAGCCCGATTGAGCATCTGGACTGACCATGTCACTCTCAGAAACGATCACGACCATCCAAATTCACTATCATGAATTGGATAGCCCAGATCAGATCCATGACCCAAAGCAGGTACTGGAATATTCACTACCGAACCAACGCGGGCCCCGCATGGTCGGTCTCCCCAAAAGATTGGCATAGCTTGCCAAAAACGTCCAAGCCAGAGCGGTATGGACGGAAAATCCTAAATTAGGGTTTGCGGCACATTACGTGTGTCACAAAATAGTCTCAACCATCCATCTTCACAGGTATATATGGAGGGTGTAGATGTAGGTTCAAAGGGCCCAGAGTATGTCAACACAATCACCGTGGGCCCGCTTACATACCTGACCGATCGGTCAGGACCAACCATGGTTGGTCATCCCAATTCGTGCGCCCGAACGGAGCATGACGCACGGCCGTGAAACCCAAAATTAGGGTTTTGAACATCACGAGCGTCCATTTTCTCCGGCACGAATGAAGGGTCCGAGATTAGATTAAGCAAGTCTAGTTATACCAACATGACCACCGTGGGACCATCTATCCCTTCACCTGATCGGCCAAGGCATACCATGCCTGGTTATCCCAAATCGCATGCCCAAACTAACGTGGTCATACTTCCCAAATTGCAAACTAATCTCGACCACTCAACTTCGCCGGACAATTTGAGTAGCTTAGATAACATTTTCATGGGACAGTCAGGTATAGGCGTGAACACCAGCCTACCACCTACACGCTAGGCCAATCGGCCAAGATCGACCAAGATTGGTCGTCTTGGAACGCGCGCCTGAAGTTGGCACGATGTGCGGCTTTTGCGGCACCAGTTTTCTGTCGCAAATTGATCTCGACCACTCAACTTTGCCAGACGAATTTAGTGGCCCAGATCACACTTTCGTTAGAAAATGGGGTATGGGTGCCTACACCGTCATGCCATCTACACGCATGTACGATCGGCCAGCCAAAAATCGTATCCCAAACTTGGATTCGTTCAGGCTGAAGAGTGGTGCTTGCACACCTCCTCCAAAACCCTAATTTCACCAAGTGTCGCTGATGAGTGTATCAAAGATCATCTCGTCCGTACAACTTCACTGGATTGGTTATGCAACCCTGGTCAGGAGTTAATTGGTCAGTGAGGCGTCATGGTGATCGCCATTCGTCACTCTACCACACCATGTGGTCGGTCAAGGGAGGACTTGCTTACGCAACCTCCAAACCATCACATGAAGTAGGCTGGACATGAGGCTATTTTGAGACGCTCAACAGCGATGCTTAGGGGTGTTCATGGTTAATGGTTAACCGAGAAACCAAACCGATTAGGGGGAAACTGAACCAAGCCATTAACTAATGGTTGGTTTTGGTTTAGAAAAGATGAAAACCGAGATTAATGGTTTGGTTTTGGTATGATAGAGAAACCGAACCAATAACCAATGGTTAACCGAATATTGATTAAAAAAAATCAGTGATTAAATTTTCATTAGAGATGTCACTGTATAGCCTACCATTAATTAAATCTTCTTTTGATCTCTAGATTCAGAGTAAGCTTTAAATACTCTTGATATTATTTTTATTTATTTTTTGTCTTTAAATTTTTGTATACCAATACTATTTTTTGCTGTAAATTTGTGTAATTTTTTTTTTGTTTGACATAATTATTGGTTAACCAAAAACCACTGGGAAAAACCGAAACCGACTGGAACCATTTGGAAACCGAACCAATGGTTAATGGATTGGTTTGGTTTCAATTTTTAGAAACCGATAGTATTGGTTTTGGTTTTGGTTTGGCTTGAAACCGAACCAAAACTGACCATGAACAGATGCTTCATACATGCTGAGTATACTCGATGCAGTACATGCATGGAATACACACGATACTTCATAAGTATCGACTTTGTAGTCGCGGATTATCTCACAACTACACCCTCATAAGAATCCATTAAAATGATACCTAAACCTAATTAATTTGATATGAAACTAAGAACTAAGGTACTAAAATTATAAAGAGACACAAAGATTTTTACGTGGTTCGATCAATGTGATCTACATCCACGGTGCTTCACTAGTGATTGTATGTGATTACATGATTTTACAATTGAGACTCCATTAATGAATATTTGGAGCTCTAGAATTTTGGGGAAGAAGATGATAAAGAAAATAAATCCCTCTCTTAACAATTTTCTCTCTCCTCCTAAAATTATCTCTCTCTCTAAAAAGACCTCTCCCACTTCTCATGCCTAAATGGCTATTTATACAATCTTACAAAATATGACAGTTGTGTTGTCCCGCCATTTCGGATTTGAAAATTATCTTGCGAACCTTCGTAACTTCACTTCGCGAACTTCTTTTGGTTTCCTTGTGACTTCCTTTGCTCGCAAAATATTCCTTGCTCGCAAGATGTCTTTTCTTTTCATAATTTCGTAAGTTATCATTTGTTGTGATATTCCGCTCCTACATCTTGCCTCTTTTTTCTTGAATATTGCTTGAAGAGCGATCTTTAAGAAAAAATCCGTTGTAGTAGTCTTTGATCTTTGTTGTTGAAGGAACAAGCGAAAGAATATCAAACTCAAAAAGTATATACTTGCCTCTATTCTTTTGCGAAGTTCTGAAACTTTAAGAAGTAATTAGAAGTATCATCTTGCGAAGTATGGAATGTGTGAAGTATCTTGAAGAATTATGAAGTATAAGAAATATAAAATATCCTTGAAGAAGTATAAGAAGTACTTAATCCTCGAAATATATAAGAAGTATGAAGTATCCTTAAGAAGTATAAGAAGTATTTAATCCTCGAATTATATAAGAAGTATAAAATATCCTTGATGAGAGTGATAAATATTGCCTCTGTTCATGTGAAATTATTATTCCACTTTTGGTGAGGATTCTTGCTGAGAAGATAAAGAACATCAAATATTTTCTTGGGTATCCATAGTTGCCTCTGTTCTTTATCTTCGAAAGAGAATTCTTGAGAAAATGTTGAATAATTAAATTGCATCTCTATTGTTATGTTACCTTTGCCTCAAGTGGTAACCCTGTTATCTTCTGAATATTTCTACGAATTCCTGAGTTTTTCTGCGCATTTCTGAACTTCTGAATAGTGCTGCGAATAGTGCTGTGAATAGTGCTGCGAACATACTGTTGCGAATCATACTGTTGCGAATGTACTATTGCGAATATAGTGTTACGAACATAGCGTTGCGAATATAATGTTGCGAATATAGTGTTACGAACTTTGAATAGTCCTGCGAATTATGAACTTTTCTGCGAAGTTTCGTGGTATTTTCCTGTAAAATTTTGTACAATACTTGTGCGAATATAATATTTATGTAATGATTATGTTATGAAATGCGTATGCGATTCTTATGCCATGAAATGTTTATGCAATGCATTTATGATGCAAATATGATGCTTGAATGATGCGAGTATGATGCTTGTATGATGCAAATATGATGCTTGTATGATGTGAATACTTATCTATTATAATGCATAGATAATGTTTGTGTTACTTAGCTCATTTTGCTGCGGTAAAATTGATATATCTTTGAAATGCCTCTATTCATATAATTATCTTCGTAAGTTTATTTGTGTATTTTCTTATATAAATTCGTCTTTGATCGCGAATGAAATCGCCTCTTTTGCTATGACTTCATGATATATATTCTTGTAAAAATTCTTCAATGATATTGATGGAATTGTCTTCTTTGATATATATTGTCTTCAATATTCTTCAATGATCTTGATGGAATTGTCTTCTTTGATATATATTCTCTTCAAAATTCTTCAATGATCTTGACGAAGTTGTCTTCTCTTCAAAACTTCATGATGTATATTCTTGTATAATTTATTCAATGATTGTAATGAATTTCATTAATTGATGTGGTCTTATCATGCCTTCCTAAGTAAAGGTCTTATTTTGCCACCTCTTTTGTAGCGACAAAATCGCAGGACGTTCTTACACTTTCATGCAAAAACCCATTGATCTTGCCTTATCTTTTTTGTATAGTATTTTAGCCTCTTCAGGAAGTGTTGCGACAATATGATAGGCCTAAATATTCTTGCGAACATAAAGCCCCATGACATTGCCGTCTTGCGATGAAATCGCAGGACGTCTCTACACTTTCATGTAGTGACCCATTGATCTCATCTTAACTTCTTTACTATGTTCTGCGAGTTCTTTTTGTATGTTTTCCTTTTTTTTTTTTTTTTTAGAATGCTCGCAGAACTTCATTTGTTGCACAAATATGGCAAGCCTTTATGTTTTCGCAAACAAGAAGCCTCGTGACATTTGCGTCTTATAGCACGTATCAGCTCCCTAATGGAGGGTGCTGCCCTTTATCTTCCCCCTGGTTGCCCCTTCAAGGAAGCGTACATCGACCATACAAGGTTAGCTCTTCCCATCTGGTTCTGCCAACAACCAGCTTTTGATCGCAACCTCTTATCCTTTTTGCCTATAGGGCTTATAGTTACGAGATTGCACCCTATGGGGTATCTTTGGGCCAAGTGCATCATTTGCCAAGACTTGTCAAAAATGGCAGATGTGGTTCAACCTCACCCGGCACTCTTGACTCAACCGTGTACCTCGGCGCCTTGATCGTTTTTTGCACTTCTTGGGAAAGACAGTATGCCTTAGTCGCCCAACCTAAATCCTCTTACACCGCATTTTATATTGCGTAATGTCGCTAGATTAGGTGAGAATCCAAGGTGTCTAACCCGGATAGGTACCCCATTATTGGGTTGTACCCCTAAATTTTTACCATGTACTAAGGGCCCTTGGTGGTGTTCCGGTTACCATTAGCCACGTTTATAGGTACCCCCTTAAATGACGTACTTTAGGACTTTGCCTCTTACGAAATATAGCTTCGCGAACTAGGGTGTACGCCACAAAGGTTTGCCTGTATAAAATTTTCTGCGGCTCTCTTTCTTTTTTGGAGGCTGATCACAGATTGCGGTCTTTTATTCGGAAGTTAATCGTAAATGGCGGTATTTTTTCGCCTTTTAAAAATTCATCGTAAATTTTTCATGTACATAAAATGTTGAATGTTTTCATGAAATGTTTAGTATAAGAAGTATGAAAAGTATGAGAAGTATTAATCAAAATTGTTCTATAGAAATATATGAATTTAATTTTCTCTATTTTTTGTAATTTTGAAGTCTTTGAAAATTTTGAGATCGTTAAATTTTTGCGATAAACTCATTTTTGAATCTTGCGATTGTATCACTTTTCACCAATCTAAAAAATCTTTGAAATGTTTTGAAATCTTAGAAATTGTAGAAATTTTGCGAGTATATCGCTTTTGGGGAATAAAATCAAAAATCTTTTGTCTTTTGTAAATAAAATATTCAGGGAAATGGTACTTACCTTTTTACGGCTTGTTGTTGTCTCTTGCGAAGTAAATTTCTTGCTTGCAAAATGAGAAAGAATGAGAATTAAATTTTTGACCCGCCATGAAACTCATACTTCTGGTGGATTGCTTGTTGTTCACGAAGTAGTTTTCTTCTTCCCAAAGTAGGTTATGTTGATGCAAGCCTTGGAAAATATATACAAAGTCAACATTCACGAAGTTAAATAATTGCGAACTTAAATGAATATTCGTGAAGTAAATGGTTGCGAAGTAAATGTTCACGAAGTTAAAATTTACGAACAAAGAAAATGAAAATTCGGTACTTAAAGTAAATTTCCACGAAGTAAATGTTTACGAACTTCCCTCTTTATTTCTTTGCTGCGGAGTGAAATATGATTGTCTTCCATCTTCATCGTACGTCTCCTTCTAGATTTGATTATTAATGAAGCTTTGCTTGAATTTTAAATCCTTTTTTGTTGAGAAGATAAACTTCGCAGAACTTTTGTTTTTCCATGTTCTCTTGAAATGTAACATTGTTCTCAAGCCGGGCAGTGTGATTTCTAAGTTCGTCATTGGCTCCACTTGGTGCTTGTATATTGTTGCATCTTGCGATCTTGGTAAGATATATTGCGAGCTAACGCTAAGCTACTATAAGCTGATGCTAGACGACTTCTGTTGCTTGCTCATGGTTGTTGTTGATGTAGATGGATTCTTCTTAGTTGCATGTGTTTTCTGCAATGTTGTACGCATTTCTCTGTAACTGCGAAATAGATGACCATTTGTGCTTCCTGCTGCTACATTCTCCTTAACTTCACGGAATTGTTCTCTTCATTTACTGGCAATAAATTTCTCCATAGGAGACGTTTGATCATTCCTTCGCTGCGTCTTTGGAGTTCTTTCATGATTTTTTATTTGCTGAGTTGACCGAGCTTCCATCATGTACGTGGGTTGGCTTCCATTTCATTGATATTCTCTCTTGAGGTCCGTTTACTACTCTTCTTTGCGAAGTAGGCTATTCCGGGTGCTTACTTCGCAAATTTATTTCTTTGAAATTAATCTTCTTTTTGCCATTTAGTATTTGATAAGCTGAGCTTCACGCTTATTGAATTCACTCTTATGTATACAAGATAAGAACATCCATAACTTTACTATTCTCTTATCATAATTTTACTCTTATCATATATTCTCCATGAAGTACATTTCCACTTCATAAGTGTATTCTGGTTAATCACCAGCAATCTCCACCAATGGTAGCGACTACTTCTCTCGTCTCGATTTTCTTCCATCTTTCCTTAGCTAGAATCTTGGCGACAAACTCTCGTTCTTTCATCATGGCAACAACATTCCAAGATCGTGTTTTCTTCATCCTAGATGACTCACCGTTTTTCCAATCTGAACGTCATTGTCTCTGCCTCCTCTATTCAATGATATCTTTATTTTGAGTTGGGTTGGAATTTATTTTCCCTTCGTATTTGGAATTTCTTTTCCCTTCATGTCTTGCTCACAGGTTATTTCTGTTGCGAACTAATGGTTCTGAAAATGCTTTCCTTCGCAAGTTATTTTCTGTATATTTCAATATCTCCATCTACATACATTTCCATCTTCATCTCCAGCGATAACAACTCCTTCAAGTAAGCTGTCTAACTCTTATATTCGTTGTTTTCTCATTGCTCGTAACACTAGGCTGCGAACAACACCATTTTGCTGCTTGACAATGAACTGAACTCTTCTTCGCGTCTCAATGACAAAGGATGATGATCACCTCCAGCCCATTGTGTCTTCTTGCAGGTCTAGATTTAATGACGTGACAAATTCAACGCATCTTGATCCCTACCTTTTTACTTATTCTTCGTTGAAATCATTGGTGAAGCAACTTCGTCATTGTCTATCTTGTTGTAGCTTCACTAAAACAGTTGACGAAGTATCTTTTCGCCTAACCTACCTCTTTCGCAAAATATTTCTTTGACAGATTATAATTTTAGAAAGATGTAGACTTTTCTACAAAGATGTAGGTTCCTAGTGGGAGGTTCTATGAAGTGATTGGTTGTTGAAGTTCTATGAAGTAAATTTGATAGAATCTTTTTCCTCCTCTACTACAGCCTTCACGAAGTATCTCTACTGTATCTATTTTTAGATGATGCTCCCCTGGCTTTGGTCGA
This sequence comes from Papaver bracteatum, assembly GCA_023529315.1. Lineage (NCBI taxonomy): Eukaryota > Viridiplantae > Streptophyta > Magnoliopsida > Ranunculales > Papaveraceae > Papaver > Papaver bracteatum. Next base: position 1,377,053 of record JAJJWX010003262.1, read on the forward strand.
GATATTGATCTTTCACAATTTATTGTGACTTCCCTAAAATTATTGGAATGTATGACTCCTTCCACGAGTTATCCTCCTTTACGAAATAGTTTATTGACTGAATTCGATTTGCTGCTTCATATTTTGGCTTATCTTCATCACTATATAGTTTACGAAGTTTTCTTTGATGGTTTTGTTGCTCGCAAGTATGGAATTGCGAAGAAATATCTCTCTGCGTTCTTCTTAAACTTCTACTGCTAAATCGATCTTCATCAGTGTTGCCTTTACTCTTCTTAGTCGAAATTCTTTATTGTATGATTTATTGTTAGAGACGTTGTGAATTCATTATTGCTATAACGACTTTGTGTTGTTATATACGAATAAACTTTGAAACACTGTTTCCTGTGGAAATGGTGTTTTATACTCTCCTATGTTGTTCCTCTTGCTTTACTACTCAATGCTTCATTGATTTTTCGATTCTGCTGGTGTTTGGATTTCACTGAATTGAAAATTCCTTGTTTGAATCTACTATTGTTTTACATAATGAATCGGAATATCACTTCTTCCTGCGAGTATATCGTTGATTTAAAAACTTTTTTCTGATAAATCACCAAAAGCTCTTCTTCTCTTCTTTCCATCATCTTCTTGATTTTAAAGATCCATTAATCACCATATAAATTCTTCTCCAATTTCTTTGAACCTTCTTCAGTCCCTGTTTCTAGCGCCAATTATGTAGTCGCGGATTATCTCACAACTACACCCTCATAAGAATCCATTAAAATGATTCCTAAACCTAATTAATTTGATATGAAACTAAGAACTAAGGTACTAAAATTATAAAGAGACACAAAGATTTTTACGTGGTTCGATCAATGTGATCTACATCCACGGTGCTTCACTAGTGATTGTATGTGATTACATGATTTTACAATTGAGACTCCATTAATGAATATTTGGAGCTCTAGAATTTTGGGGAAGAAGATGATAAAGAAAATAAATCCCTCTCTTAACAATTTTCTCTCGCCTCCTAAAATTATCTCTCTCTCTAAAAAAGACCTCTCCCACTTCTCATGCCTAAATGGCTATTTATACAATCTTACAAAATATGACAGTTGTGTTGTCCCGCCATTTCAGATTTGAAAATTATCTTGCGAACCTTCGTAACTTCACTTCGCGAACTTCTTTTGGTTTCCTTGTGACTTCCTTTGCTCGCAAAATATTCCTTGCTCGCAAGATGTCTTTTCTTTCCATAATTTCATAAGTTATCATTTGTTGTGATATTCCGCTCCTACAGACTTCATGAATAATGCAGTTATTCAATCTAGCATTACATGCTACTTTCTGTGGGTCCCATGATCCACACGTTCGAGACATCAATCATGTCACAAATTGGGGGATACATACTGGGGTATTGGTCTGGCGGTTTACAGCGTGCAGCGCACAACACGCCATCACAAGAACGTGTAAGGAAGTCATGGACGGTTAGTGATGATGGGAGAAGTGGGCAAGACTGGTCGTGTGACACTAACACACTACTCCATCACTCCACTTTCTCCACTTCCCACGAGATATGAGGGTTATGATGAAAGACTTGTATAAATAGGTTCTCCATCCTATTTTTTAAATAAGACAAGACAACAGAGGCAAGTGTTGATACAATCGTATTCAAACACCGGAACTGATATCTTACATCCTGCAAGCCAGTTCAGATTTCTGATACAAGTCACACATAGCCAACACCTTCACATTCTCAACACCTTCTTCGCTTCCCTCCCTAAGATCAACCCCATCTCCTTCACTTTGTGACCGAAAAAAGTCTGGAACGGCCATTTCTTGGTTTAGGCCAGATTTGCACAGATTGATTTCTCGAATCTACAAGCACTCACCGTGCAGTGCATTTATTTAAGGTTTAAATTCATTCCTCATCCACACACCCAAAATTACCAAAACCGGCAGGAATAGTTTTTACCCACAAACAGTTACAACGTGTTTTATATCCTATAAGTTGGCAAAAAAAAAAGGTATTAGCCTTTTTTTTTCCAAATTTATTTAGGGAATAACTTTTTATCATGTGCGTATTGTAAGTAAAAATCAAATTAAATCAATATCAGATTAAAACTTTTTTTTTTGATGCAAAGAAAAGATTTATTAAGAAACTGAGTTGGTTACATATAATGCATCAGCATATAATGCTTCTGCAATGAAACTTGGAGGAAAGTTTGTCCAAGTCCTACTAATTTTAAAAGAATGTGAATGTTTATCCATCTTATCAGCTGGTTTATTCAATTGCCTTCTAATAAACCTACAAGTCCATGTTGGATGCTTGCTTAAAAGTTCAATAATATCTAAAATAACAGCTTGAGATTCCTATCTATCTCTATGATAGTCGTCGTTTGCTGCTACTGCCACATTCTGCGTATCGAGCTCAAATCTGACATGCTTCAAGTTAAGTTCTTCTGCCCATTTTATGGCAAGAAACAAACTCCCTATCTCTGCCTGCTCTGCGTATAAATGTCCACACTCATAGATGCAGCTTCCCCGTTCGAATGCCCCTGAAACATCACGGAGGATTAGACCAGTACCACTGAAAGTTTCGGTATTAATTTTTTTTTAAATGATGCATCGCAGCAGATAGAATAAAAAGGTGCACTAGGAGGTGACCAAGTGTCAAGTAAAATGTTGTTTGAGCAATTTTTGTTGCTCAAACTATGTTTTCTAATCATTCCCTTCCCTGTCATGCTATTAGTATGTTTAAATGTGTGTATAACTTCTATTGGACTCGGTTTTTTTCCATCAAAGACAACTCTACATCTTTCCTTCCAAATTTCCCAGCAACAATTGGCCATTTTGACTACCCAATCTTTATCCAGTTTTGTGAAGTCATTGATAAACCAGATTTTAATCCACTCAGCTACAGAATGGTTTCCATACAACATGCTTCTTCTTGCTCCTGGAATTGAAGTCCAAACATCTTGAGCAAAAGAACATTCCCAGAGAATATGCTTTGTTGTTTCTATCCCCTGTTGACATATACTACAACTCTCTCCACTGTAATGCAATATCCTGCCCATTCTTTCACTATATGGAATAATGTCTTGCAAGCATTTCCATAGGAAAAGTTTTATCCTTGGCAGTGTATCTATTCTCCATAGTTTCCTCCAGAATCGAGCCATATCGTTATCACTATTTGCAGCTGCATTTGTTTTTAATTCCACTAGCTTTTTGTATGCTGACTTGACTGTAAATTGTCCATTGCGGGTAAGTGTCCAAATGAGTTTATCTTGAGAATGAAGAGGTATCTTCATATGGATAATTTTTTCAGTAACTGCCGGTGAAGAAAGTTGTTGTAGAATTATGATCTTCCACGAATTTGTTTCGGCATCGATAAGATCACCCACTGTGCTATATTGTACAGCCAATTCGAATTCTGCAATTATAATAGGAGGCCCTTGTTCACCTGATATCCAGTTATCCCTCCAAGTGAGAATATTTTTCCCATTCCCTAATAGCCAGAAACTATATTTATGAACAAAAGATGTTTCTCCCTGAATACTCTTCCAAGTGCATGTTGAGTCTTTCTTTTTCTTAGAATGCAGAACTTAAGTATCCAGGAAATTTTTCTCCTTTAACGCCTTAGCCCATAGTTGATGTGAACTGTGACAAAGTCTCCAAATAGATTTTTCTAACAAGGCTTTGTTGAAACATTCCAAATCACGAAAACCCAAGCCCCCATTTGCTTTATCTGTGTTAATTCTTTCCCAGGATATAAAGAAATATCCTTTTCTATCTTGCTTCTTCCACCAGAATTTCCTTTGTACAGTATCCAGTTCTTTTATTGTCTTCTTTGGGATTTTAAAAACCCCCATTTGATGAGATGACATCGCATTTAAAACATGCTTTACCATTATAGATCTTCCTGCCTGAGTTAAGAATTTTCCATTCCATCTTAATAAATTTTTTTTCGTTCCTTCTACTAATGAAGAGAAAGATGAGGTTCTTTTTCTGTTGATAAAAAATGGAATTCCCAAGTATTTCTCCTCTAGTGACATCTTCTTCATCTTCAATCTTCTTAATAAGAGACGACAATATCTTGAGTGAATATGCTTCGATAAAAATACTGCTGATTTGTGGAGATTTATTTGTTGCCCTGAGGCTAGACCAAATTCATGTATGATTTTAAGCAAGTTATCTGCATTGTGAATATCTCCCTTTACAAATAGCAGAAAATCGTCAGCAAAAAGGAGATGAGAGACTGGTGGAGCATTCTTTGTTATTTTGATACCCTGTATCTTCTTTTCATCTTCTGCCTTAGCTAAAGATCTTGTGAACACTCTACTGTGAGCAAGAATAGATAAGGTGACAGTGGGTCACCCTGTCTGATTCCACGGCTAGGTTTAAAAGCTTTACATGGAGATCCGTTAAGTAGAATTTGTATCTCTGAAGTGCTGATACAATCCTGTATCAAATTGCAGAAGTGATCAGCAAAGCCAAAACTTTCCATAACTTTGCGCAGGAAAGTCCATTCGACACGATCAAATGCTTTAGACATGTCGAGTTTTAGAGCCATAAAACCTTTTTTTAGTCTTTTTCCTTTTCAAACAATGAACAAGTTCATGTGAAAGTGCAATATTATCTCCAATATGTCTCCCTGGTACGTATGCTGCCTGCATATGAGATATCAGCTTTTCTATTAGAGGTTTTAACCTTAGAGCTAGAATCTTTATAATGAGCTTGTAGGTGGTGTTGCACAAGGCTATAAGCCTATAGTCTCCTGGTGATTGAGGCAGATGCACCTTTGGTATTAAACATAAATTTGTGCGATTCATCTTCCGGAGCAATCTTCCACTGACAAAGAAACTCTGCACCATTTGTATCACTGCTTCTTTAGTTATATTCCACTGTGATTGAAAGAAGCTTGGCGGGAATCCGTCAGGGCCTGGAGCCTTCCAAGGCTGCACAAATTTCATCTTCTTGTGGTATGCATGTTAAGGCTGCATTTTCTGTGTCAGTAATACTATTCTTGAGAAGGCTGAAAAGATCTGCATTATGTTCTGGATTGGATGTACTCATAATTGTGGTAAAATATGTTGTAAGAAGCTCTTCCAGATTCTCCCTTCCAGAACACCAGTTTTCATTTGGCTTCATCAGAGACTCGATTTTGTTTCTAGCTTTTCTCCTATTTGTTCGCTGATGGAAGTATTTTGTATTTTTATATATCTCATGAAACATGAGATCCCTCGACTATTGCCTGTAAAATTCCTCCTCCCTTGCATGCCATTCATTGATGTTGGCTTCCACTTTTCTGATTTGGACATTGGTGTCTTCACTTGTTGGTAACTGTTGCAAAAGGGTTAGTTCTTCCTGAAACAGTTTAATCTTGTCATGAATATTACCAAAATTGCCTTTATTCCACTTGGATAAATCAACCCTAGTTGTGTCAAGTTTATTATACAACCTGAAAGTAGCTGAATCATTCACATTTGTTCACCAAGAAGCACTAATTTGATCTTTACAGGTGTTATCTCTAATCCAGCACTCAAAGAACTTCCAGTTTCTACTTTTAACTATATCATTTGGATAGCAGTCTAAGAGAATAGGGCTATGATCTGAACCTAAGATAGGTAGATGCTTTAAAACCATGTCAGGGAAGACTACTAACCAATCGTAGTTGATTAAGGGCTCTGTCTAACCTAAATTACCTACTAGTCCCATTTTTCCCACTAGTCCAAGTATATGGACTACCATGATAACCTAAATCAGCTAAGCCAGTATCATGAATCATTTGGACAATTTTGGGAGTTCTATAGGAGGATCCAGAGTTGTTAGCTCTCTCTTCAGAATGCATGGTTACATTTAGATCCCCTAGAAGAATCCATGGAGCATCAATATTGTAAGTATCACAAATATTTTTAATAAAACTCCATTGAGCCTTCTTCTCCTGTGGATATGGAGAACCATACACACAAGAGAGAAGACATTGTGGTTTAGCAGGATCCAACTTAACAAGACAGTGAAACATATTTTTGTCTTGATAAACAATATCTAATTGAAACCCATCTTTCCATAAGAGGAAAATGCCTCTAACTCTACCTACTGAAGGCACAAAAGAATAATTAGGAAATCCTAAAGGCCTAACATGACGAAGAATTTTATCAGAATCAATCTTGGTTTCCTACAAAAAAAACTATGTCAGGGTTCAGGATTTTATTTATATAAGGTAAATAGTTTTTTGTATCTTTGGCTGCATAGCCATTGCAGTTCCAGGAAATAATACGGATGATGCAAGAGGAAGAACTATTAATGAAATTAAAAGGAAGAAAATAGGTATTGAAAATAGTAACACTGAAGTAAAAAACTCGATGAGAAAGATTTATGGTTACCTGCATAGCTTGACCCTGACACTGATCTGTGGTTTCAGTAGTGTTAGTCTTTGGTTCTTCATCCTCCATCATATGATTATTGTGAGTTTCCAAGGTAGTCAAATTAGCAGCATCACTCATATTAGGAGGTTGTACATGGATATTGTGATGGTTCATGAGGGGTTCATTGTTAAGCTCAGAGTTTCTCATCCTTTTGTTTTGTCTTGCCTCATCATTATTGACATGTTATTCCATAGGGAGAGTCATTTCGTCCTTGTCCATACTCTCACCATCATTGCCTTCATAGACATCAGCTTCATTTCTTAAATATTCTTGATATTCTTCATCATTCAATGTATCCAGATACAGCAAGTGAGAGGTGTACATGCATTTGCTATTATCATGGTCGATAACAAAACACTTTGGGCATATCTGTTTTGGCTGCAATTCCCAGTGATAACGAATCCATACTTTTCCATTAGTGGTTGTGTTCCACCATGCTCCTCTATGTAGTGGAGCTTTCAGACTCATTTCGATTCTCGCTTTGACTGTATTCCCATAGCGTGGTCTGCAATTTTCTGGAGATGTCGATATTTTCCTTCCTATAAAACTTATAGCTTCATCCACTACTACACTGTTAAGGTGTTCAAGATTCAAATACTTGAACTGAATAGTGAAGATTTGATGAGTGAATTTATATTCAGAAATTGGAACACCATTGGTGTACTTTTGAACAGCAAACAAAGCCTCCCCCACAAGCCATGGACCATTTCTTATGACCTCTTCTCTTTCTTCCTCCGAGTTCTGACGGACTAGCAATAGGTTATGACCCATAACATGATTTGTTTGTTTATGTAATTCCTCCATAATGAGTTGATTTCAGTCCGGATGGTTCTCATATCTATTTTGTCTTTCCACATAAGCTTACCCAAAACTCCATAAAGCCATTCCTCTGCAGCAGTGTTGACAGTTTGTGAAGCACCAACGGTTCTTATTTCAGCTGGTAGCTCAATGTTAGCTCTTCTTAGTTGCCTCAATAATTGGTTGATTAGATTGTTGCTCGACGAAGACATGATGAGTTTACGCCTGCAGTTTCTAAGGCAAGATAGTTTGGTTTTAGGGTTTAGGGATACAAGGTCAGTATTTATTCTGATTTTCTTTGAAAAATCATAGAGTTTCCATTCAAGAAAAAATTCGATCCGCCAAATCAGGATTAAATGTTGACACGGAGATTGACTGGAGATATTCCTTAACTGAGTATGAGGTTTTTGAGGGAAAGTATTTCTACCAAAAAAATATATGCTTGTGTCTCGGCTACAAGTACGGAACTGTTTAGGAGGTAAGTTTTGAATTTGAAAATTTGTGTAACAATGGATATTGACTGAGTTCTGGCTTGTGATGAGGAAAGAAATCCTTGTACTATTGATTGGTTTTTGATCTAAGGTAAGTCTTAGATTGATACTACTGAGGAGGACCATCACAAAGATGATGGTTAGCACTACTGCTTGAGTCTTTGATATAACGAGCACCACTGTCATTGAACCAAAGACATTCCATATACTGAATATAAAGCACCACTGGATCCCACAGATCGTCAGGAAGCCTGCGAAATTAGCTTCTCATTAGTAAGATCTAAATAGATTTATAAAAGAGAATCACCATTATGATGGTACCACAACCATAAATGGATGTAAGAGCTAGTTATAAATAAAATAGGAAAACTAATTGAAACATGTTCAAAACAAAAGATCACGGGAATGAGACCATTATAGTGATTCCACAATACTAAAATGGATTTAGAAATGATATCCCATAAAAGATGAAGAAGAGAAAGTCAAGAAAACTAAAATAAGAGAAATCAAAACATGGATCAGATATGCAAAATTAGAGAAGATGAGAAAACTGAAAAAATCACATGAGAGATAAACTCCCACTTCCTTAGGAGAAATTTAGTTTCATTAACCAATATCAGATTAACACACATTGTGGACATTCGAGCCAACTTTTAAGTATGTGCTTTTACCATTGATATGGGATTGTAACCTTCAGATGTAAATTGCAACTTTTAAGATGTAAATTGACTAACCTTCAGATGGGATTGTACCACCTGGAACATCTAATACAATCCTGACGAGAATTCGCAAGAACTGGAAGAACGGGACAATTATTTGGCAAAACTATTGTAGGCCGCTAATATTATCATAGAGAGTGGGTACTTGGGAAAGCTGTGGAAATACGGTGCAGCAAGGAGAAAGCATACCATACATGGCTTGATCGCAATTAGTGAAATCTAACTCCTTTAAAATCCTAACTCATATAAGCCCCCACGTTGAATGGTGAACGTCACCGTTTGATAAGGAAATAGTGAGTTGGATTGCTTAGAAAAGAGTTTGAACAATAAACTTGGAGAGGACACTTGGCGATGCTCTATTGGTCAAGGGGTTAAAACTTAATTTTCGAGAGAATTAAAATATATATATATATATCGAAAACCCTATTCCTCTCCTCCACCTTTCTTCCCCGAAGCTTCGTTTTTTTATTTAGGTAACGTAGATGCACGGATCAATAATTGTTATAAGTCACTTTATATTATCACCTGATGGAGATGTTGTTGCAGTGTGAGATCAATATCTAGGGTAACACCATCACCATCAGATTCTTTTCTTGATTTATGTCCTAGGGGATTGGTTAGGGTTTGATTCACCGGTGCGCAAACAGGCTCGGTTAGGATTTTTCATGCCAAAACAAACATAGGTTAGGGTTTCTCTGTTTTTTTTTTTTTTTTGAATTTTTTTTCCCCTTGATATATGTTTTACGGGCTTGGCTAGGGTTTTATTTTGATTATTTATTTGTAGTTTAATTTTGCAGGTACAATTTTTGTTTGAAATAAAAGTGGACTGCTGGGTTCGTGATTTTTAGCAGGAAAACTAAATCTTGGGTAAATGTTTTGAAGATTTTATGAGTATATAAGCATTGCCAGAATAAATAATAAGTTTGCGTTGTATTGATTTATTTTAATCCATTATTGATGACTCAAGTAGCATTTTATGTGGATGAAATCCATAGGAAAAGAAAATAAAATCATCTTATCACCGGTCCTTTAGATCTCTGGTCAATGTGTAAGTTTTTAATATCTACGAGATATTTGGTAATATATTTGGGCGATGGTGAGTTTCCCAGGTTACTCTTTTCTTCCCACTCTTACTTTTGCAGTAGGTATTGGTATCAACAACTTCTCTAAAAATAATAATTTTGTGTCTGTAGAAGTAAATAAAACTTCGAGTTGATTGATCGATGAAATAGGATTCATTATAACATTGAGATTAACACTTAAGTATTACTTTTCATCTCTTCTATAATTTATACAATAGAAACTCGATTTTTTCTGTCTCGAAATAATTTTTTTGTAATGTTTTAATCCGACATTTTTGCAGGGATGGCCATGAACCTGGGTAACTAAGTTGACGACTGTTGCAATAGGTTCTCACATTAATATTATTCCTTACTATGGAAATTATGATGGAGTTGTTGGAGAGGCAATTAATGTTTTGAGAAGGTACATGACCTGTCTTTGTTAATTAATTGTCTCTAAGGTAGAAATGAGCTTCACTTGTCTCAAATTCTAAAAACTTCATTGTTATGAATGAAATTTCAAAAGAAATAAATGTAACAACAACTTCTCATTCACATTGTTTTTCTCGCAGAATCCTTCACAGGTCTGGCTTCAAGCCTAAAAAGGTCACTAGAGTTAATAATTTTCACGTCAGAGGAACCCACGCGTTTTTGGATAAGCTGTTTGGGAAGGTTAGAACTAAGATTTAACGGGACATAAAGTATACCGGTGTCAATCATACATTTGGTTACTGAAATATTTTCTTTAGCCGTTGAAGTACTGCATCTTTGCTTATATTTATTTAAACCAAATGCTCATTTTTAAGCCATCTGATACGTGGTCAAAAAAGTTCAATCGTCTATTGGCATGGAGTGATGCACTTGCTGATGTCAAGCTACTTATGACTGAATTGTGTTTCTCCTATTATTAATAAGAATGTTGTCTAGATTTGTGCACATATACTAAGAAAAGGTGTCATGGATATGGAAGAAGAAGAACCTCTTGGGTGGGTTAATAGACCGGAGATTACATGAACCTCTAGGTTAACTTTTCCTAATTGAAGGACCTGAAAGTTTCATGTTATTATTATTTGCCAGATGAGTGTTATATGTTAATGAAATAGAAATATGAAAAGCCTGGCGGAAAGAACTTGCCTTTTAGTGTGTGTCATATTATTATCCATTCTAATGCATAAACTGGCACGTAACATGTAAACTTAATTTTTCAAGAAGACAACGCTGCTATTTTTTGAACTGCCAAAACTCTTTTTTTGATATTTAGGTATTAGAATTATAGATATGGTGGATTTACTTTAGTAATTTGAATGATATGATGATGTCTATATGTTGAGATTATTATTCCCATATTGTTGGGTTATATAAGATCATGTGGTTTATAATCCCTTAGGGGCCTCTCCACTCATTGCCAATTGGTTTTGAGTTGGATGCCCGTATTCTAACACTATACTATTGATGCGATTCAAATTCAAACTGATGGACACTTACATATACCGTGAGCACCCCATGTCATACCGAGGCATCACACACAGGCCTGAGATGAGGTTCGTGGCGTGACACAAGTTGGTAATCTTTTTTCGAATTTTAATGGTTGTGGTTGACTTTGTTAAATATAGCAATTCTGCTTTTGGATTGAAGCTCACAGTGGCTCTCTGCAATACCCTACTTCTGATCTTATTACTAAAGTTGAAGATATTACCTTTTTATCATCAACATTACTCTTTTGTTTGTTATATTTCATTTTCTTTGCTGTCAGTTTACACATATCATGTGTTTAAAAAAAAAATAATGCCTTGGTTGATGCTTATGGTTGCAATCCCCTTTTATCTTTTCATAAACTAATATGACTTATTGAGAGAAATACCAATACAAGCTAACCAAAGTTTTTTTTTTTTTTTTTTAATTAATTTTATGTCCTCCATGTTTAGGATCATATGTGCCGAGTGTTTCGGTTTATCCTAAGTGTTCTGTGAGGGTGTATGTAAGTTGAATCAGTTGCATATTTTTCATCAGTTCACAAATTAAAATGATTTAACTAATTTTTTTGGCGCAGTTAGATATTCCTGTTTGGGTATCTGACTATAGTATGTTCTTGAGAGACAGATTGTCCAGGGAACTCTTAAGAAGAAAACATTGGAGTAGGCTTTTGCAGTTCGATCAGATTCCATAGGAAACCAAGATTTTGGTGATGTGAACCATTCTCATCAAGTCTGAGTACTACCATACTAAGCTCAATCTCATATACTTCATGAAGCAAATAGTGATAGAGGGCTCATGGGTATTTTGCGGGTTGCCAGTTTTTTGTCCAAATAATTCATTATTCAGAAGGTTATGTATATCAACATGGTAATATGTGTACATGTATTTTATGTGGTGATCCCTCTCATGAAGATAACCATCATGTATTATGTAAGTATTTACGTGTTTATGCATTCATGCAACTCCTGCACAATATTTGAGCGCCTTACTCTCTTTTTTTCCTTTTTTTTAATCTAGGCATTTGAGCTTATATGATATGATCATAGATAACAGAGATATAGCTAGGCATACTCTTCATGTACATCCACTGAGTGAGTGTTAATAGTTTTTTGAACTCTGAATGACTATTGTTCATCCGTGATTAATGCTATGTTGATTATATATTATTGTCGAGATTGAGTTTTTGGGCACGAAGGAAAGTGTATGGATTAGGAGGATAATGCTTCAACTTATTGCCGGCAAGCAATGTTTCGAGAAATAAATCCAATTATCACGATCTCTCTATCTAAATACCAAGTACAATAGGAATTTAATTTCCACACTATAGTCTATATGCTTAATAAGCAATGGGAAAAACCAAATCGGTAAGGTTATGATGTTTTAATCAATGTGCTTTTTCCTAAATACTTGAGTGTTAATTCATGTTGCCAGAAGTAGGGCTGCACAAAACCGACTCAACCCACCAACCCAACCCACACCCACCTGAAATTAACCACACCCAACCCAACCCACCTAGGAGCGGGTCGACTATGGGTCACACCATCAAAACCCATCATATGGTGGGTCGACTATGGGTGACAGCTTCCCTCACCCGAACCAACCCACCCACCCACCTGAATATTTCTAAGTCAATTATAACCCTTATATTACCTATCCTAGATGAACCACAACCGTTGAAGTAATGATATATAATACCCTAACCATAATCATCGCTAACTTCTCTTCAGTTTCCTTGAATCCCTTCAGTGGCAGCCTCTTCTCTCCCTCTCAGACTCAGATTCAGTTTCTTTTCTTCACTTTATCATCACTTTGTAAATCAAAACACAACATCACCAGCAGCAATCAATCAACATCGTCACCTGTAAGAGTCTTAGTTATTTGTATACATGTAAGTTTAACAATAAGACTGTAAGTCTGTAACTGTAGTGTAATATTCATTGTATTTTATGGTGGGTAACCCACCACCCACCCGATCCAACCCGCCATAATGTGGGTCGGGCGAAAACTAACCCATTTTAAAGTTGGGTTGGTTGTGGGTGACAACTTATGTCACCCACCATCATTGGGTTGGGTGGTGGTTGAGCCCAAAACCGACCCAAACCGACCCATGTGCATCCCTAACCAGAAGTGTGAACATAAGGTCACAAGCAGTAAATATCAGAACAGTCATTGAGGCTTATAATTTAATGTTAGCATAAGGACGGGGTAAGGCGTAGTCACGCGATGCTAAATCAAAAATGTATTGGGAATTTAGGACGGGGCGAGGCAAGGCTGAGCCACACCAAATCCAAAATCTTAAACGACGGGGAGAGGCGAAGCCGAGCCAAACCAAATCAAAGATGCATAGCGATGGGGCGAGGTCAAGCCACAAGACACCAAATAAAATATGCATCGACAGAGGCGAAACCGAGCCACACCAAATTAAAAATCATAAGCGGCGGGGAAAGGCGAAGCCGAACCACACCAAATCAAAATTGTATCTTGACGGGGTAGGGTGGGAAGTAGCCCAGCGACAACAAATCAAAAATGCACGACGAGACGTGGCGTAGCCTCATTACACAAAAAAAAATGGTTAAAAGAAAAAAAATTAAAAATGATGGTGGATGGTGAATGGTGAATGGTTTTCGGGTCCGCCCCATACGTAGCACGGGCACAAAATCTAGGCTAGATGGATAAAGGGTATGGGGATGGATCCAAGCATGCATCGGGATGGGGAGAGGCGAAGCTTTCCAAGCATTCATTGGGATGGGGCGAGGCGAAGATGATCCAAGCATGCATTGGGACCGGCTGAGGCGAAGCCGAGTCACACCAAATCAAAAATTCTAAGCATGCATCGGGACTGGACGAAGCTGATCCAAGCATGCATCAGGATGGGTCGAGGCGAAGCCGAGCCACACCAAATCAAAAATCCTAAGCACGATGCGTAGGATGGTTTCGAGTCCGCCCGGTGCGTAGCACGGGCACAAAATCTAGTAAATCTTGACTGACTTATCTAACACCTTTAAAATCCTAAGTAATATGAGCTCCCATGTTGCATGGTGGGAGTACCTCCCTCCTTTTTCCACGGTGACCCTCACCCATTCTTAGAATTGCTCCATTCCACTTTCCCTCGAAGGAGAGAAAAAAACGATTTATACTCACAAAATTAACAAATTTATCCGAGAAAAATAAAAACAAAATCCAGGAAAAAAAATCGAGAAAAAAAAAACGGGGAGCAAAACCTAGAAACCATTCTTATCCATCTCTCGCCTCTTTCCTTCTCTGTTCTCCTTTGATTTATTTTATCTTGATTTCTCATTATGTTATTGATTAACAGGATCGAAGAAGTAAGACACATATACGTAACAGCTTGGCTCAGGTAATGCACATATATTAATTAGGGTTCATATATTTAGAAGAAAAAAACGGAGAACAAAACCTAGAAACCATTCTTCTCCATCTCTCGCCTCTTTCCTTCTCTGTTCTCCTTCGATTTATTGTATCTTGATTTCTCATTGTGTTATTGATTAACAGGATCGAAGAAGTAAGGCACATATACGTAACAGCTTGGCTCAGGTAATGCACATATATTACTTAAGGTTCATATATTTAGAAAAAATACAAGAAAGCCGAAACCCTAAAACCAAACCTGCTCTAATCTCATGTTTTGAGTGCCTGTTTTTGATTGGATTTTTGATCTCATATTCTTTTTGAGTTTCCTTCTTAAGGGAAGGTTGCAGTTTTGTAGCTAATATACCTTTTTGTGTTTTCGGTGAAGTTGGGTTTTAGTAATTCCCACAAACATTATCCAGATACTCTTCTTCGCTTATTAACTTTTTTAGGTTTTGTATCATAGTTGAATTTTTGCATTCAGTAAAAAGTTTCCGTTTATACATATTTGATGCGCTAACTTTTTTGATGTATTTGTTTGAGTTAAGCCAAAATAGATGAATTAGAAATAGAATTGCTAAGACTTTGTTGAATTGATTGGAACATCAGGTAATGTACATGTTTCTTCTCTACACATTGTCATTGTTTTTCTTAGTTTCATAACATATGCGAATTTAGTGACTGTTGACATATTTTAAGAGATGTAATAAGTGAAAAGGACACACCTGGCTACTAGCACAAACCTACTTAAAATGTGGTCTACTATATTTCATGCCAGTAAGGCTTCGGCCATAAATTTCAGGGTTATTTTTATTTTAGTTCTAAGATTAAGTTAGGCTTAAATGAGATTGTATTATTGGTTTGGAACTTGCAAGTGTAATCCACCACCTGATCAGAAATTAAACATATAATCATGACATAGATTTGTATATCGTCATTTCAGGTGTTTTACAAAATAGATGAAAGCCTTTTCCATAACATTGAACTAAGAAAGTATGATGCATGAAATGTAAATTTATGCCACTAATCACGTAGAAACTGTTTAATAGCTTTGCAATTTACACAAATATAGTATATGACATGGAATACATTATATCACCCGCCGTGTCCTCTGATTAGTCAAATAATAGAACTAAAACCAAAAGTAGTAAACCAATAATCAACATTTCTATAGATGGGTTAGGTTCGTTTAATATTCCAAGATACATTTAATCACAAGTTTATTTACATGTCCGTTGAAGTTTCTAAAAGAATATTATGCCCAATCAAAATTCACTTCCAGAGACGGCGCAAGGGTCTTGAAATGTCTATTTTTATTGTTAGAGGTAGCTCCGCCTCTGAAAGTTAATGTGGATTTTTTGTTATGCTTATTTTTCTAACAACCGTATTTTTTTTTAGTGTAGTCGTCTTAATCATTTTAGTTTTTTTCTTATATGCAGAACTTTATATGGAATCACTGTAAGTTCACCGTTCACGAGCTTAGAGTCATGATCGTTGTCTTTGTGGAGGACTCGGAGGACTAACAGGTTAATGAAACTCACCTGCCACCTTCATGTCATGGTTTATGTAGTTAGCAGCCGTCATGTCATGAAACTCACCTGCCACCTTTTCCGGTCATGATACTCACCTTGCCCTAAACAAGTTAATTACAAATATTAAGAGTATTAGTTAGCCTGGGTCCTACCTTATCAATTAGTTATTAAAGCATTTAGCTTTCATGGACAACTCTTCTTCTTTTTTGCAATCTGCAATGACCGAGAGGCCTGCCATGCTTTTGGGGCTGTAAGTAACGTGCTCTCAACTAATGTGTTCTCAAGTAAAAATTAGGTTTTCTTATGTCCATAAATTTTATAGTTTGGTGGATTTTTTTATTTTTTAATGCATTCACGTTTGCAGTATGAATTTGGCATTTTTGATACTGCTAATTGTATGTGTTGATTTTGAGGATACTATAATGCAGATTTATCGTTACTTATGTTTGTTGATTGCAGATTTTTTTTATTTCCGAGGCCTTAGAACTGAAAAGCACCTGTTAATATAAGATTTTACCTGGATTCCTTTGAAGTCGGCGAGCTTTGTTGCGTTACTGAACATGCTTTTATGCAGGAGATTACAGTTTTGCAGTTGAAGGCCCCTGTTAAAGTATTTGGTCATCTGCTTTAACAGTTAAATGGGTTATATTGTGCAGAGCTACCAGCTCATGAATCATGATGAACACTGAAATTATAATGCAATATGTGCAACACAGACTGTTATACTGAGGATCATGGTGTTATCTCCTGTAAGACAACCAGTTTAGACGATTCGAGCGCAAGCCATTTTCTTAATCTGTTAGGTGATTTTTCTTGGTGATACAGACGTTAGATGTTTCTATGTTTTTATTCATATGCATCGGTCTTCTTTCATTGGTTTCTGGCACAAGCTAAACGTTTTTCTTCTTTATGCAAGTTTCACCATTTCATTGTTATTGCAATTTGCTAATGTGCAACCAGGTGTTTGCTATCTATATTAGATGGAATTTTATGCAATTATTATATTACAGGGTTATTATTGTAATGTAGTTTGAAGAGGATTGTAGATATCACCATCCACCATCATACCCTGTACAATCTGGTATTTTGAACTTGAATGGTTTTATAGATAGCCAAGGAAGAATTACAATATATACTGCTCCATCCCATATATGCTAGCTGGTATCTGCATGGTTTTTGTCCAGCAAGAAATAAAGCACTCTTAGTCATCCATTTTCATGGTTTGCATCATGTCCCTCTTCTTTCTTCTTTCTGCTTGATGAAACAATTAATTTTACCAGCACCAACATCATCTCCATACCAGAAAACTACTACACATCATTTTTTTTAGATGTCAGAAAAATCCTAAGCATTCACCCGGATGGGGGCCACACCAAATAAGAAGCCGAGCCATACCAAATTAAAAATGTATCGAGACGGGACAAAGCGAAGCTCCGCGACACCAAATCAAAAATGCACGACGGGGCGAGGTGAAGCCATATCACACAAAACCAAAAATACGGTTAAAAGAAAGAAAATGATGGTGAATGGTTTTCGGGTCCGCACGGTGTGCAGCATGGCACAAAATATTGCACACTGACTAAGACAATTTGAATTGTTTGTTTTGAATTTTGAATGGTCCAAGTCCAAAGACAATTTGAAGTTGCTTAAGCCAAATTCAGTTGTGCCTCTGTATACCAAAATCCATAAAATGATCTTATAGCTCGTAAGCATAAACTAATGAAGTGATTGACCCACTTTATACACGTCCCTCTATGTCTATGTATATCATAATGACGGTTAAATTATTGTTTTGATTTCAAATAGTTACAAACAGGTAGACCTTATTTCATACATGAAGTTTGTATAGCTAATTAGGTTTATGAATTTCTAATAGAGATTTTGAAGAGATTTTGAAGATATTTTATAAGTAGGAAATTTTCTAACCCTTATGTATTTGTTCTGCTTTTTGATTAGCATATGGTTTCTCAGGTTTTGGGGGAAAAAGATCAGTGGGCTAAAACAAAATTCATCATCATCATGTGCAGAACAAGTATAGAACAATCTATTGATCAGAACAGGTATAGAACAATCTATTGATTAATGGATGTGTAGGTCTTTCTGTTCACGATGGAGACGGGCGAGGCCGAAGCCAAGATTTACCAAATCAAAAATATGGTTAAAAGAAAAATGCATCGGGCACAACTATGCTATTCTATTTGCAGTTATAAATTGAATTGGCGAAGCAAAATCTAGTCATTTATAATAATCGGGTGGACATATACAAGTAAATGGGCATATAGTAGACATCCTCTTGTGATGAGATGAAAGGGAACATAAAACACAAGTTCTAAACACAATTTTCAAACGAAGACAAAGGAACGAGTTCTACACACATTATTTCAAGGACAACCAAGGATCTGGCAAAATAGCTCCCACTTGCATAACAAGCAAGGTATTTACATTAAACTACTTAAGCTTACTTATTCACTAGCTAATGGCCCGCAGTGGCAGGTCATTCTTTCTGAGAGTTGAAGTACAAAGTCGAGACAGGGATTCCAAGATCATATTGTTGAGCAAAGTTTCGAGTGTTAAAGTGTGCACGGGACGCAGGTTCCTCCACAACCATTTTAAGCTCGCCCTTCTGCTTGAACACCACCATCACATACCTATGCATCCCCACTGGTGGTTTTGGCCCCATGTATCTTTACTACCTCTTTCCCCGGCAATGTAACAATATCAACTTGAAACACGAAACTAAATTTGATACTGTAACAAGATATATGTGCTTTAATAAGTTCTTTAATAATGCCTAAATGAAAAAACAAGATCAGTGCTTTTAAGTTTGATGGATGGATTTGAATTGACTAACCTTCGGATGGGCTTGTACCACCTGGAACATCCACTACAATCCTGCCAGTAATTCGCAAGAACTCGTCAAGATGATCATTTGGCAAAACTATTGGATGACTCTAGTATTAACCCCTAGCTCGGTTGAGACAGCTATCAGTAAGCATATTTAAGATTGCTTATATTACCAGTGAATATACTGTCGCATGGTGGGTTCGCTTGGGCTAGGGGCATCAGGATCTACCATCACCTGCATGTACATGAAGCGCTGGTGAGTCACAAAATAAAGATGTAGGCTATATGGAGGAGCAATTGACATGTACTACCAGCTTATAGAGATGTTGAGGAGAACCAGAAATCTGAACTTTAGGAGGATCAACAGCAACGGAAGGCTTAATTTCGCAACCACTGGTGAGATGCTTAGAGCCGTGACAAACAGATATGTTTAATCTCGGTACAAACATGTCAACTACATCACCTATCACTCTCCCGACTGGATCAACTTGTCTTGGATCCACCCAATCATCAGTGCCAGACATCATCCAAAAGAGGAACTACAAGAAACCTGGATTGCGAGAAATGGGTTATACTACAAATACAAACTGGTTTTCTGACCTTGTTTAACTAGGCTTTGTTTATTGAAAAAGATAGCGGCAATCTGTCACACGTGTTGCAACTTAGAGGAGATAACTCATCATTATATGACACGTGGAAACTCAAAAGAGGAGGATAGAAGCTAACTCTCGCACTAGGCACTATTATACTGCACCGGGCTTCAACTTGCCAATCTGGTCACCAGGGTGACGGTCAGATTATGGTTCAGCCTTTTTCGTTAAGGAAGATCCTTGGGGTAGCTACTTAATAAATAAGCGATTTGGAGCTGTGTTCCTTAAGAACCAGTTTGTACAAATTCAGTATACAAAAAAAAAAAAGAAAAAAAAAAAAATTAAGATTATCCTGCCAAACAGAATCATACAAAAATGTACAACATAAGCTTTACTCGTGATCTCCGCACTCCTGCTGTACTGGCAGAGAGATTAATTAATCTCCCAGAATACAGAGTGGTTGTCGCATGCTAAGTTCAGCTTTGAGCTTTGGAAATTGCTCTAGATCATGGGAAGCAATCAAAGTTTTCTGCATAGAAGCCAAAAGAAGGGGGAAAAAAAGTCTTGTTAACATTTAAGGAATAACATAAACCTAAATGGTCTAAGACGCAAACATGGAAACTACAAAATGGGAAGAACCAAAAAGAAGTAAGAAAGCGTAACTTGTAGCTATGCAGGCTAGTAAAAAAAGTTAAAATTTGGAGAAGGCAAGGGAAAATGATCCACACATGGAATCTGATAGAAGATACAATAAAAAGCATATAGGACGTAAAAAAGACCAAGGCACAGAGATTACCAGTGCAGCAATATGTGCATCTTCAAGAATACCTCCATCCACCTCCAACCTTGCTATAGGAAACTCTGGAAGGTGTCCTGACTGTTTCTTACCCAGCAAATCTCCTGGACCACGAAGAGCAAGGTCCATATTCGCTAAGTGAAATCCGTCAGATGATTCTGCTAAGGTCTTCAATCGGTTTATACCACTAGCCGTAGATGAAAGAAATATACACTTCGACTTCCTCGATCCTCGTCCAACTCGGCCTCTTAGTTGATGTAGCTGTGCAAATCCAAATCTCTCAGAATTCATAACAACCATCATGGATGCATCAGGGACATCAACTCCAATTTCAATCACTTGAGTCGAAAGCAGTATACGAATTTCACCAGATCTAAACTTCTGCAGAGCTTCTTCTTTCTCATCACCTTTCATTCTTCCATGTAATAAACCACATTTGTAAACCTCAAAAAAACACGATACAGTGTCGAAATCTGTTGCAGCTGCACGAACCTGTGGCAGCTTCTCAGATGTTTCTATTATTGGATAAACAATAAAGACCTTTCCTCCTGCTTCTAATTCATCCCGTATCATCTGTTGCATAGAAGATCAGTCAGACTCTATAAAGATCCTACCTCACTTGTTTCAGTTCATTAACAGCATATAATCAAGTAGCCAACTTGGTTAGATCACCTGGTTCACATTATCATCACAAACACTGTTCCCTTGCAAAACAAATGTCTCTACTGGAATTCTCCCAGGAGGTAAATCTGTAATCTGTTATCAAACAATAAAAAAGTTATCATCAGATGATTCATTATAATTTATTATCCAGTAGATACATTTATCAGTGAGGAAAGTAAAACGTACTTGGGTGAGAGACATGTCTCCATATAATGCCAAAGCAAGTGATCTTGGAATAGGTGTGGCAGACATGGCTAGAACATGAGGGGCCATGTAGACTTCGTCTTGGGGTAAACAAGCCGTGCTCTCGCTCATCTTTGGGTTTCCTGATCCCGTATATAACTGCAGAATTTAGAAGCTTTATTTTACTCCCCATTGATGATTAAAACCGAAACCAGTCCGTCCGTTCAACTTTTAACCGTGTACAGCCTTGTACGACTATTGACAGTCGGAAGAAATTATTTTTTCATCTAAATGATAACTTCATAGCATGAGTGCCTCCATGAGAGCAAGCTGCCAACATTGCCTAACTTATAATAGGCAAGGATATATAAATAGCAGATAATAAGTTGATCAAGTTATATTAAATTATCATGCTAAACCAAAAGGTCTCACCTTACTAGTGAAAGTTCCTCTCTGGATCACACCAAAACGGTGTTGCTCATCTACTATAGCAACACGTAAAGCTGAAAATTCCACTTTGTCGGCAAAAAGACTGTGAGTCCCAATTACCAACGAGATATCTCCACTTTGGAGACCCTGTAGGAAATAATAATTTCAGACCATGTGCGATCTACCAATAAAGAAATAAGAAACAGTACATACCTGACGAATTATCCTCGATTGTCTTGCTGTGGTAGAACCAGTTAGTAGAGCAATTGAAGGTTTAGACTGGTCCTCAACGTTCTCAAGCAACTTAAGCAAGTGTTCATGGTGCTGTATTGCGAGCAGTTCAGTTGGAACCATGAAAGCTGCCTGCAGTTAGGACCGAATACATACAACTCGAACTCATTCAGTGAATCCCTTAAAAATTGGATGAAAAGTTTGCAGTAGCAGGATTGGAGATGAATGTAAACCACATTATTGTAATTATACAAAATCTTATTAATGATTGATCCATAATTCTTTAATACAGAAAGGGGTGAATGCAACTAACCTGAAAACCAGAACTAACAACCTCCATGCATGCCAAAAAAGCAACCACAGTTTTCCCACATCCAACTTCTCCCTGGAATACCATGATCATTTCAAATACAAACAGATGAGTATTACATGTTATTCATCCGCTGGATAAAATATATGTCATGACAAGTTTTGTGTTATGAGCCCTCCAATAAGAACTTCTAACTTCTCTGATCTCACATTGGAGGGTTATGGAGGTGCACAAGCCTATGTGCAATTGTGCATGTTCAGGCTAAGGGATTTCCAAGAGCACTAAGCAACTAATCTCGTATAGGATAAGTTATCTCAACATTTTAGTAAACAAAAGATACAAGAAAGAGTGAACAGGTACAACACCTGTACAAGCCGGTTCATAGGAACTGGACGCTTCAGGTCCCGAATAATTTCTGAGATTGCATTTAGCTGACTAGGTGTAAGTTTATAAGGAAGGGCCTCTACAAACTTCTTGGTGAGGCTGGACCACCCTTCAGCAACAGGAGCATCAGGTTCATGTTTTCTATAACTATCCAACAATTCATCTCTTTCTATCCATGATCCAAGCGGGTCGACCATTTGAAACAGTCGTCCCAACTGCAGTAAATTAATAATAGAACTAGTTACTCTTCAAGTACAACACCATTTGTTCCAATAAGTAGAAAAACTTGTACAGGAAAACAGAGTTGTTGCAATTTTTATAGGATGACTGTCTAATATACGCTCATAAGCAGTTACCCACTGTCTCATTGTTTTTTTGGGTAAACAGGGGCAGTAAAATGATTGAAAATTTGCAAACAGCTTAATAATTGCAGCATGAAGTGCACCTGAAGGTAGAAGAAGTCATCAAATATTAGCCTCTTGCGAGCTAAATCAGCTTCTTTTGAGTCCTTTGGACAGTGGATTCCCATATATGCCTGCAACCATGGTAGAAAAATTTAACCAATCACGTAACCGTAAGTTTGACTATCATGCATGGTCTCTATTTTCTGCAACGGCAGTATGGTTCCTGCAACCGTAATTAGAAGGTCCCTCAGATTCACTTTTTGTGCAAACAGCATTAAAATTAAAATAAACACAACTCCGCTTGACTGCACTGAGAACCTGGTAATACCCACATACTTTTAAGTTTATTGTGGAAGGTTGTCATCTCACTCCAAACCTTGCTAGTTCATCGAAAAATTCAGTATATGTTTTAAACGTGTTGGTTGACTAACTTCATTAAACTTTTTCCAATAGCTTTCACTGAGAGGGGTTAGTCCTAATCGATGGTCATGAAGTAAGGATTTACTTTGTACAAGAACCATATAAGATTCAAGGTTGTTGAAAATAAGAAAACCATTAACAACTTTTTTTTTAACTAAAGTGACTATGGGTAAGATCCTAAGCCTTGTTCTCCATTTATCAGACACTTAGTAGATTTCCCCCAATTTATTGAAAAGTATTTGATAGGACAGAGTCAGTTACTATGCTAGATAAAACACTGAGAGGGGCCATTTGTGTAGTGAAAGTTACCAACTTGAATTACAAAACCATGAGCTAAAAACATGGAGCATGACCAGAAACACATTAAAACAAACTCAACAATTTAACTTACGTCATGAAGACCTAATAATGCGTACTCCTCACAGATATTTTTGGGAAGAGGATCTATATCTGTTGATAATGATTGCAAGGCTCTGGACACGTAAAAGAAATAGAAAGGTAAGGCAGACTATTAATGGTTCACAACAGTTCAACTATAAGAGCGTATAGAAAATGCAAAACCATGCCTTTATCACATCTTACTAAAACACCTTGAAAGAAAGGTAAGAGAAATGATGACAGTCAGCGAAAAATACCTTCAAGTATGAAGGAACTCACCTGGAAATGGTTTCTCTAAGAAAAGTTGGAGTCAAGCCTACTTTTGATGGATATATAGGATACGGCCTTCCTTCTCCATGAACTGATGATTCTTTCTCACTTTGGATGATGTCAATATTATATTCTTTCAACTCATAGTGATCTTTGGCAGGCATTAACTTGACCTGGAGTACAAATTATTAGAACACATGAGCCAATGTTAATAACAAAAACAATAGAAAATTCTTAAACTTCAAACAGCAGATTCTGTCATCCGAGTGAAAAAAGAAAAGATGAGATATTCTTCGCATCCCAAAAAGCTCTTTGTATCACATCAAATGAATGTGCCACCAACAACCGCAATACCAAGATTTACAAATGACAATAATTGTTTAGCAATTTTTTAATTAGAACAAGTGTCATCTGAGAAGCTTAAGAGAAGCTATACCAACAGAAGTATGTAGGTGGCTTGACTTCCTTATCTGGTTAGACTCGATAACTCTTCCCCTTTCCCCTTCACAAAAATTTGGAGTTTTTCGCCATTTTGTTTATATGTTGGTTTCCTATACCGGAGATTTTCTGAACTATGCATGTAGTAAATCGGTTCTCAAAACAGCTAGAGTTAGACTCGTCTGCAGATCGCCCAAGTTCGACTTGCCAAACATAACAATAGCTTCAGCACTTGGTGTTAAGCTTGTAAAAGTCATGAACAGGTTGTATTTAGCATGAGACAGTACGAGCTACTCAGGTTTCACCTCACTCTTTCTAAGCTCTGCTGTACGTTGTATTTCTTAAAGTTTTTAAGATACTATTTACTTTTTATAACTGATATTAAGTAAGTAGTGCAAATCCTTTGAACCTACAGTCTAAAGGTGTGTTTGACTTGCTAATTCATAAACATGCCAAGTCCGGCCGACCTAAGCATGTGTGAGCTCGTCAAAGAAAGAGTCCACAAAGGCCAAAGTCAAAATCAGAAAAATCCAAGCCAAACTTGAGCAGAAAACGTAAGCTTGGGTGCGGACAAAGACGAAATAAAAACAGACTGACTTCATTTTGTATCTGCTTCAAAATGCAACAGAGGTGACAGAAAACAAAGGGAAGACCTACCTTACCAGTAACACATACGAAATCTCCCGCTTTATGCTTGGACTGAATGATATCTAGAAAATACTGATTGGTAAATCGAGGACCACGGAAGAATTTCTTTAGATGCAAATACACCATCTTTCTTTTTGTAGTATCACCAGAATGATCATCATCATGACCACGTCTAGATGCTAATATATCATTTCTAATCTCACAACACACAATAACCTCTAGGAACGAGAGAAACGAACTCGCTCTAATCCCCCTGCACAAAAGAACATCTCAAGTAATCAAGAATCTTTTCAAGGATTCCCAAACATAACGAAATTTTATCATCTCCCCCGGAATAATAATATCAGATCAAACCATGACTACTAAAAAGAGCAAATCGTGCTGCCCTAAGTTAAATGTAGATCAGCTTAAAAGCATCAGAAAATGGAGAATCTAATTTACCTTGAAGACATGACTTTCCCTGTGGATATCAAATAGTTACCCTCGTCAACTTCACCCTGGACATTTTGTAGATCGGCGTATGTGCGAGGAAAATGATTTAGCAACTTTCTCACCTGTAATGAAGCAAATGATAAACGTGATCACAAGCCTCGCACTTTTGATCAGTAATCACAAGCCTTCTTGCAAGGAATACATAATAAAATCACTATTTGCGCAAGGTTCAGAGATATCAACCGTGTGAAAGCCAACTTTTTCAAGCTGCTGACACTGTCTGCTACTTAATCTTGGTATACTGCTCAGAGGAGTGTCAAGATTCAACTTGGGCAATGATGTATTTTGTTGTGATTCCCTGACCAAATTAATGTGAGACTCCTTTGCAGTAGCTTTATGAATCGAATTCTTTTGGGGAGGAGGAGATAAAGGAACAACATCAGTAGTTCCCTCCTCTAATGAAAAAAGTTTATCATCAGAAATGGGAAGAGCCAGAGACGACCTTTCATTCAGTCTCTCTACGTCAAGAGACTGCCCTTCAGAAAGTGCAAGAAATGCATCGGAAGATTCATCCTCTAGTGAAGATATTTTTTCATCAGAAATGGGAGGGCTCAAAGAATGCGGTTTTTGGCTCTGGCCCTCTTGATTAAGTAATTTCCCACCTGGAAAACTTGGGAAAACCTTATCACTTTGAGCTGGTAACTGATTTCCTCCCGACTTAATCTCGCCATACAATTCAATTGGTGAAGCACTACCCAGAGTGATACATGCAAATCTTTCGCAGGTCAGTAGAAACCCTAAGTCGTCTACCCCATCTTTTAGATCTACAACTGATTTTGCCAGGAAATTTTCATTTCCAAGTAAATCTTTCACGCTTTTATAGCCCAAACAAACGGAAATCTGTGAAACAAAGCAAGAAATAAGCAACATGATGGAACTAATTCAAAAGAAGAAAAAAAAGAATGCAAAATCTAGTGAAGAATAACAACGCCATTGAACTACCTCAATGAAAGAATAAGCACAATCTCAAATGTATATATCAAGAAATGAAGTATACTAAAGCATCGCCATGCAAATAAGCACTTCGACTCATGATAAATTGAACATGTTCTTTCAAGATGTGCAGTGCAACACCTTCAAGTTCATAGTTTTCTTTTATCTAGCAAGCTAGATCGCATGCGACAATCACTTACTATCTATCACTTTTCCTGGTCACTGACTGATAGCGAACCAATTAGAGCAAATGATTAAACTACCAATTAGTTTAAAAAACCAACTGACCAGCACAGTAGGATATGCAAAAAACAAAAATACATCTGATCTTGTATTTTGATCGAATCAGTTTCATTATCAGAACTTCTCAGTTGTATATATGTGCAAATACTATGACTAAATTTGTCATGTTTTGTGTGTGTGTGGATGGTAGTTCAGAAGATAAAGTAAATTAGCAGAAGAAGCAGAAGATGCAAACACTCCCCGATAATACGAAACTAATACCTTACTCAACAACTTCGCACGATCTGAGGTGCTTGCAGTGCCATAACGGTTCATCTCCTGCAATAGCTTTTGAGCACCCTCATTGTTTGATCGAGAACACAACTTGGATAGTTTCGAGCGAACAATACTGCTAATTCTGTGACAAGTAGTTGACCAGCATGGTGAACCGAATTCCTAATTCTTAAGCTCAAACCCATAAACAATTATGTATAACAAAGCATGAATAGCCTACCGCATATTTCTACCAATCGCATTCGTGTATCCTTTCTCTGCCTCGAATGATTTTGCACTTTTAAAGTTCTTCTCATTGAAATACTGAAAGAAAATACTGATTCATTTAGATTCTATAGAGTTGAACAGTAGATACATTTATGACATGTCCAATACTAGAAAATATGAAGCTAAGCAAATGGAGTGGTCTTGTTCACATCATTAAAATGAAACTTTCCAATGGTGGCAGATCATTATTCTTAAGCAGAGTAGTCTCTGCTGACAACACAGGAAGCTGACTGGATAATTTCCCAAGTAAATAGATGCATATTGTTCAGAACGGTCACATGGACAGTGATCTTAAGCCACTCCACTCAACGGCTAGTGGTTGTAAGTTGGATATCCACAAACTTTAGACACATCCACAAACAAACACATCCAAAATCACTAATTTTCTACAGTGACTAGCACCATTAAGCCAATCGACTAGCACAAGAATTTGATAGAACTACATAGGTAGGGAAGCTACCACAATCTATTAAGTAGAACTGAGATTTTTTTCAGTGTTTTTTCTCCCTAAACAAACTGAATAGAGCTATTTTTGACAAAATTCATAAACCTATTCGAATTGTCAATAGCAACACTAGCATGGGTCAGACAACTATACTATAACACCAATAAAAGATAAGATGAATTCACTTACCGAGCAACAACGCACAAATGATGTTGTCAGTGCCATGTAAAGGCACTGCCCACATAATACATGGAAAATTGGGTTTGAACCAGACCTGTAGAATACAAATAACCACATTGAAATTAGAGGATATCAAAGATCCTAGAAAAACGTGCCCTAATGAAATGAAGCCGGTGGATTCAGAGGCCATCAAAGCATTCAATTTACAAAAAAAAAAAAAAAAAATTGTATGTGAAGAAATGGAGAAGCAAGCAAGTAGTGATGATAAAGATTACCTGTTTGAATGGAAAAGGAAGATGAATTTTGGAAACCCTAGATTTGATCAAGTATTGTCTGAGTTGGTGCTGGTAAAAGAACTCTTGTTGTTGTAGTTCTGGTTTGTCTCTCACTCTCGACGGACTCGAGGTTAAGCTTTGAGCAAATGGGTAGTGTATTGGAATTAGGAGGGAGATAGAGGGGAAAAATCTACAGCATCGACGGTTGCCTGGCCTCGAGGTTATAGACTGACACGTAGTTAGGGCATGATATGTCAGCCCAGCCCCAGTGTTTGCCTCATCAACCCCATTATGACACGGATTGGATGAAAAGTATAGGTCCATCTTGGTGTATCATCACCCATTTTCTAATGATAGAGGGGTTTTCCCGAATGTCATTGGATACGCTGATATCTCCCATTTTCTATGGCCGTCCTTCGAGAGCTCGAGTTGCCAGAAGCAATGTAACGGAGTTTTTGAATAAAGGTTCTCTAACAACTAATAAGAAAGGAGTTAAAAATTACTTATGTTGCTACCCAGCTATGATTGTTATTAATTATACTACAATTTGAAGGTATATTAACGAGAAATTTATTCTTCTGACCCTGGAAATTATGGGTCTTATATTTTTGGCCCCAGAGTTAGTTAATAAAATTTGCAAATTATTCTAGTGGTCCTGGAATATTATAACCGGTGTGCATATTGTATGCACATAAAATCAGTGTGTATATTGTCTGCACGCTATAAAATATGAAGAAAATTTAAAAAATTATTTACAAAAATCAGTGTGCATATTTCCTTCACACTATAAAATATGAAGAAAATTTAAAAAATTGTTTACAAAAATCAGTGTGCATATTTTCGGCACATAAAATCAATGTGCATATTGTCTGCACACTATAAAATATGAAGAAAATTTTAAAAATTATTTACAAAAATCAGTGTGCATATTTTCTGCACACTATAAAATATGAAGAAAATTTAAAAAAATTACTTAAAGAATTAAAAAAAATATATGAAATGACAATTTGATAGTTGTATTTACGCTCGTTATGTAGACCTTTCAAAAAGCTTTCCAAATATATAAAATTTGTCGAATTCTTACGTATGGTTCGTAAGACATGTTATGTTTAAGTTGGCATGACTATTATACCCTTAAAGGATATAGTTTATTATTTGATAATATCATCAACCATCTTTATTAAAATGACCCTCCTTCTTTTTTGAGGGTCATTTCAATAAAATAGGTTAATTTTTTTAAAATTGAGTTTTAAACCAAAGGTCATTTGAGTAAGAGAGAGTGACGGGAGGGTCAAACACTTAATTCCCACTATACTAACGATAGCTTTGTCGGTATGTCTTTAAAATTATTATGCTCTGCTAATGACAAAATCGGAATATATTGTGGTTTCATAAAGGTTTTTATATTGTGGACAAAACCTAATATGATTGCAAGTAGATCAACTTAATGACCCTTGACAATATATATAGAGAGTTTATATCTCTACCTCTTCTCAGTCAGAAAGCCTAGACAATGACGTCTGCGAACGTGATCGTTAAGAAGAGTACTTGGACGATCTCAACAAATATTATTCGAGATCAATCTAGTCGTATCAGATATATTCAGATCCGAATTCTACCAAGTATTAAACTTGTTATCTATCTTTCAAGATACGAATTCTACAAGAAACGAGTCTCGTAATTGATCTTAATTATATAAATGTATCTACTAGAATTGAGTACGTACTACTTGTGCAACTACGGAAAAGGAAAAACACAAGACATCAAAAGTAACAAGGAAATCGCGACTGCAGAAAAACCACGGGACCTCTATAGATTTGAATATCTAACTGTATTAAGCCTCTACCGACACTAGCCTACTATCATACTTCAGACTGGAATGTAGTTGAGACAGAATTCGCCCTCGAAGCAATTCAGTGATAGTCGCGCTCCTTACGTCTCTTTAACCTCACAAGGCTCTATGCAATTGATTCCCTTAGATGGCATTCTTTGCAGCCTAAGATTACTTCAGCCTGAGTGAGTACTTTTGATACCAATCTGCCTCTAATAGATAAGCCTATTTGATTTTCATTTAGATCGAATATCAAGGGTTGGATTTTTTTTTTCAATCTAGCAAACCTCACAAATCCAGAATACGTACACTCAGTTAGCTGAGAAGCTTGGGTTTTTTTCCTTCTCTCAAGAATAATCATGAACTAATAAATTAGCAATAGTTGTCATATATCTATCTTAAGAAATTATAAAGTCCGGGACGAAGAGAACTTCGCGATTTCTATCTATCTCACTTCTGAAAGAGATCACTAAGACCTCGATAACATAAATAACAAGATCAGGATACACGAATAATCAAGGTAAAGATAGTCGTACCTGGCTTAACGAATCCCTAAGTAAAGTCTTTCAGTCGTAGACGTAATGATATTTCTCATATGAAACTTAGATCAATTGAGGAAGAATCTAGCAATCAACTAGGACAAAAAAGTGTCAGGGATTGAATTTACCAGTTGAATGAGTGTCTCTATTTGTAGATGTTCAAGACTAAGGGTTACTTAGAATTCAAGCTGATGCAACTTGAGATTCAAGCAAATGCTTAATCAATTTTGATGAAGCTCTAATTAGGGTTTCAAGTAAGCATGTGAAAAGTTCGTCTTCAAATCACATAAAAGAATATACACAGTGGTCCGGGTACGTGAATCGTGTATAATGATAAGTCTTAGCAGATATGCCTTTCGAACTAGTAAGCAATATCATGTTCATATAAACACTTAAGACTTTAATCATGATGCACATACACAATGTGTTTTAGTGATCATACGTGTCTTAGAGGTGTTTATGAGAGTCATAGCAGTGTTAAACATATTTAAAAAAATAAGTCTTTGACCCTATGCTAATATTTACTGGGACCGTTGGTGAAACGGTTCGTGAACCATCAGGCAATTCATGAATTCAGGGTGCTACAGTTTGTAAACCATTTACGAGAACAGTTTATTGACTTTTGAACTCAAATGACAAGGGTTCGTGAACTGGGTTCGCCAACCGTTGGCTTTTCACCAGTTTCAGATTGCCAAAATTAGTGAACTAGGTTGGTGAACTGTCCCATTCATAACCTTATAGTTTGCGAACTGGGTTCTCCAAATTACCTATATTTCGAACTTCATATATCTATGTTTTTCGAAGTGGTTCGCCAACCTACGTCCCCGAGTCCAAATTTCAGTACTTCTAAAAACTCTTTTTTGATGTTTGAAACCTTCATATTTTCCATCGATATAAATATCATTTCTTGGGAAATTTTCAAATGATCCATAACATTAGTTCTTGACCAATAAATTGTTTCGAACTAATATTGCCAAGTGATGTAGTTATTATAGTGGTAAATAAAGTTCGTTTAAAGACCTGTAGAGATTGATTTTAGACTTAAAAAGAGAATATATACAAAAGATGTCACAAATATCGAGAGGTACTGAGACTCAAGATTCCACCAATTCTCATATTCATGTGATTCATATATTTATTCCAAATAATTATAGCACAAATAATATTGACTCTAATTCTTTGCCAAGGTAGATTTTTAAAAGATTGACTGTAAATCACTAGCATGACGCATCAAAAGCACTTAGACCAAGCATACATCATCATACGACATTGTGGATACCGTCGAAATCGGTTAGGATATCTAGAATATCTAAATGGGAATCACACTTGGAAATTATTATTAATAAGGGAAATTATTATTATCGAAGCCGCCACCCAACTTAGGGAGTTGGGACCCAAAAATAGCACTGGTCCAAAAACAGAGAAAAGTCCGGGAATCAAGATACAAACTAGGAAGGTGTGAGGCACCTAGCCCGTCCAATCCGAAAATTGGCCTCTACTTTATAATTGGGATACTAGGGTTTATATTACAAAAATATATATTAAACATGCAAGAAAAATCACCTTTCGAAACTGCAAACAAAGAAAACCAAATAATTATCAGTATTATTGCAAAATAACAATCAATTATTATTATTAATATTATTATACTGACAAAAATCAATGATCAATATCAAATTTCATAAGCCGTGGTCCAAGGCATCAATCAACAATAAGCTACGAAAGAATTCCTATCTTGTGTACAAGACATTAATTGAATTCACGGACAAATGGATTTTTGTTGTCAAGCAAGCATTCGAGTTCGCACTAAAAGATCCAATGAAGCTATTCTACTGTGAGCTACCATGTTTGTAACATGAAAACATTGATATGGGAATTTAATATGATTATATAGCATGCATAAGAACGTAGTTGATATGATATATAAGACAAAAAAATGATATCAAGAGATCACTAAAGAATCAAGCTAGCAGTGACGGGGATAAACATTATTTTTTAATATACGTATACTCAGCACACTTAAGGTTCATGGAATCATGCGAAGATAAAAGTGTATCAAGTAAAAGGATCGACCTGTTTTCGCTGGAAGTTCGAAAAAAAATGTTTACTTAGCTCAATTAAAGAAACCAACAATATCACCGCTGCCGGCTGCCGCGAGATCGTATCCTAGGCACAAAACTTTTAGCCCTTCAAATTATTTCTCAAACCTCTCCTCGTTTCTCTCTAAAATTCCTTCTCTACTGATTTCTATCTCCTCTATAATTTTCCTCCTATATTTCTAAAGAATTTTTCCTCCACCCCCCCTTTTGACACCAAAACTAGCTCCATATTTATATTATTTCTCCATTAACCAAAAGCATAGGATTTAATGACGTCGATCTTACGGCTCACATCAAAACCCTAAATATTATTACTAGCTTTATCAAAATCATTTCTATTATTTCATTTTATTTTCTAAATTTATAAAAGATATCAATTAATTCTTATGATTCTAGCTAAATAGGAAAGACTTGGGAACAAAGGAACCTAATATATGTCGACATATTGCTTGGGATGGACGGCCAACTTATATGGGGCTTGCACTAATCGACGGATATATAAAAACGGACATGAACTGGATGGACTTAATTGATGGTCGGTGGATATTTAAATTGGTCCGAACTCGGTGGATTTTGGGGATTAGTAAGGTACTAATGGGTTGCAGGGCTTTATGAAATGAATTCCTCACTTGCGACTAAAAATGAGCAGACAAGAACTAATTGGGTCATCCTTTTGGACTTGGACTATTACCCTAGTTTGCACTCATATTAGATTTTAGCATTTGGACTACTTAGGATACGACTTTGCGGCGACATTCATGACCATATAAAATTGGGGTGTCTACAGTTGCCCCTCTTTGGCAGAGGTTTGCGTGCAACTGAATTCCAAAGACATACACACCAATTTTGCACGAGTTCAAACATTTTGTTGGATTCCTCACTTATAAATTATCCAGAATGACACTAGAAAGTTCATCCAGATTATTTCTAAGTATTTTAATTTTGCACCCGTACACATCCTCATGATAGAGATCATGACGAAGCGGTACTTGTGCCATACCAGCTATTGCGAAAACAGGTTGCGTTTTATTACATCAATTCTTCTAACCACATGCTATTTCATCACATCGATTGCATCGTATGAGTTTGGGCTCTTCAATCTTTACGACTTTGCTCAAAATATTTTCATCATCTCTTTTCATTTCTACGATCCATATGGAGCTTTAGATAAACAATTTGCCTCGAGCATTCTTGATTGCCACAAGCCTCACTTTCTCTTCGAGTTTTGCGTCCTAAGTATGAAGAAACCCTGTAATTGATGACCTTGCAAAATAGCTATTAGTAGGACATGTTCCTAATAAATACCTTTTTTTTTGTTTTATTTTTTTCTTTTAATTATTAAGAAAACAAATCCTAAAAATAATTTTCAAAAACAAAAGGTGAAAATCAAAATCCTCAATATATACAAAGGTTTAGGAATCCCAACCTGCCACGTGTCTGATAGATGCCACCAAAAATATTGTTGTTCCCATCCAAATTTTCAAATATGTCAATCCTCCCAGCTATAATTAAGTTCATCAATTGACTTCAAACTGTAAAAACGTTTCACGATCTCGCTGCTTTCCATGGATGACGTTCAATGCTTCAAATCTTCAACTTTCTCCATGCGGCTCTTCTGTTCCTCTATCTCTTTTAAGTGCTACTCAATTTTCCCAAGTGGCTGTTTAATAACCTTTTTTTTTTCTTTTTTTTTTTTCTTTTCATTTTTTTTTTTGTTCAACCTACCCGTTTGGACGTCCGTTGCTCATAGAACTTTAGGAGATGGTGTACAGGACTAATAATGACATACATAATTACAAACATATCTCTCTATACAAAAGACTTATTCTACTGACGTGGGTCCAGTATGATGATGGTGGTGCCCTTTGTTGACACTATGAACTGATTTTTTATTTTTTTTTGGACTTAACTTGACGGATTCCATAAGACTAAAATAATAATTCTTGATTTTTTTTTATTTTTTTTTGACTTGACCGACGAAGTGCCTAATATAATGACGACCTTTCCCCTTTTTTTTTGACACTATATGAAAATAAAAAATCTTGATAATATATATATATATATATTTTTATTTTTTATTTTTTTTGGACCGACTGACTTAAGGGGCCAAACATGATGACGACTCTGCCCCTAGACTATGACACTATGAGAGAGATATTGGACTTCTAAAAAAATTTCTCCTTAAGTTTTATGAGTGTTCGCCGCCCTTAGATAGATTTGAGAACTTACCTAGGTATGGTATTTCTTGGGTCGAGTAACACTTGTTGGGCCTGGATCATGTTGGATGCCCCGATCAAATTGTTGAACAATTCTTCTATTTTGTATGATTCTTGGATCTTCTCGAAATTCTGCTTGCTCCATCTTCTTGAACTTTATCTCTGAAAAATCATTCATTACCTTATGATTAACTGTATTCTTGAACCTTGTGCCGGGAAAATCACTCATTGCCTTCTTGAACCTTTTGCTGTGAAAATCATTTGATGTCTTCTGATTAATATCTTTCTTGAACTTTGTGCTAGAAATATTATTCATTACCTTCTGATTAATTGTTTCCTTGAACCTTATTCTCCAATTATTATTCATTGTCTTCTGATTATTTTCTTTCTTGAACCTTTTGTTGGGAATATCACTCACTTCCTTTTGATTAATTTCTTTCTTAAACTTTATACTGGGAAAATCGTTCTTTTTCTTTTCATCAATTGCTCCATTATTTTTCAAATTTAATAACACGTCCTTGTAAGATACCATTTCCTCAAGTAGTGGATCTGTCTTCTTGCTTTTATTTGGCGGAAAAATCTCATCTTCATGTATTTTGAATCTCTCTTGATTCTTATCATTGGCCTTCCACATCCATTCTGTTCTTAACTGCAATGGTTTCTTTTCAATTAAATTCACTACTTCTGTCTTTTGTATTGGCACATTCTTGCACTGTATCCACATTTTGGTCTCATCCATCTTCTTTCTCTGAGGTGCCCTTAAATGTTGATTATCCTTGTTTTGATTGACAAACTTTACTTCTTTAGCTGGTTCAGGTTTTTCATTTTGGTGGTTCCACAGTCCCCACGGTTTGCAAGTATTCTCACTGCCTTTATTTATGCCGAGTATATTGTTCTTCAAAACATTTTTCCAACAAACAAAATCTTTTTGTTTTTTTAAATTTTAAATTTTTTTTGAATTTTTTGAAATATTTTGAAGATTGGAAATAAAAGAAGACTTATTTACAAATACTTACCTGACTCGGCCTCTATTGTTCTTACCACTTTTTGTTCATCCTTTTCTCTTATAGACTTCAACCTGGGTGATGGTTGTGTAGGAGGCATTGTATTTTTATCTCTTAGATGAGGTGGCTTGTAAACGGGTCTGTTTCTTGCGACATTATGAACTTCATCACCACCCTCAGTTCTAAACGGATTCCACTTTGTAGATGAAGATTGATTTGTTGCATGTACTGGATCAGTAGGCAAGATATCTGAGAGGTAGACTAGACTCTCGAGTGGTTGAACGGGATAAGACAAGATCTCGGAAATATGCACATGCCTAACATGTGCGGTCTTCTTTGGTAGAAGGTCATAGATATGCACATGCTATGCTCGGAATCGGTTGGAATTTGGTAGGTTCCTCGGTTGCTCAACTCCATAATAATCTTCCATTAATTCAGACAAAATAACAGGATGATTAGTCGTTGAATTAAATGAGTTCACAGTTTGTACCTGATCCGTGAAGAGTTCACTGATGTGGACGGGCCGATTCATCACAGTTTCTTGCTTATAGATTGAGTCGGCTAAATTGGTTTCATTTTACGCCAAGATAAAATTTACCTTGGATTCCCTTTGATGATATTGCAATGGGTTTGTATTCAGCTACTTTCTCTCCCCATAATACCTTTGTGGACATCCATATATTCCTTGATTCCAGTTATGGATCTGCCCCTGGTATGGTCATGTATGTGATGCAACTGACACAATATTCACTTGATTTTCATCTGTAAATGTGGCCCTTCCGCAATTATTCCCATTAGAGTCCTCTGGGTTGGTCAACCTTGTCATTCTTCCCGTTTCCAATGCATTTTCAATCTGCGAACCCGCCTTCCATAAAGAGTGTAATGTTGGATGGTAAGATGATATCGGCCGATTCCAATATTCATGGTTCAAACAGTTCATTATCATATCAACCATATCTTCTTTGGTTAATTTCTCATCGATCTCTAATGCCTTGGTCCTCCAACGTGGAAAGAATTTTGTAAATGCCTCATTTGGCTCTTGTTTGACCGCCTCTAAGTGTTTCCGAGTAAACTGAATTTCAGGGACCAACATAAACCGTCTTACAAACATATTGACCATATCCTTCCAAGTCGAAACTAGACTTGGGTCTGTCTTCATCAACCACTTTAAAGTCGTACCGGTCAAAATCCTTTGGAACAATTGGACTAACAACCCATCATTAATACCCAATGGTTTCAAATACCCAACATACATGCGAATATGGATTTTCGGGCATCCAGTTCCATCATATATATCCATATCCGGAAATTGGAACCCATGAGGTAAACGAATATCGGGATAAGGATATAACCCATCCATGTCTAATGTACCTTCACCCATTTTCTGTAAGGTCCTTTCAACCTCTTTAAGCCTCTGGGATAATTGTCTTTCTCGTGCCGTGGTCCCACCTATTTTATCAAAATTTTCATTTTTAACCTCTTCAAAATTATTCTTTTTGACCTCTTCATAATTATGATTATTTTTGTCATTTTTCATATAAGCCATAACATATTTTCCTGTGGACTTAGCAATGGACTCGAGAGTAAACTTCTTGGTCTGGGCTCCCAACTCTGTGAACTTGGTATCCAACATATTCTGGAATTGTTCACGCAACCATGACAATGCCCCAGTGTCGATATTCATTTCGGATTCTATTTTCCTGATTCAAAGGAAACAAAAAAAGATATATGGTAACACAAGGGTGCTTATGTCTCGGATTTTGTGCAACAATGAATGCAGTTTACAATTAATGCACGTGCATGCAAGTTTCAATAACTCTTAGGTAGGCTTGGGTTACCTTAGCGGAATATACCTCAGACGTAGTCGAAACTAGTCTTCTTTAGTACTGGTCTAAGGCTTGTGGTGTTCGACTGATAATGCCCAAAGGGTTCAGCTTTACTAACCACGAATTTTCCTAAGATTCGGACTCGGACGATGCAAAATGTAATGCAAATGTGCAAATGGGTGCGTGCAGTGTGTGTGTGCAACACCGAGTAGTGTCAAATCAAAACCCTAAAATCCCAATTATGTTTCAAGTTAGATTCTCTAAGTCCCCAGCAGAGTCGCCACTGTGGATACCGTCGAAATCGGTTAGGATCTCTAGAATATCTAAATGGGAATCACACTTGGAAATTATTATTAATAAGGGAAATTATTATTATCGAAGCCGCCACCCAACTTAGGGAGTTGGGACCCAAAAATAGCACTGGTCCAAAAACAGAGAAAAGTCTGGGAATCAAGATACGGACTAGGAAGGTGTGAGGCACCTAACCCGTCCAATCCGAAAATTGGCCTCTACTTTATAATTGGGATACTAGGGTTTATATTACAAAAATATATATTAAACATGCAAGAAAAATCACCTTTCGAAACTGCAAACAAAGAAAACCAAATAATTATCAGTATTATTGCAAAATAATAATTAATTATTATTATTAATATTATTATACTGACAAAAATCAATGATCAATATCAAATTTCATAAGCCGTGGTCCAAGGCATCAATCAACAATAAGCTACGAAAGAATTCCTATCTTGTGTACAAGACATTAATTGAATTCACGGACAAATGGATTTTTGTTGTCAAGCAAGCATTCGAGTTCGCACTAAAAGATCCAATGAAGCTATTCTACTGTGAGCTACCATGTTTGTAACATGAAAACATTGATATGGGAATTTAATATGATTATATAGCATGCATAAGAACGTAGTTGATATGATATATAAGACAAAAAAATGATATCAAGAGATCACTAAAGAATCAAGCTAGCAGTGACGGGGATAAACATTATTTTTTAATATACGTATACTCAGCACATTTAAGGTTCACGGAATCATGCGAAGATAAAAGTGTATCAAGTAAAATTATCGACTTGTTTTCGCTGGAAGTTCGGAAAAAAAAATGTTTACTTAGCTCAATTAAAGAAACCAACAATATCACCGCTGTCGGCTGCCGCAAGATCGTATCCTAGACACAAAACTTTTAGCCTTTCAAATTATTTCTCAAACCTCTCCTCGTTTATCTCTAAAATTCCTTCTCTACTGATTTCTATCTCCTCTATAATTTTCCTCCTATATTTCTAAAGAATTTTTCTTCCCCCCCTTTTGACACCAAAACTAGCTCCCTATTTATATTATTTCTCCATTAACCAAAAGCATAGGATTTAATGACGTCGATCTTACGGCTCACATCAAAACCCTAAATATTATTACTAGCTTTATCAAAATCATTTCTAATATTTCATTTTATTTTCTAAATTTATAAAAGATATCAATTAATTCTTATGATTCTAGCTAAATGGGAAAGACTTGGGAACAAAGGAACCTAATATATGTCGACATATTGGTTGGGATGGACGGCCAACTTATATGGGGCTTGCACTAATCGACGGATATATAAAAACGGACATGAACTGGATGGACTTAATTGATGGTCGGTGGATATTTATATTGGTCCGAACTCGGTGGATTTTGGGGATTAGTAAGGTACTAATGGGTTGCAGGGCTTTATGAAATGAATTCCTCACTTGCGACTAAAAATGAGCAGACAAGAACTAATTGGGTCATCCTTTTGGACTTGGACTATTACCCTAGTTTGCACTCATATCAGATTTTAGCATTTGGACTACTTCGGATACGACTTTGCGGCGACATTCATGACCATGTAAAATTGGGGTGTCTACAGACATAACAATCAATTAAGAAAAATCATAAAACGATTGATAATAGTGCAAGTACTCATAAAAGAATTAAATATAATTACCACATGCATGAAATATGGCTTCCTCCATCGTTCCAGTATTGGGGTTTAGCTCCTCATGTTATTCACGTGCTCAAAATAGGTGTTCATAGCTCAAAAGGGTGGAAAACAAGGGAGAACTAATAAAGCAGCGAGTTTGTAACATATATAATTGTTACAGAACTCACTGTTACAGAGCCTATTGTTATAGAGAAAACCCTAACTGAAATAATTGTTGCAGAACTGTTACAAATTCAAAAGAAATGGTTACAGTTCTGTTGTTCTTCTTCTTCCTTCTCTACAACTTCCCTGGATAATTTTTCCTAGCTTCTGTGGTGCTCGAAATTCCTCTTCTCGGTCCCCAAACTCACGAAAACGTACTCTGGAACTCCAACCACGATATATATACATAACAGGATCGAAATATCTTACCAAAATATTCCTTTCTTTCACCACAATTCTCGGAATTTTAATCTTCCTTTTTCTTCTCCTACGCGGATTTTCCTTTGCTCCAAACTCTCTATACGAATACTAAAAGGTGTTTCCTTCTTAAAATATCAACGTAAGTTCCATAAATAACACCAGAAGCCAAATCAAGAGCCCGAGATAATATTATCCCCTGTTTACCGAGAATTGATGAAAACTTTCCCATTTTTGCATTTTGAGACCCTGTTTAGACTCCCTGTATGCGTCTTCTCAGTCGACAAAGCTTCCCAAAGATAGAGTCCAATCATCAGCAAATATTCTCTCTTTATTTCCTACGTAACTTCCCATTATAATCACACAAAAAATCTTGTATTGCCGATTATCAATTGATATCTTCTTCTTGTTTTTGAATATCCACCACTTACCGGCCCTGTTTGAAATTAACATGCCCAAACACGTTGAAATCCACGAAGGAAACCGATTAAATCTCCCCTAAATTCGTTCAAGGAAACTTTGATGTCACTAATAATATTCCCGCCAAAACTGAACTTTGAACGATGAAGTTGGGTTGCCCCTTATCCGTTCATGGGGTGCGAATAGCCGTGAGGTGTAAATAGCAATTAGGGTACCCCTTAGTAACTGAGTGCCCCTTATCCAAATGAGGGGTGCCTTTAGTGATTTTCTCCCACTAGTGCAAATACCACTTTTCGAGCCAATTTTTCCACTCATGTTCATTTCTCCAAAAACACCTACAAAGACGCAAAAAGCCATAATAAATACAAAATCGAGCACTAACAATATATACAATTGAGATTAAATCAGACACAAAAATGTGTCTATCAAATACCCCCAAACTTATTATTTTCTAGTCCTCAAGCAAATCAAATCTAAAAAATAAAATCCTAACTCACTGTTGCAGGCATCGTCGATTGCATTTAGCGTATGCAATAATACATTAAACCCCTAGGTGGCCCTAGTGGCCGAGTTATAGTCTCGGGAGGGCTTACAAGACATATACCCACAAAACCTTTACACTCCATACCCTAGCTATCTACGCAGAACCTAGGAAGGCACTAAAGAATCTCGTTGGTTGGCATAATTATTGACTACAAGAGGAAATACCCTGATGCGAAATTCCAATTGATGTACACGAGTTTGCACTCAAGCATACTAAAATTCATATATAAGTGACAGAGCTCTACTCAGATAGTCGCACTATGGACATCAATATCCGTAGTCAAAACTAATCACATGGATAGATCAAGAAGATGGATATAGAGAAAAACATAGATGGTTTTGATGTTTACTAAGCGAACGGTGTTTCCCATATTTGTCTAAAGGCCTCCGCCAAAATGAACCTATCCTAATGGACTGAGATACTGGTCTGACTAATATCAACACACTGGCATATACAAGGGAACCAGTGGTCGATAATCCTAACTCTAGGTCAACACAACTGGCATATACAATGGTTCCAGTGGTCGACTTTATTGAATTTATTTTGGTTGGTCTATTGGTCTGGTCTCTATATTTTATTTTATTTTCAACTTTTTTTTTTGGGGTATCTCAATCACTCTAATTCACCCTAGCATTGGTAA
This sequence comes from Papaver bracteatum, assembly GCA_023529315.1. Taxonomy (NCBI): domain Eukaryota; kingdom Viridiplantae; phylum Streptophyta; class Magnoliopsida; order Ranunculales; family Papaveraceae; genus Papaver; species Papaver bracteatum. The sequence continues at coordinate 1,418,488 of JAJJWX010003262.1, forward strand.
CAACTTGATTCGTGAGCCCCACCTAATCACTTAGAGAAACATAGTTTAAAAGCAAAATTAAAAAAATAACATAAGTGAAAAGGACTCAACGAGATATGGCGAAACTACCATGTTATTTATAACACCTAAGCTTTGTGCTTTTATGAATAGACTCTTTAGATGTTTCCATCTAATCATATTGGTTCCTCAACTCCTACAACCAAGATGCTTCCATCCACTTAGATTGGTTAGTGCCATCCTTAATAAGCATAAATTTCTAGGCTCTAGAGTTTGTTTATTGCAACTAAAAAGTTTCTCCCATACCCCCAAACTTAAATCTAACATTGTCCTCAATGTTCTAAAGATGAAATTAAAAACATGAACAATGAGAAATTGTTACCATTTGAAGCAAAAGAGATAAGGAAAGATATTACCGTGTCACATGAATATTGGGTTACCTCCCAAGAAGTGCTAAGTTTAAAGTCTTCAGCCAGACTAAGAAAGAATTAATCACCTCATAGAATCATAAAGTAATAGCCAAAATATATGTGGGTCATCAAAACCAAATAAAGCTACCACAAATAAAATGAATCTGCAACCTTCCAAGAAAATAAGAAAATAAATCACACCCTTGTCTAGTTTCATGTTTAAAAAAACTACATCTAGTTGTGGTTCAGGTTCAGGCTCAGGCTCCATGAAAGGGTCTAAATAAATTTCTTTGGGCTACACTTCCTCATAGCTAAGATATTATTCAAGTATTAGAGTCTGGAAAAACTCAAGTAAAAACTTAGAAGCACGTAATAATAACCTAAATAACTGCAGATCCTTAAAATCAATCAGGTTTGACTCACATAATTGACCAACACTTTCATCATGGTCAATTTTAGGTAAATGTGTCGATTCAAATCTCTTAAAGTACTTAGGTTTAGTCTCAAAACTAAATAATTGACACATTCAAAACTTATACGTTCCCACAATTAGTTGAAAAATATTTGGTGGGAAAACAAAGTCAATTTGGGTATTATCGCATGGGTAAACCACATCAACCAGAGGATGGGTTTCTAACAACTGAACTTCTATTTGGACATTATTAGGCTCTGGAGATCTAGTATGAAGGTAATCCATCACAATGGTTGAGGCATATATGTCAAGTCCCAAGTTAGGGACTTCTCTAAGAGTTAAAGCACATGGAGAATGATAATCACCCCCAAACTTAGAGTTTTCAATGTCTCTAGAAAGACTGGTCACAACTTCCCTAATTTCAAGGTCATCAAATTCCTGAAAATGGTCAATTGATTCTTCTAAGTCAGGTTCATCCTCCCTCATCTCCACAAGTTCATCTTCTTTGTCTAAGACTAATGTTTCTAAATCGCTAGACTCGAAAACAATATTCTCAGGATAAACCCGCTCCTCTAAACTATCATCGGCTTTGTAATCATAAGGGAATACTACATCATCTAAAACGGTGGTATCTCTAGTCAAACCCTTGTCCTTTTGAATAGGTGAATAATTATTAAAATTATTTGGATTTGAACTAAAAATAATATTATCATTGTAAAGCTCAATTGGAGTAACAAATTCTTGATCATTATGCCTATATGTGTCCGATTCTTCATTAACACTATCCTCATCATAATCAACATAATAACATGAAAATGGTCGAACCTCATCTAAAGTAGTGTTACCAATTCTAACCTCGTCATCTTGATTATGCAAATGACTATATTTATTTTCAAGGGTATTATTAGAAACACTATATTGGAAATTAAGATTATTTTGAGCAAGTCTTTCGTTCATCTCAGCCATCAGCTTGAGGGATTCCTCTATAGAAAGTTTTCTTTCATCATAAACCAAGTTATTCATCTCATCTATTTTAGTGTCGACTCCTCTAATTTCCTTAGAGACTCTTCTAAAGGAGGAATAGGAATAGAAGGATCATAAAAAGGACTACTTTTCAATAGTTTCATTGCATCCTCCAAAGACGAAGAACTAGTTTTATAATCTTCTTGCTCGTATGATTGATGCGTGTGTGAATAGTAACTGGGCACTGGGCTCATCATGGTATGAACCATAACCTTCAAAAGGTTGATGTTCCTAACCACTATTTACGCTATCGTCGTAATATGAATAATGTCCATTTTGAAATTGAGTCGGATATTCGTTGTATTGGATATTGTAATACCAGTTCGACATTCTATTGCAGGGGTGTGAGTTGTCACACAAAATAAAACCCACTGACAGGGGATTCGTGGGTGGATAGAGTCTTACCTCCCATACCAGACGGGCGATGAACCGTTGAAGTTGACTCAGGCCACCGACTCCAATGTCAGTGTACGAACCCGAGGGGCCGAGACAGTATCGTAACTGTCGTCCTTCCCTGCAAACAGTTTATATTTAATCTCAACCCTTCCTTAGGGTTTTAAAAATAGTGTCCAGTGTCCCAAAAATAAAGTTCAAAAAATCCAAAAATAAAAAATTACAAAAAATAAACCTATTTACAGTTTCTAAAAATAAAACAAAATAATTATATACAAAATCTTCTTCTTCACTCCTTTCGGATTCCTCTTTTCTTTCTTTCTTTCTTTGGTGATTCTTTCCTTTTATAGCACTTTTTCTTTCCTTTTAGATTACCTCCAAATCCGAAAAGAATCGAAAAATACCAAAACGCGTAAAAAAGAACAAAAAAATGAAAATAATAATAATAATAATAAGGGGTAGGTGCCCCATCTTGTTGCGCGGCTGCCTACACCCTCTACTGACGATGTAAGTTGAAAATTTTTCTAATTTCTAATAAAAGCCTTGTTGGCACTTTAATAATAAAATAAATAATAATAATAATGTACTAGGAGAATACATTGCAAGTGCCCCTTTGACTCCTCTTCTTAAACCAGATGGTGGTCTAAGGCCAATAGTTTTTGGTACCATATGAAGGAGACTCTGCTCAAAACTTATTTCCACATCTGTGTGTAAAGATATGGACTTGTACTTTGGCACTCACCAGTTTGGTGTAGGTGTCCCCTATGGAGGAGAAGGTATATTGCATGCAGCAAATAGGTTGCTAGAACTGAAAGGTGGATGCAACACTAACACTTTGTTGCTCGTTGATTTCCGCAATGCCTTCAATCTTGTTGACATGTCTACGTTGATTAGAGAAGTGAGATTACACTATCCCAGCATATCCAGGTGGGTGGAATTTTGCTATGCACAACCTGCTAGATTGTTTTATAATGATTCTATCCTTTCATCTTCTCAGGGTGTTCAACAAGGTGACCCCTTGGGTCCCTTATTATTTGTTCTAACTTTGTAGCCGCTTGTCAACAAAATTTCTACTCAATGCACCCTTGATCTTCATGCCTGGTACTTGGATGACGGCACCATTGCTGGAGATACTATGGAAGTGGCTAAGGCACTGCGTATCATATAGGTCGATGGTTCCAGAAGAGGTTTTCTTCTGAATATCAAGAAAAATGAAATTTTCTGGCCTTCACCTGACCCAAGATGCAGTGAAGAATGTGTCTTTCCTGTAGAGATCGGAAAGCCTGTGGGTGGTGTCAAATTATTAGGAGGACCTGTCAGTTTGGATGTTCAGTTTTGTAGTGACATGGTTCTTGGTAGAGTGAGCAAAACAATTCAGCTAATGCATAAGGTGCAACAACTTCATGACCCACAGTGTGAACTTCTTTTGCTACGTAACTGTATAGGGGTTTCGAGACTTTATTTCACTCTTCGTACTACTAGCCCCATTGATTTGCAGGAAGCTATCAGTCTCTATGATAAATACCTTATACAATATCTACGGCATCTCATAGTTGGTGATGGTGTAGGGTTTGGCATTGTTCAACAGCGTTTGGTCACCCTACCAATTAAAGATGGTGGTTTCAGCATACATACTTTGGCAGATACCTCCAGGTATTGTTACTTAGCATCTTTTGTTCAAACTAAAGTCTTGCAAGATACCATTTTACAAAGTTCATCATCAACTCCGAGTCCTAGGTATGAGCACGCCCTTCACACATTCACCGAGGCTTGTGGACTATCTACTTCCAATTTCAGTATCAACGATACTTCCCCTCATTACATGAAATCTCTGGCAGTTTTATACTTTGGTGATGTTAAGGTAAATCTTCCCACTAGCTTCAAGTTGAATGAACGTGAATCACTTATCTGGCAATGTAACAGGAAGGAACATGGGATAGATTTCCTCAAAGTTGTTCATATTAGTAGGCTGAATCAAAAGGTAGGGCCGTGGCAATTTAGAGCTATTCTTATGTATAGGCTTGGCATACCATTCTTTGAGAAGGACAGCAAATGCTCCATCTGCGCCAGGCCAATGGATATTTATGTTGATCATGCCCTTCATTGTACCAGTAAAGTGGGTGTGAAGTTCAAACATGACATGGTTCGTGATGGCATCTCAGATATGTTCTACAAGGCGGGTGTTGCAGCAAGAAAAGAAGTCTCGCTAGGATTTCTGTCCAATGACGCAAAGAGCCTTAAACCAGCTGACATTCTCGTATATAATTGGACATATTGTAAAGATGTATGTTTTGACGTCACCGGTGTTTCGCCATTCACAACTGCCAGAACACGTAGTTTCACTCCTGTCCAGGCTATTAACGTTGCTGTAAATCGCAAGTGCACTAAGTATTTGGCCAAATGTGAGGCACAAGGTTATGGTTTTCATGTATTATATTTTTCAACCTTGGGAGAATTGAGTGGGGATATGGTTTTACTCCTCAAGAGGTTGAGAAACTGCCTTATTGGTTATGATGCTAATACCAAAATAGGTAGCTCTTTTTTTTATAGACTAGGTATCATTATTCAGAAAGGGGTGGGGGTCCAGCTGGTTGCTAGGTTGCCAACCAACTCTTGTAACCTTGATTTTTCTTAATTTTTTTTTTAAAACAAATCTAAATACAAGTCCGCGTCGGCGGCACCAAAAATTGATGTAGTTGTAGAAGTGGTAATAAAAGTTCGTTTAAAGACTTGTAGAGATTGATTTTAGACTTAAAAATATCTAAAATACAAAACAAATCTAGGCTAAGTTTGCATGTGTTAGTGGTGGTTAGGATTTGTCCGTAAGAAAGATAAATCAATGGTTGTGGTTCTCCCTGCCACACCCTACAACTCGCATGTGTGGCGTTAATTCCAATATTATGAATGAAAAATAAATACTCAAGTCAAGATATGGAATTTCAAAAATTATAACGGGGAGGTTCAAACTCATGACCTATTGTGTCATAAGAGTGACCTCTAACCAGTATTCCACCTTGGTTGGAATTGATAGAAAAGATAAATCAACAATGATGGTTTGTTCAACTTAAATACCATAATTGCTTTATTAATTATTGTTTCACTAATTGCACATAATAAATAATCTATTCATTATAAATTGTTTATTGATTAGTGTTTCACTAATTTCTCATAATAAATGACTAATAATTTTTTAATTATAAATGTTTTCTTAATTAATTATAATATTTATTTCTATTAATAAGTAATTTTGATAAATAATATCAATAGACATTTTCTGCGACAATGAGCAGTAGAAGAGGTGGAAAACGAATGATTAGTGGTGGTTAAGGGCGGAGCCAAGCACAATTATATTATTTTTTTTCTTTTATCGTAAAATGGGATACAAAGTCCATTTTTCACATGTATCCAACTTGCCAAGAATTTTTTCTCCCTATCTCCTCAAAATCCTGACTTCGCCCCTGGTTTGTGGTGGAAGAAGTAGTGACGGTGAATGATGTTGATAAGTGATGGACAATACTAATTTTATGTTGTCGTTACAACATCTATAACATCGTAGTGTGGAAGATGTGGTTGGTTTTTTTAACACTTTTGATAAAGGAAGGTACCATATATTTTAGGGATGATATCATACAATACAATATTTTCATGATCGTAGTTGGATCACCCAAATGGTACCCCTGTTATCTTTGGTACTATATCGCATAAATCATGATTTTTTAATGTTAAAATAAAATTGATTGCAATACAAAAAATAATATATACATGGAAAAATAAATAATGAAACTAATCAATTGACGAAATTTTGTTCAATCTAAATCTCATACATGGCATTTGTGATTGAGAATTGGAATTGCGTCAAACAACCTACATGCGATGGGCGGCAGTGATGGTGGCAGTGGTGGAGTCAAAAATTGACATTGGTGGACTAAACCATAAATATATATGGACAAAGTACTATTTATAAAATAAACTAAAAAAATTATGTAGTTATTAAAAATTTAAGGTGTTAGAGCCAGGTTAGTCAACCCTTGGTTCCGCCACTAGGTGGTGGTGGATAAAAAAAGTGGACTCATATGGTTTTATGGTGGTGGCGGGTATTGGTGAACAAAAATATATTATGCTAATTTCGTAACGCCACAAAATGCGTAACGTTATACTATAAAGTATAAAACGTGGTTGATCATTCTAACGTTAAAATAAACTCGATAAAACACATGTCCATTTTAAAAAATTGGAGCAATCAATTGTCATGTTATGTAATAACAAAACGAACGACACGATTCAAGATCAGAACATATAAAATTATTTATTATCGATTTGTTTATGTAAAGAGTGGTCAGGATTTGTCCTTGGCAAAGATAATTTTACCGCTGGGGTTTGTTCAACTTAACCATTTTTAAACGTTTTCTTAATTAGTGTCTCATTGATTGTTCATAATGATTAATTAAATTTCTATTATAAATGTCCCTTTAATAATCTGACATAAATACATAATTTTATTAATAAATAATTTTACTAAAAACTATATTAATACTAATGGTGGTAGTGGAAGTAGGGTTAGTGTTGGAAGTAGGGTTAGTTGATAAGTATTCTCATATATACAATCCCTTCGAAAAGGTAATGAGTACACATTTTAAACATTGTCATCTAATGGGTGTTGAAAAATTACAGGAAAATCATGTCACATTGGATAGTTTGTATCATTCGTTCGATGCAAAACAAATATTATTCTCTGCCTATTCGGAGGATCGACAACATGACCATGATAGATGAGCCAGGTAGAGCGAAATAGGAAAATGTGGACACTTTTATGGACGATATTGATTAGTTGATTTCACTGAAATGAGCGTTGCTGACGACATATTTCCAAAAAATATTTAAACTTCCATGTTCATGTAGAGCATTATCTCATTATAATCAATGAACCTAAATAAAAAAGTGTCTGGAGGTTAAGATTATATTTCTTTCGTTTGAGCAAATCTCTGGCGGTAAAATATTAAAGGAAAAAACAAAGAAAAGAAGAGAGGAAAATCTCAACTATTTTTATGACAAACGCATATTAAATCATAAGGAGTTGATAATTATTCAGGGCACAAATTATACTATATATTAAAAACGAACCAACATCATGACCCATGCCGTTACGGCACGGGTTAAGGGCTAGTAATATATACAAAATATGACACAAATATTGAGAGGTCCTGAGACTCAATATTCCACCAATTCTCATATTCATGTGATTTATATATTTATTCCAAACAATTATAGCTCAAATAATTTTGACTCCAATTCTTTGCCAAGGTAGATTTTTAAAAGATTGACTGTAAATCACTAGCATGACGCATCAAAAGCACTTAGACCAAGCATACATCATCATACGACATAACAATCAATTAAAAAAAATCATAAAACGATTGATAATAGTGCAAGTAGTCATAAAAGAATTAAATATAATTGCCACATGCATGAAATATGGATTCCTCCATCGTCCCAGTGTTGGGGTTTAGCTCTTCATGTTATTCACATGCTCAAAATAGGTGTTCATAGCTCAAAAGGGCGAAAAACAAGGGAGAACTAATAAAGCAGCGAGTTTGTAACAGATATAATTGTTACAGAACTCACTGTTACAGGGCCTATTGTTACAGAGAAAACCCTAACTGAAATAATTGTTGCAGAACTGTTATAAATTCAAAAGAAATGGTTACAATTATGTTGTTCTTCTTCTTCCTTCTCTGCAACTTCCCTGGATAATTTTTCCGAGCTTCTGTGATGCTCGAAATTCCTATGCTCGGTCCCCAAACTCACGACAACGTACTCTGGAACTCCAACCACGATATATATACATAACAGGATCGAAATATCTTACCAAAATATTCCTTTCTTTCAACACAATTCTCGGAATTTTAATCTTCCTTTTTTTTTTTCCGACGCCGCTTTTCCTTTGCTCCAAATTCTCTATACGAATACTAAAAGGTGTTTCCTTCTGAAAATATCAACGTAAGTTCCATAAATAACACCTGAAGCCAAATCAAGAGCCCGAGATAATATATTGTCCCCTGTTTACCGAGAATTGATGAAAACCTTCCCCTTTTTGCATTTTGAGACCCTGTTTAGACTCCCTGTATGCGTCTTCTCAGTCGACAAAGCTTCCCAAAGACAGAGTCCAATCATCAGCAAATATTCTCTCTTTATTTCCTATGTAACTTCCCATTATAATCACACATAAAATCTCGTAACTTGCAACACCCTGTATTGCCGATAATCAATTGATATCTTCTCCTTGTTTTTGAATATCCACCACTTACCGTCCCTGTTTGAAATTAACAGGCCAAACACGTTGAAATCCACGAAGGAAACCGATTAAATCTCCCTTAAATTCATTCCAGGAAACTTTGCTGTCACTGAATAATATTCCCGCCAAAACTAAACTTTGAACGATGAAGTTGGGTTGCCCCTTATCCGTTCATGGGGTGCGAATAGCTGTGAGGTGTAAATAGCAATTAGGGTACCCCTTATTAACTGAGTGCCCATTATCCAAATGAGGGGTGCCTTTAGTGATTTTCTCCCACTAGCGCAAATACCACTTTTCGAGCCAATTTTTCCACTCATGTTCATTTCTCCAAAAACATCTACAAAGACACAAAAAGCTGTAATAAATACAAAATCGAGCACTAACAATATATACAATTGAGATTAAATCAGACACAAAAACGTGTCTATCACTAAGGACCAATGAACATCCATTGCTTGAATCATATTTCGAGTTGTTTAATAATACAAGCTTGACTCGAAATTTCTTCTTTGCAATAAAGATACTAGAAGTCATACGACATAGTCTCACAAAGATAGAATGGTAAAGCTTGTGAGTAAATATAATGGTCCAGTCTTCACATACCTTGTTGATGAAGTTATCCAAATGTCTTCGTAGATCTTCAGTCTTTGAGGGTTATTTTTGTTAGACCATTGCTCGGTCGAACTCACAAGTGTTGCTATCTCAAGCTTGTAGTCAAATTTAATTGTCAAAACTATATCTTGATTTCTAGTCCACAATTAGTTAAGTCTCGGATTAGGATAAAATATGTAGTTGAGAAACAGACATCACGGAAGTCATCATTGCGTTCTACCATTTGAAGGAGAAGATCAGCCAAAGCTTTTGGAGAACTTCCTCAACAAAAGGTAAGTGAAGACTGAACCACCTATATCTCAAGTTATATTTATCTTTCTATATATGAGACGTTGTCGCATAACTAATTAGACTATCGTAAGCATATCAATAATTTCGAGTCAAGTTTATCTTGTAATTAACTCTCGAAATATGACTATGCTTAATGAATATTTCAACATGATGAATTTTGGTTAAGAACAATTTATTGTTCGCAATCAATATCATGATTCAAGAATTATCATTCGAAAATAGCCTGGAATAGTGATATATGTCATTGATGCTATTTGAGAATGTTTTGAATTGATTTAGAGAGAAATATAAAACTAATGCAAATTAGGATATAAGACAGTGTACATACAAGTCTTACAAACTGCGAAAACTGTTAAGTTTTGAAGCCGTAATACATGTATTCAGTACACGTAATGAATTAGTTGTATGTCGACAACTGACTTTTGGTACGACCCGTATGCACACCTTAAAAAGTCTATGAACTCATGAACCTGGATCGGTACGCAAACCAATACGCGTACTAGAAAAGAACTGTTGGTCCCGGAACCGGTTTGGTATTCATACTGGTACGCATACCAGAAAAGTCATGTGAACTATGGAACTGGTCTTAAGGTATCCATACTCGCACACGTACTAGAAAAATTTTGTGAACTCCAGAACTCGGTCATGTCATAATGTATACATACCGGTACACATACTTTGACTTAATTGTTCACGAACAGATTAATTATTGTACCTTGTATATCTACTTACCATGTCAATTAAATTCATATGCACACAAATTACTTCTCCGAGATAATTAGCATTTGAATAATCTTTAAAAATACCATAGACATATTTGATCACATAAGTGTGACTCGAGTTAAATCTTAAGTGTTATATGAAAATGCTCAAGCTTATAGTTCAGTTGGCTAGTTTCGACTAACCATTCATGAGTGTGGCCTATGTACACGGTTCGTTTACGGTTCATCCTAACCAGAGTGTATATCTTGTTATGTAAATTAGATTCAAAGATTCATCTAACGGTGGATATTGTTTGCTTAGTTCCAAATCTATCTTAGCTTAAACCTAAAGTAACCTATGCTTTGAATGTCTATAAAAAGGAAACCTCAAACAACTAGGATCTTTGAATCACGACACTACTTTTGGTATTTCCTAGTTGTAACTAAAGTCGTCTTCTCTAGAAACCCATTTAGGGTTTAGCGACTACAAAGACTTCGTAATGATTCGTAAAGCCAGGTCCAGCTGTTTTTTCATATGATATCTAGGATATCCTGATCTTATTCGATTGTTGAGCTTCTCACTTGAACAAGATAGATAAAAATCTTCAAAGTTCTCTTCATCTCATACTTTGTGATTCCACAAGTTTAATACTTGCAAGGTGAATAATAATCTAGGTTGCACTTCGGGTTGCATAAATCTGGATTTTGTGGTTATCTAGACTTTGTCTATTGCTATTGATTTCCAATCACCTTGATCTAAGATCGAAAATGAAATCATACATATAGGATTATCTATGGGAGGTAGATTGGTTTAAAGTATTCAATTGAGTTGAAACAACTCTTAGGATGCAAAAGATGTCAGTAAAGGGAACCAATTGCGCGGAGTCCTGCTGGGATTCAAGAGATGTAAGGAGCGTGGTTGTAACTGAATTGTTGTGAGAGTTTAATTCGGTCTCAACTACATTCCAGTCCGAAGTTAATTGGTAGTATGATAGTGTATGTATCATCTTAATATATTTCGGTATTCAATCTGGATTAACTCCCGTGGTTTTTCTGCATTTGCGGTTTCCTCGTTAACAAAAAATTTTGTGTCTGTATTATTTCATTTTCCACATTATATTGTTTATCTTTATAGTTGAAATATCACAAGTTGTGTGTTAATCAATCAAAGCAAATAAATCCATCCTTGTTTATTGGTACTACTTGATTGATACTTGGAAATTGATCTTTGGAATCACCCAAGTACTCTCATGCAAATCATGTTCACGGACTTGTCTCTGTAAACTTTCTAACTGTTAGAGAAAAGGATATAACTCTTATATTCTTCCTTGACTGAGATTTATTAAGTTGAACTCTCGGAATTATATTTAAGTTTGCCCATACATGTTGCCTAAGAAAACGTTGGTGGTGTATTTTGGTACCCCGCGTTTTCAATTTTTATGATATCTAATACTCAAGTATAAACATCTATACCTAGTCTGAAACTTGACTTAGTAGACTAGAAATCAAGATATAGTTTGGTTCATCTGACATTAACAACAAGCTTGAGATAGCAAAACTTGTGAGTTCGGCCGAGCAGTGGTCTAACAGTCCTAGCTAAACATAATATATAACATTTATGCTCAACTGCAATAGTTTGTTTTAATTAAATGTAATAATTGTGATTAAATGTGATATTTGATTTAACTTAAATGCAATAGTTATGCAAAATTTAATTGTATTAGCTTTTAACTTATTCATATTCATGAATTTAAAGTGCCTAGTTTTATTAAATCTTCATTCAAATTACATAAATAACTATAATAGTTAAAAAAAATAACATCTTAAAATCTCAAAATCAAAGTAAACTCCACTTGTTTGTGAAACATGATCCTGCTAAACCTAAATGGTTACTATCTTGTGTCTATCGTACTCATAATCCCTAAGAAAGATAAAAATTTGGGAGTATATTAGAAATCTATGTAAAGATATTTTTCTTCCTTGGGTCATTAACGGGGATTTAAATATAAGTTTTATTATTGAAAAAATAAATAAGAGATCTAGGGCTTCTAGTTCTAGCTTTCATGCTATTTTTGAATTGCATAAATCAGGATGGATTAGTGGATCTTGGATTTACTGGTAGACGTTTTACTTAGTCTAGTAATAAGCATGGTACCGGTCATATGAAATTCAAGTTAGAAATGGCTCTTATCTAGTTGCATTATTTGCACTAGTTTGGTACTCAAATGCTTCACATTTTTGTTAGTTTTCATATCACTATGCTTTTAAAAAAAAATTATTCTTGAGTTTCTTAAATATTTTGGAGTTATCTCAACTAAAGAAAAAGAAAGGAGTTCATTATGACATGAAACGTACGAAGAAGTTAAGTTGTACAAGTGAAGAAGGGACAAATACCAAGAACAACTCATTAAATATAGCAGTTATTCTCATCATCTTAAATAAAATTGAAATACGAAGCGAACACAAAAAGAATTAGGTTATTCTGAGTTTGGATGAAGAGGTTATGGGAAAAACAGTCGAAGCGAAAAACAACAATCTACAACACAAATTTCGACACAGTTACTGACCATGTCGAAAGTAACACTACTTCAGACATCCGTTTTGTATATTTTTGTCCTAAAGTCGGCACGGTTCGCTAGGAAATCAACCATGTTGAAAGTTGCTCTTTTCCCGATAGAAAACTTAGATTTTTGAAGCCTGGATTCTTAACCACCTCTCAAAAACAATCATGAACTAATCTATTAAGTATACTTTTCAGATATCTATCTTAAAGAATCACAAAGTCTAGGACAAAGAGAACTTTGCGATTTCTATCTATCTCGCTACTAAAAGAGATCACTAAGTCCTCGATAATAGAAATAAAAAAATCATGATACACGAACTATCAAGGTAAGTATAGTCGGACCTAGATTCACGAATCCCTAAGTGAAGTCTTTCAGTCATAGGCCTAATTATATTTCTCATGGAAAACCTAAGTCAATAGAGAACGACCCTAGCAATCAAATAGGACACAAAAGTGTCAGGGATCAAATTTCTCAGTTGAATGATTATCTATATTTATAGATGTTTAAGATTGAGGGTTTCTTATAATTCAAGCTTAGATTACTTGAGATTCAAGCAAACACTTTCTCCATTCAAATGAAACTCTAGTTAATTAGGGTTTGAAGTAATATTGGGAGAAGTTTGTCTTGAAATCATATAAAATAATTGTTAGAGCACTGCTCGGTCGAACTCGCAAGCGTTGATATCTCAAGCTTGTTTGTCAAGTTTAGTTTCCAAAACTATAAGTCTTGATTTCTAGTCTACTTATAGCTAAGCCTCGGACTAGGATAGTAAGTGTAGTTGAGCTCTAGACTCCACGGCGTTCATCATACAAAGACGAAGAACTACTCAAGGAACTGGTGGAACTTCATCGACAAAAAGGTATGCGGAGACTTGAACTTATCTATCACTCAAAATTCTATCTACTCTATCTTCTATCTTGAGACAAAAGTCATATTGCTATATAGACTTCGATCATACAAATTTGCTATTTCGAGCCAAGGTTATCTTGCCTATCTTTTTATCGAAATATGTGTTGGTAAGCTTTCACTTTGGCCAAGTTCATATTTACTCGTGACGAAAGTCATGTTAATTGTTTCAATCTCTTGAAAATCGCTTTGATAAAAAATAGTGCGTGAATAACCGCTATATATAACATCCTCTAAGAATGTTTTAATGATTGAAATGCGAGTTTAAAATATTAACCTTAAATAGATATAAACATTGTATGTGAACTCATACTTGTGTAAGTTCATAATCCCTGAACCAAAGTATGCATACATTGTTGTTTAGGATAACCGGAGCTAAGTCTACGTACTTTCAGAAGTTCACATCCCGTGAATTTCTGCTGGAGTTTGTGAACTGAAAATAAGCTCAGTCCGGGTACTTAAGTATGCGTACTTAAGTGGGTTATTTTCTAAAAACGGTTTACTCGTGAACTAAGACATTTATAAATTAAGGAATGCATAATTGCAAACCGTGGATATAATGTTCATGAATCGATTCGAGTGAATCAAAATTATTTTTGCTTCGATTGTGTCTTGTATACTTCTATGAGATCTAAGCAATTGAACAACTCTCTAACTAGTTCATTTGAGTCACTTGAACTCTCTAACTAGTTATGGTGAAGATGAATAAGGTTGATATGAAAGTGCTCATATGGCTAACCATTGGCTAACTATTGTTGAACCAACTAGGTGTACACGTTTAGGTATGGTTACACAAACCCAAATGAACGTACATTTCATTTGTGTATGGAAAACTAAGTTCGATCTAACGGTTGAAGGATATTAGCTTGAATCTAATCAGGTTTTTATCTAACGGTGAATATTGAATGCTTTGTTACCAAGGTAACTTAGATTGCAAACCCTGATTTAGAGACTATATAAAGGAAAAGTCTAGCAACTGGGAAACCTAATCCCCACACCTCATTTGTGATACTAGTTGTATAAGCTAGAGTCGATTCTCCTTTAACCTTAGGTTTCTATCGAGACCATATAAGTTAACGACTTGAAGACTTCATTGGGATTGTGAAGCCAGACCCAACTATTTTCTCTGTAGTTGCGTGATCTGATCTTACTACTTTTATCTTATTTGAGTATAATTGTAAGATTGTCTTGAGATTGATTTCTCCAATAAGCAAGATAGAAAAGAAGTCATGAACATCTTCGTCTCATCATTTGTAATTCCGCAATATCTTGTTTCACTAGCCGATTAAGATTATTGTGAGGTGATTGATAATTCTTGGTTGTTCTTCGGGAATATAAAATCGGGTTATCGATTGGTTCTTGTTCACCTAGATTTATCAAAAGACGGAACAAAACTCGTAGGTATTTCTGTGGGAGACAGATTTATCTATTACTGTTGACTTTTCTGTGTGAGACAGATTTGTTTATTACGTCTTCGACTTTGGGTCGTAGCAATATTTAGTTGTGGGTGAGATCAACTAAGGGAATCAAGTGCGTAGTATCATGCTGGGATCAAAGACGTAAGGAGATCAATTGTACCTTAGATCAGTGTGAGATTGATTGGGGTTCAACTACAATCCAGACCGAAGTTAGTTTATAGTAGGCTAGTATCTGTAGCGGCTTAATACAGTGTGTGTTCAA
Source organism: Papaver bracteatum (assembly GCA_023529315.1). Taxonomy (NCBI): domain Eukaryota; kingdom Viridiplantae; phylum Streptophyta; class Magnoliopsida; order Ranunculales; family Papaveraceae; genus Papaver; species Papaver bracteatum. The sequence continues at coordinate 1,433,769 of JAJJWX010003262.1, forward strand.
TCTGGACTAGGTCCCGAGGTTTTTCTGCATTTGCGGTTTCCTCGTTAACAAAACTTCTGGTATCTGTATAATTTCTTTTTCGCATTATATTTTGTTATTATATAATTGAAATATCACAGGTTGTGCATTGTATCGATCAATTGGTAAATCCAACCTTGGGTTGTTGATTGAAATTGATAGATCCTTGAACATAGGTCTTTGGTACCGTTCAAGGTATTTCTATTGTATTTAATCAGGCTCGCAGATTTCTATTTGTTTGAGTAAGGATTGAATCAAGAAATCGGGATATAACTCTTGGATATACTTTTTATTAAGATTGAGTCTGTCTGTCTAGTTGATTCTCTTAAAAGTATATTGGAGTTATTCCATACAGATTGCTAAGTGAAATATTGGGTGAGGTTATTGTACCCCCACTTTTTCAATTGGTATATCAGAGCATGCAAACACGTTTAAATACCTCATAAGTCTGTGTTTGTAGCGATTTGACTCTATGATAGAAATTATATCTCCATAAACGTACTACCAGTCTTCGATGGCTCAAACTACTTATGGTGGAAAATCGATATGCGTGCTTTTCTTCAGGATCATGATTTTCAAACATGGGTACGTGTTTTTAATGGTTATGATCCTCCGGTTAATACAAAAGGTGATGTATCTATACCCAAGGATATTGGTAGATATAGTCCATAACAAATCCTTGCTACAAAGCAAAATTCTGACGGCTTAAATGCTATTATACATTCCATTACCCCAGACCTTCAGCATCATGTGACTACTTACACAAAGTCCAAAGAAGACTGGGATATCTTAGAAACCGTATTTGAAGGGAATACATATGAAAAGGAATCTAGGCTTCAAAACCTAAATTCTGATTGGGAAAACCTTCTTATGGCAGATGAAGAATCATTTGATGAGTTTAATCAAAAAGTGTCTGAAATTGTTAATGCATCCTTTGCATTGGGTAAGACTATTCCTGAAAAGGATATTGTGATGAAGATTCAGAGATCTCTGCCATCCAGATACGATTCTAAGAAGCATTCCATCGTTGAACGATATAACCTTGATACACTTTCTAGGAATACTCTGGTTGGAAAGCTTAAAATATTTGATCTTGAACTTTGTCAAAGAGAAAAACATCACTTGTTAAGCAACCATGTTGCTATATCTGATAAAATGTCTCAATGTTCTAATTTGATTGATACAAGGGATGATAATTGCTTTAATTCAACTCTGTCACTGTTTATACAACAGCTTAAGAAAACTCTTAGACATAAGAAAAGAAAGTCTCAAAAGAAAGCCCAGTCAGTCAGTCAGAAAATCTATGATAATAAAAAGTGCTATAGAAGTGTCCATGACTCTTCCATTAGTCCTGATAAGGAGTTAAGTGAGTTTACTAAAGCATGGATGGCTACTCTTGACTATTGTCCTGAGGATGATATCCGTGATAGTTTTCTTAATCTCTTTGATGATAATCACACTTGTCCTCAGAATAGTCCTGATTATTCCACGATAAACAATCTTACTTCTCGAGAAGTGTTTCTACTGGAAAAAGTAAACTTGACTAAAAAGATTGAAGATCTGGAATGTCAACTATTTGAGTTAAGACTAGAGGCTTCTATCACTCGCAGTTGTGATATTAATGAGAAACATCGAGACTCTTCGATTGATTCTTTTAAGCATTATCAGCAAATTTCTCCTGATTCTGTGTCAGTTTCAAACGGTTTGGTTTCCCTGTATAAAAATCAGGATCATCTTGAAACTGTTAGCACCAAAGGTCAAGAATAATTTCCTTCTGTTAAACCTTGTTTTCAGAAGATGAAGAGGAAATATACTTTAAAATCCTCAAAAGTGATTTGCAAAGTCATTCATATGTTGCGAAAAGCTACAAACAAAGTTTTCAAAATAATGCTAAAAGGAGAAAAGAACGATGTGTATAACTCTTCTTTCATGAAGGAAAAACAGAAACAAGGAATAACAATTTCTTCATCCCCTCGTAAGAAATCACCCAGTCTAGGTAAGGATTGGAGGAATTACATTCTGTAATTATGTTTAAGATGATTCTTGTTTGTCACTCTTGGAAAAGAATCATAATCTTCAAGAGGGTTGTAATGAATTTGCTTTGTTGATTCTCTAAGTTTAATTCTGTTTCTTTTTGTTGCTCTTCAGTTTTTGTCAAGAACCGTTTTAGTACGTAAACAGTTTTTCCTGTAAAAGACTTTTTCTTGGGGATAATCAAAACTATGTTATGGTTTTGGTCAAAGGTATTTTAGGAATTTTTATCCCTATCTTTCTTCCTTCTCAAGATGAAGTTTTCCTCTTGATGTGATCGTTTCATTTTTCTCTTATATCATGTCCTCATCAAGTCTTTCAAGCAAACAAAGTGATGTCTGGACTGTTCTCTTTCCCTCTAAGAAGGTTCGCTTTGATTATTCGGATAATGAGATGTGCTCTAACAAGCGTGATTCCTCTCCTGATGAGAATCACTTAGTTTCTCACCTTGATAAGCTCTCTTTAACCATGAATCTTGTCTTGGAACAAATACGTGCTCTGAAGAGTGAACTTGAATCTTATTCCAAAAGACTTGAAAAAAAGATGGATAATCTTGAATCCAGGATTGATCTGATCGAAGACGAGCTTGATGAATATAGGGAATATGAGAAGAGTATTCCAAGTAGTTATTTTGACTATGTTTAGGAAACTTCTTATGAGAATTTTATTTTTGTGTTTTTAAGAAGGATAACTAGGGTTTGGAATAGACGTTTTTGTGATTACACATAACTATATCCAACGTTTTCATCTTGAAGTATTTTTAGATTTATTTATTTAAATTCTAAAGTTGATTTGGAAGATGATTTTGCAGTATTAATCTTTATGGTTTTATATATTGCAACTTGTTATGGGATATATGTGTTTGCATCCGTGAACTATGATTGTCCCATACGTGGTCAAAAGTTAAGTCTTTCATATGTAAATATGCAAGTATTGATAGAAGATTGAATGAACTTTTGACAAACAAAAGATAAACCTATTATGTCATCATGCAAATATTGATGGAAGATAGGATGAGATTTTGTTTACAAAGATTAAGTCTATTGTATGTCATTGTGAAAATGGTGATAGAGAATAGAATGAATCTTTGTTTATTATGCAGTATTGATCTTCTATGATCCATATTTTTATGTATATATTGTGCGGATCCGTAAGTTCTCTTATGTGAGCATTTACGATTAAATTATTCATGGGTTCTCTTGTGGTTAATTTAATTGAGTTTTTGGATACAAATTCATATTCTTATGTAATTTGTTAATGTCCAAAGAAATCCTTATTTTCTTGTAAAAGTAAGGTCGCTCTTGTTGTTCTTTCGGGAATGACATTTTATGGGGAAGATTTCTTAATTGAACTTGTGCTTAATTGCCGAATCTTTGTGGGGAGTGCGGCTGTGGAATTTTATAGGGGTTATCTTGTATCTTTATAAACTCCTTGATGAATGCATTAAGTTTCGGCTGTATGATTGCATCTAAAAAGTTAGTATGTACTTTCTTTTGGTCATGAAATGTCTCTATGGAAATTTCATTAGGATCCCACTAGTTTTCGTACCTTTGCCAATTTTATTGAAAAAAAGGGGGAGAATTAATGTGTAGTTCACACTACAAATACATATGTAAGGGGGAGTGGTTTCCATGTGAGATGGAGTATTGACTAAGCGGGGGTGATACATATCACCATAGTATTGTTGTCTAAGTTGTGATACAATTGAACTTTGATGTTGTGTAATAATACTATGACACTGTGTAACAATGATTGAGGGATTTTGTTTTCTCATTGTTGGCTACGCATCTTCAACAACCGTGATGTTGCATTGAATATCTTTGGAATCATTGGAGTACTTGAAAGTGACGAAGATTTCGAGTAATGTTGAAGAACCAAGGAGATCATGCATGTGGATGAGAAGCTGCAAAGTTTATTTATTTTGTATTCCATATGTATTGATAGTTTTGTCACTAAAATTGACAAAGGAGGAGATTGTTAGAGCACTGCTTGGTCAAACTCGCAAGCGTTGCTATCTCAAGCTTGTTTGTCAAGTTTAGTTGCCAAAACTATAAGTCTTGATTTCTAGTCAACTTATATCTAAGTCTCGGACTAGGATAATAAGTGTAGTTGAGCTCTAGACTCCACGGTGTTCATCATACAAAGACAAAGAACTACTCAAGGAACTGGTGGAACTTCATCGACAAAAAGGTATGTGTAGACTTGAACTTATCTATCACTCAAAAGTATATCTACTCTATCTCCTATCTTGAGACAAAAGTCGTATTGCTATATAGACTTCGATCATACACATTTTCTATTTCGAGCCGAGTTTATCTCGCTTATCATTTTCTCGAAATATATGTTGATAAGCTTTCGCTTTGGCCAAGTTCATCTTTATTCGTGACGAAAGTCATGTTAATTGTTACAATCTCTTGAAAATCGCTTTGATGAAAAATAGTGTGTGAATAACCGCTATATATAACATCCTCTAAGAATGTTTCAATGATTGAAATGAGAGTTTAGGATATATAATCTTGAACGGATATAAACATTGTATATGGACTCATACTTATGTAAGTCCATAATCCCTGGACAAAAGTATGCGTACTTTAATATTTAGGATAACCGGAGCTAAGTCCGCGTACATGTATGTGTACTGTTGGAAGTTCACATCCCATGAATTTATACTGGAGTTTATGAACTGAAAACAAGCTCAATCCGGGTACTTAAGTATGCGTACCAGTATGCGTACTTAAGTGGGTTATTTTCTAAAAACGGTTTATTTGTGAACTAAGACATTTATAAATTAAGAAATGCATAATTGCAAACCGTGGATATAATGTTCATGAATCGATTCGAGTGAATCAAAATTGTTTTTGCTTTGATTGTCTCTTGTATACTTCTATGAGATCTAAGCAATTGAACAACTCTCTAACTAGTTCATTTGAGCCACTTGAACTCTCTAACTAGTTATGGTGAAGATGAATATGGTTGATATGAAAGTGCTCATATGGCTAACCATAGGTTAACTACTGTTGAACCAACTAGGTGTACACGTTTAGGTACGGTTACACAAACCTAAATGAACGTGCATTTCATTTGTGTATGACAAGCTAAGTTCGATCTAACGGTTGCAACATATTATCTTGAATCTAATCAGGTTTTCATCTAATGGTGAATATTGAATACTTTGTTACCAAGGTAAATTAGATTGCAAACCCTGATTTGGAGACTATATAAAGGAGAACTCTAGCAACTGGGAAACCTAATCCTCACACATCTTGTGTGATACTAGTTGTATAAGATAGAGTCGATTCTCCTTTAAACTTAGGTTTTTATCGAGACCCTATGTGTTAACAACTTGACGACTTCATTGGGATTGTGAAGCCAGGCCTAACTATTTTCTCTGTAGTTGCATGATATAACTTTTGGATATACTTTTTATTAAGATTGAGTATGACTGTCTAGTTGATTATCTTAAAAGTATATTGGAGTTAGTCCATACAGATTCCTAATCGAAATATTAGGCGAGGTTGTTGCACCCCCACTTTTTTTCAAGAATATACACTATGGTCAGGGTACATGAACCATGTATAATGATAGTTCTTAGTAAATATTCCTTTCGAACCAATAATAAATATCGTGTTCATATAAACACCCGAGACTTTAATATTGATGCATATACACAAGGTGTTTTAGTGACCAGTGATGCCTTAGAGGTGTTTATGAGACTCATAGAAATGTTGAACAAGTTTATAAAAAATTTCTTTGAGCATTTGCTAATATTCACTGAGATGGTTTGGGAAACGGCTTGTGAACATCTATCCAACTCGTGAATTCTGGACGCTACGGTTCGTAAACTGTACTGCTGTTTCTGAACTCAGTTGTCTACGGTTTGTGAACCGTTTTCTATATCACCACTTCAGATTATAATAATTCGTGAACTGGGTTGGTGAACTATCCCATTCAGAACTCAACGATTTGTGAATGGGTTTGCTGGCCTTCCTTTATTCTGAACATTGGATATTTATGATTTGCGAGATGGTTCACCAACCTACCATGAGTCCATATTTCATTTGGTTTGAAATACTCTCTTTTGATGTTTAAAACATTCGCATTTGCTATAAATATAAATATATTGCACGTGTTATTTTCAAATGATCCATATGATACAAAAATAGTTATTGAACAATAAATTATTTCAACTAAGATGGTTAAGGACCAATGAACATCATTTGCTTAAATCATAATTTGAGATGTTTAACAAGACAAGCTTGACTCGAAATTCCTTTTTTGCGATATAAATCTACTAGAAATCATACGACATACTCTCATATAAATAAAATGGTAATGCATGTGAGTAAATAGAATGGTTTAGTCTTCACATACCTTTGCCGATGAAGTTCTCCAAACGTTTTCGTCGATCTTCAGTCTTCGAGGGGTATTCAATGATTTCTGATACTCAACTACCAACTTTTATACCTAGTCTAAAACTTGACTTAAGTAGACTAGAAAATCAAGATATAGTTTTGGTCAACTAACATTGGCAACAAGCTTGAGATAACAAAACTTGCGAGTTCGACCAAGCAGTGCTATAACAAGTATTGTATTCTTACAAAGTTATCCCAAAACACACTTCCATAATGTGAAAAGTTAATTGTGAAGGAATACAATAATTTAATTCAATTTGGATAAAACTCATATTAACTTTGTTTAAAGTATTTTTTGGGATCAAACAGCTTTACAAGTATCGTTAGAGGGAAACTAAGAATCACATTACTTTAATTAGTTTTCTTTGTTTGTAGTTTGTATTTAAGAACTAGCGGTATAGTTATATTCAATAGATCAAACTTGTTTATTTCATGGTTCTCCTCTTCATTTATAAGACCACTCCAGTTTGTTTAAAGATCCGTATCTAAGTAATTATGGATCAGTACGATGGAACTGTTGATCAAATCAACATTAACAAACTCTGTTCTATGTGATTGATCAATAATAGAATCAAGTTGCTAGTAGCACTTACTTTGAAGAATAAATTAAAGATTGCATACTTTGAAGATTTGAAGACTTTTCTTTTTGGTTATGATCTTTGTGGGATTTTTTACATGTTTGATTCTCTGGGAATAACAAACAGTTTATTCCGATAAATATAAGACTTGTGAGATCGAACAAACCGTGTAGCGGCTCTCATTTGCTTGGATAGATCATGTTCATCAAGATTAATTATTTTGACAATTGATGTCTTGGTTTGATCTTTTGACCAAAAGAGTTTATATATATATTGATATAAAGGAAACATCCTTAAGATCCTCTACTCTTCTTTATCACTGATCAAACCTTTGATATCTGTGACTGGCGAGTGTTTTGGTTACTTAATTTTTTTTAGTTTTTTGTTGTTTCGAGTTACGGTCCAAAAGAGTTAGGTACAAAATTCTTCACAATGGGTGAAGCAACTTAAGATAGTAAATCATATCTTTGAATTCACGTGTGTTGGCCAAATTGGTTTTACGCGCAGCAATACTGAGAAAACTGAGTAATTAAGAGTAGTGTACTTGGTATTTACACGAAGTTTTGGGTAGGTTTTTTGTGTAGCGTCTTAATTTTGAGAGTATTCAAAATTGGACTAGGTCCCGGGGTTTTTCTGCTAGGAAGTTTTCATCGTTAGCAAAAACTTATGTTGTGTGATTGCTTTACTTTTGCATTGTATAATTGTCATAATTATAATTAAGTAATCATACTTGTACGTTAATCACATATACCACAATTAGTTGGAACTGAAATTTTACTATTACCAAGATCACCCAATTGTTGCGCCTCATATCAAAAAAATATGGTATACTGTATAGTCTCGCCATTTCTCATATTATTTCTCTGGTTCAAGAAATATCATCAGTGGTATCTGAAATTATAAATCAGTTTGACAGATATGATGACCCTTGATGTAATTTTTTTGCTTGTATGCGTATAAAGCAGTTCAGAAAGTCGATAAATAATCCTTTTGAAAGATAAAATCTTCAAAAAATTGGTAATCTCATCGATAAATCGATGAATATTTATTTTGTAACATTTAATTGGTCTGAAAAGTTTCAAAACTCGGTCCTTAAGTGGCATATCGGAAAGTTGAAACTCCCAAGTGGGTCGAATCTTGACCCATTAAAAGCAAAAAATAAATAAAATGGTACAGGATATTAAAAACTACCAAATGAAGGGTCATGACAAGGACCCAATTTTTTTTTAAAAAGATCCACTGAAATCCTTCTTAGGCAAGCTTTTCCATACAACCTTTTAGTAGACTAACGCTGTCATCCCAAAATGGATATGTCTGCTAGGTTCGATTTATCTTCGTTGGGTTGGTCGGGTTCGACCATAAATGTAAGTTTACGCACAAGACTTCCCCTCTTTCCGAAAGTTTTTTGAGTTTAGAGGAATCTTCCTTTTAGATTTGAGGATTGCTTCTTGAGATGAAAGGGAACTTTGAACGCCACTATTCCTAGAAAACTTGGAAGCAAGCCTTTTTTTCTCACAAAATGTGAAAATTAGATTCAATTTTCAACTGCTCCTATCGGAAATATAATTAACTGCAAAATCAAACCATATCAAGTAGGAGAATAATTCGACTTGGTATCGTGAAAAAAAAAAGAGGAAGCAAAACCAAGCCAAGATGATAGTGTTAGAGCAGGTCAAACTCGCAAGTTTTTGTATGTCAAGCTTGTTGTCAATTATTAATTCAAAACTCTATCATGATTTATACTAAAGTTAGTCTCGGACTAGGAATAAAGCATGGTAGTTGAGTATCGGAATTCACCAATTGACCTTGAAAATTAAAGAATGAAAAACGACGACGTCAACGGAAACTTCATCAACATAGGTATTTGAAGACTGACTATCCTATCTACTCGTACTATTTACCATTCTATATAGTATAATGATGAAAATTGCAAAGAAGAAAACAAGCAATAAGGAGTAGTCAAGTTAGTTCTTAAAGTTCACAAATGGTTTTACTCAGTTCACGAACTTGAACCTATAAAAATAAAAACTTTATTAAAAGATCCCAGTTAACTTGCATACACAAACCGTTTTTCTCAATTCGCAAACTAGTCGATCTTGAGATAGTCCTGGATACTATTTAATTCAATAATTCACGAACTGGTTCATGCAGTTCGCGAAGTTGTTGATTTTGAATGTTTCATGCACACCTTTTATTTTCAAGTACACAAATTGTTTGAGGCGGTTCGCGAACTTGTTGATGTAGTTTTAAATAGTGGTAAGAAGGTTGTCGTTCACCAGGACTTGATGAGATTCGATTTCAGAAATAATAAAAAAAATACTTACACAAAATTGTCACAAGATCAAAGAGGTACTGGGATTCAGGACTTCACCAATTCTCATTCATGTGGTTCAACTAATAATTCTAGACATTCATAGCTCAAATAATAATAATTTATTGACTCTAATTCCTTTCCGAAAGTAGATTTTGAAAGCAATGATTGTAAATCTAAAGAATGAGACATCAAAACACTTAAGAAAGCATGACCCATCAATTGAAATAACAATCACTCAATAAAAATCATAAATCAATTAAAAATCAATGCAATAAGTCATAAAAGAATTAATAGAAATACCACACGCGTGAAGAATGGCTTCCTCCATCGTCCCAGTGTTGGGGTTTAGCTCTTCATGTTGGAAACACGCCCAAAAGATATAAACATGGCTCAAAAGGTGTTTTTATTGAAAAATAATATAATGCAGTGTGTCTGTAACAGATATAATTGTTACAAAACACACTGTTACAGAGAAGCTTAACAGAAGTGTTGCGAATTCAATAATAATTGTTGCAAAATTGTTACAAAACGTACTGGGTTTGAAAGTATTGGTAACAGGTTCTGCGACTGTTTTCTTTTGCAGTATGCACTATTCTTCTTCTTCTTCTCCGTATACAGCAGCAGAGTTTTGCAACTTCTTCTTTCTTCCTTTGCAACCTCCCTTAGGTCCCCAAAACTCTCGACCCCCCTTTTGAGACCTCCCAGCAAGCCTTTTATACACATCAGGTGAATAAATCCCGAATATCTTTACCCTTTTTCTTCTAAGCAAGTCACCGTTGATTTCTTTCCTTTTCTTTCTTCTTAGTCGTCTCTGATTTATCTCCAAAACCTTCTCATCCAATTTTAAGAGAATATCTTCCCCTTTCCGCCACGTAACTTCCAAATAAAACCATCCAGAAACCGTGAATATTTCTAACCTACTCGATATAGCCCTGTTTTATTTCAATCGATGATTTTATCATGTTTACTTCGATTCTAGGCCATGTACGATCCCTGACTAATCCAAACAGGCCCAAACGAAAACTGAATCAGAAAGGAAAATCCGAGAAACTCTCTTCAAATTCCAAAAACAGAAACCCGTGATATTTGCCTCCCTGTTTCTACTAGCACCGAGTTATCCATCCCAAGTTTCTTGATTTAATAAAACATACCATGCCTGTTTACTCCATTCAAGTACGGACCAACGAATTTCTCCGATTGAATCTCCTCAAAAGTTTCCCTGAAATCGAACCCTAAAACTTGTTCTTCGCTGCAACTTTCTTTCCCGCCAAAATTCCAGTTCAAATCAAACCGTGAAGAAGAAGGGTGTCCCCCTATCCAGCACTGGACTCCCTTTAGAAATGAGGTGCCCCTTAGCAGTGAGGCGCCCCTTATCCAAATGAGGAGTTCCTTTAGTATTTTTCTCCCAAGAGCGCAAAAATCACTTTTCGAGCCAATTTCACCGCCAAAAGCTTATTTCTCCAAAAACACCTACAAATACACAAAAAGCCATAATAAATACACAATCGAGCACTGATAATTGAGACCAAAATAGACACATAAATGCGTCTATCACTTGTCAATTTAAAAGGCTCATGAGTTACCAGACTTTTTAGTTCACAAACTATTTTTGACAGTTTACAAATTTATTTGGTCTTGTGATAATTTAAATTTATCGGTTCCAGAACTACTTAACCTTGGCTCCCTAAAAAACTACATGGTGCATTACGTATACTTACGGTTGCACACATCTTCTTTGAGATTCAAGGTAGACTTCTCACATGCTTACATGTACAATCTATATGGATAAGTTTAGCTTGATTAGTTACAAAAAAAAATCGTAAACATGGAAACTAGTTCACGATTCTAGCTTTATTTGAAAGCTACCAAGCCTTGTTCATCAATATAAATAGAGCACTCACTGGACACTAGAATCTCAATCCTGACACTTATGTGTCCTAGTTATGGCTAGAGTCGTCCTCTAAAACCTAGGTTTCCTCTAGTGAAACTGTATTAGATTCATGAAGCCCGATCATATTATCTATTTCCTGGTAGTTCTTATTATTTTGATTGTATACTTATTGATCATTATAGTTTCCGAACTGTATATCATGAACGAGTAGATAAAAATTATAAAATACTCTTCATCTCATACTTTGTGACTCCATAAAATAGATATCTAAATCAATCTGGTTTGATTTTTTTAGATAGTACTTGTGAGGTAGAATTGATTAGACATCTTTATAAGTTTTGAAGAGAATAAGTTCATCCTAATCTCCGAGTGTGCTTGATATCATTTTTTCTTGAAGATCCCTCATAAACATATAGATTTTCATACAATATTGATTGAATATTATTCTGAAGTAAATCAAATAGGCTTTCTGTTAGAGGCAGAATAATAAAAATTTCCTCACTTAGGTTGAAGCAACTCCTAGGCCGTAAAGCACACTAGCTAGAAAAATCATGTTGTGTAGGATCTTGCAAGATCCAATAAACATTAAGGGGAATAACTGAAGCTGAATTACTCGTAAAAATCGATTAGGTCCCAGTCGGAAGTCTGATAGTAGGCTAGTGTTTGTAGCGGCTTAATACAACGTGGTGTTCAAGTTCTGGAATATGTCCCGGGGTTTTTCTGCACATTGCAGTTTTCCCCGTTAACAAAATTTCAGGTGTCTTTTCACATTATATTGTTTAGTTATAATATAAATTTCACAAATAGTATGTTAAATAATCTAGAACGTTTTTAAGCTTGAAAGATTATATCGAACTTACAAGATTTACTCTCGAGAATTCGTATCTAACGAAAGATTAAAAAACATGTTCCTATTGGAATTCCGTTTTGTAACGATTATTAGATACATAACAAGTTATTAATTGGATATTGATTTTTGAGATCGTCCAAGTAAAACTTGTCTTCATGTCAGGTACTGGATCTTTAGTGTCGATCTGTAATACTGATTGTGACAAATTTGTCCATACAAATTTCCGAATAAAAGAGTTAGTGGTGTACTTGATACACTCTCTTTTTCAGATAGAGAATTGGGATCAAGCCCTTCTTCTTGCGTTCTTGAGCCTCTACAACAGTCACAACGTCTCACATGACCCACAGGAACACACACATGTGTCAATCACACAAACATACTCAACAGAAATAACAGACAAGCTAAAGATGGACATACACAAGGTTAAGGGCCAGCCTTGTTAGTTATATCTATGCATTAGAGTTTACGGGCCTTGGATAGTCAGATTTTCTGGGTGAACTGTCTGTTTGCCTATAACATCAGAATTACGTTTTCTCATCGATCTCATTTCTCAGTAACACAAGAATTAGTTTTGCTTTGAGAGTCGGAGTGATGGAAGCAACAAGAGATAGGTTTTCTCCTTCTGGCGAAGAATCATCCAGGGGTAAAAAGATGGCGAGAACCCTAAACCCTTGTTTAACGGAGGATATCTGCGTTGAAAACTCTCTCCACTGCCCTTTAAATTGTGTTTTTAAGTGGAAATGTTTATCAAAGGTATGGAATTCTCATCTCTCTAGCCCTAGTTTTATTTACAATTGGATCCAAAACAACAATTCTGCTGATCGTCCGTGGAATCTGTTTTACAAATCTGAAAGTAAATGTGCAATTGCACATCTGGCTTCTCACTCTCGTTTGATTTCGAATCGGTTTTCTTTTAAATTCGTATGTCCAGATAAAGAGACAGTATCGCCTTTATGCTCGAGTAATGGTTTAGTACTATGTGCAAAGAGAATAAAATTTGCGTGGCATTATTATGTTTGCAATCCACTCACCCAAGAAAGTGTTTCACTTTCTAAACCAGATGTAGCTCATTGCAATAGTGTAACCTGTTTCACATGCGAGGTTTCTTCAGTATCTACAACATACAAGGTTGTGCGCATAGTCCTCCCAGTTGAAAAGAGACGTGACAGTTACAGATATGAAATTCAAGTATTTGCTTCTGATGTGTCGCAATGGAAGAACTATCGTATTCCTTCAGCTCAAGGTGTCGGGTGGGGACTAAATAACTATGAAAGTCGTGTAGTTGTGCATGGTGAAGTGTTCTATTGGATGGACAAGAGAGAGAGAATCATAGCTTTCAGTGAAACTAGTGTTTCTGCACTCGATTTACCTGACTTCGCATATGAAGCTAGTAATTTGGTACGCTGTCTTGGGGAATCAGAAGGAATGATCCTTTATGCTCTAATTGAAAAATGTGAGTCGCATTTAGAATTCGAATTAAGTATTTGGGAGCTCAATGAGGAAAACTTCCATTCGTTGCACAAAAATGTTGAATTACATGGTCTCTTTACAAAAATGAAAAGAAGATTGGGTCGTATTTTCGTAAATGCTGATTGGGGTGACCTTGTCCAGGTCAGTTTCAGTCCAGCAATCAGAAATCTTATTTTGATTGGTTGCAAGAACTATATTTGGACTTACAACATAAACACAGAAGTGTGTGATGAGCTTACTAACAATTATTCAGATCTCCGTCCACCATTAGTATTGAAGGCAATGCCGACAATAGTTCCACCACGGCCTTAGAAAGCACTTTAATCACTTACGTTCAGAATTTGAGTCATGTTCTGTCATGTAAATGGTTAACCTTCTTAATTTCCTTTACTTTTTATTCCTTTTTGTGTAATGGTTGGGATAAGTGGTAATAGAAATTTGCGTGTTCCCCACAACCCACAAATTGTTGAATGAGATAGTACAAAACTTTATATCTTACTTTATTTGAAATTAGAATTTTTGTGGATGTAGAGAAATACATTTAGTGAATACATTTTTTTTCTTCATATTATATCAGCTAGAAAGAGATGTTTTGTTTTATAAGAAGAGGTAGAATATCAACCCTTTTTGAAGTTTTCATGCCATACAGTTAAGTTTTAAAAACCAAATGGAATGAGGTATTTGCAGGAGCACAAGAATTAGCATCAGAATCAGGTCATATACAGTTCACCATAACTCATCTTGCAGATGCATTAATCTCTGATACAAATGGTATTCTCCGTCAATCAATCATTAATGCTGCTGATCAAGAAGGTGAAGAAGCTGCTAAATCATTTGAAAGAGTAGTTAAAAGATTGTTGAAAAATATTACCATCTCAAACACCACTACCAGATCATATTCCATCAATTACTTCTCTGATTACGGTTATAAGAAGAGCTCAGACTGCACAGAATGCGAAAGGTGATACTTATTTAGCTGTTGATTCGTTGATACTCAAACTTCTTGAAGACTCTGAGATTGGTGATGTGTTGAAAGAAACTGTAGTTATTGTGTCTCGAGTGAAAGCAGAGATTGAGAAATCAAGAGGGGGAGAAAGGGGATAAGAAGGTGGAGAGTGCTTCTGGTGATACGAAAGTTCAAGCTTTGAAGACTTATGGTCATGATTTAGTTGAGGAAGTTGGAAAGCTTGGTCCTGTTATTGATTGTGACGAAGAGGTTTGTAGAGTTATAAGGATTTTATCGAGGAAAAAAATTCCGGTGTTGATCGGTGAGCCTGGTGTTGGGAAACAGCTGTTGTTGAGGGTTAGCACAGAGAATAGTTAGGGTAGGTGTTCCTAGTAAGTATCTGATGTCAGGTTGATTGCATTGGACATGGGCGCTTTAGTTGCTGGAGCTTTATCTGTAGGAGAGTTTTAGGAGAGATTGGAAAGAATTGGAGAAATATGTATTGGGACAACTACACTTGAAGAGGAAATGTGTGGAGAAAGATGCTGCTTTTTAAACTAGGTTTCAGCAAGTTTATGTTGCTGAGCCAAGAATTCCTGATCTGAAGGACATCATGGTGTTTAGATACAGGACCATGCTCTTCTGATCGCTGCTCAGCTATCCAGTCGGTATATTACTGATATGTTTTTCTTGCTCTAGCTGTGTTTTACTATTGGAATCAGTTATGTTGATTTGTGCTTGAGTATATAGACTAAGATTACACTATTAATCCCAGCATGTGTGGTAATTAGTGTTGAGTATAAAATGTATCATCTGTTACGTGGACTATTACTAGACCTCTTGGTGCTTGATAGTTGTTCTTCAGGAACTATATCACGAGATGTGCAGATTAGTAATTTTGTCTTGCTATCCTTATTGTTAGATATCAGTGTCTGACTAGCTGCAATATTCTAGTTGGTTTGTGTACTGAACGGAAGATTTCATTTCTGGTGTCTCTGTAGGGCGTCGTCTGCCAGACAAGGCAATTGATTTGGTTGTTGAAGCATGTGCAAATGTAAGGGTTCAGCTTGATAGTCAACCTGAGGAGATAGGTAATCCTTAGAGAAAGCGAATTCAAGTAGAAGTTGAACTTCATGCTCTTGAGAAAGAAAAAGCCAAAGCGAGCAAAGCTCGTCTTGTCGAGGTAAATGTCCAATATGCCTGTGATGCTCTCTTGAGATAATTTTATGTATTTTTTTGTCGTTTCTATGGTTCTTAGTTGTATGCTGTGTAATAGGTTTATTATGTTTTCTGTTTTCTCAATAGTGTTGTCTTGCTCCCATTTTTTAGGTTTGAAAGGAGTTGGATGATTCAAGAGACACCATTCACCCACAGTTGAGGAGGTATAAGAAATAGAAAGCTTTGTTGTGATATAGAAGACAAAGAAACGAGAGACACAAAGTAGAAAGAAAGAAGGAGAGAGAAATCTTATTCATATGTGTGAAATACAATGTTAATGCCTCTATTTATATAGATAGAAGACTTGGTGTCCAAGATATGTAAACCCTAAACTTAGACACGAAGGGCATCTTAGTAAATAAACTTAGTTTATGACACTCCCCCTGATGACCATTGTGGCTAAGTCATTACAAACATACCATGAAAACTTAAAAGAGAAAAACCTGAAATTGCACAATCATGTAAGACTTGAAACAGTGCTGGACACGTATATGTTGCCTCATTAAAACCTTGACAAGGAAAAACCCAGTGGGACAAAACCTTGACTAAGGAAAAAGAGTACAACACGATAAAGTCCGGTGAATGCACCTTGATTTGATGATGACGCTCCCCTTGATAAATACTTCAGTCAAATTCTTGGCTTGCAAATTTTATGCGTGTCGTAACCACAACAAATTAATTAATACTTTACTACCTAATTAACAAGTAATATAGGGTAGTCAAGGTCGATCCCACGAGGAGCACGAGATTCTAGTTGTAAAATTGTCACACAAAGGGGGGTATTAAAAAGATTTTAAGAAAGTAAATAAAATAAACAAAGCAATTAAAAAGAAATCGATAAGAGAGAATAGATCAAGGAATCCTTCTTCGCTGCAAAACAATGATTAAAGTTATGTTCTTTTCCACTTCTTATTAGTCACAAATTATCACCAACCGTAGGTATAGCAGCTAGATCAGTGCTAACCCCAAAATCCCTTATATCACCGGATACTAAGTTCTCGACTACCGGATTCTATTCACCAAACCACCTAGTAGTAGATCACTCAAGATGTAATTTAGTTAAACGCATTAAGATTTATGAATTTATTAGGTTGATATTAGTAGTTAAACTCTTAGATCAAGGTCCACTTGCTAACGTTGTTTTTACACACAATTGCTCCACGGAATCCCTCTGCAAGGTCTCGTGTTTGCTACTTATGTGAAAAGTCAAGAAACGATTACTTATCCCCTAACGTACACTAGCTTTAGATTAGACTAACAAATCAATCTAGTTGTACACCTAGATAATCTATCAATCAATCATGAATGTCTTTAAGATCACTCCTATTAGTAAAAACAAACGATAATCATGTGAAAACTTCAAAGTAGATTTAAAACAAAACTCAAAACATGTTAAGAACTAGGAATTCATCCTCAATCAAATTAGTTACTCATATTAAAGAGTTCACACAAAGAGAAAAGTATTGTGTGTGTAAAAGTGTGCAAAAGTATTGTAAAAGATGTGTATCAATGTGTATCTATATGTATGGAAGTGTAGAAGTTCTTCTCTATTTATAGGCTTCAATGTTCTCCATATCTTCTAAGGAATAGAATCCATTTCCTTTTGTAGCTCAATTTCCAAATCCAAGCCTTTCTCAAATCTTCCATCTCCTCTTTCCATATTCCCACCAAATTCTTCATTCAATTCCAAGTCCAACTCTTCACATCCCATGAGAGAAATCCACACAAAATTCTGCAACTTTTGATCGCGGAAAACCGGGTTTTTGGTCGGAAATAGTCGAATCCGTCGCCGCCGGCCCCGAAAATTCCTTAGGTAAAGGTATATTTCGTTCATCAACCTTTATGACTAACGGTCAAACGGGTCAATCGTTAGTCAAACTGTTAGTCGTGGGTCAAGGTAGGGTAATGAGTCATGGGTGAGTCGAACCGCAGTCAGCTAGCTAACTCTACTGATCGGTCCTAGCTGTGCTACTTGCTCGTGCCAAATTTGTTGCAGTTCGATTACGGCCAAGATGCCCTCGCATTTTTTAAATAGTCATCACTTTAGTTACGGCCAAGATGGCCATATTCTGTCTCATTCCAGGTCATCTCAAATTATGTGTTCTAGCAACTTACTCCCGACCATGAGGGTCAGTACACCCTTCAATTCGCCAACAACCATTTGCAACTTCCTCAGTAACTTCATGAACTACTGACTTCCCTGGTCGATTAACCGCATATTTAGCTTACCAACAGCAACCACTTGCTTGCACCATTAGCATCCAACCAAATTGAACTTCGACCTCCACTTCTTCTCTGCAACACAGCCCCATTACAACCAACACTTCAAAGACATCATATCCACCAGTCTTTAGCAAACACATTAAATCCTATGACTCATACTATCTCTTCCATCTCAAAAGAAATACCACCAATCACCACCTGTCCTAACATACATCTAATTGAACACATTCATTCCATCCTTCCCTGTAACAGCATCAACATTTCAGCTTCAAGGTTGCTTCTCAAACACCACCAACAAACACCACCTCCTTTTTCTGGTCTTCAAATTCACCTAGAACCATCAGGTTCTTGTCTCAATTTCACAACCCAATCTCCATCTGGAGTTCATGGCAGCAATCAATTCTTCACTATTTATTTCAGCATCAGGTCTTGCCGATTTCTCAAAGGATCGAACCCATAATCAACAGCAGCAGATACATCCATTTCTTCTTTCTATAAGAAATTCCAGCAGAGCATCTTCCATTAATTCCATCAATTCGAACCCTAACCGATCTTTGATTTTCAGATTGGGCTCAAACCCATCTCTAATCTTCCATAGAAGCACCAAATCCTCACTGTAAATGCAACTAACTCGAAACCCATCAATTCTTCTCATCTTCTCGATTTAACTTCTCAATTCTCTGTGAATTAACAATACCCACCTCCTCATCGAATATCTTCAACTCGATCCACTGAATCTCTATTTCATAATCAATCTTCTACCCGAGTTCTCGATCTTGTCTCCTGCAGAAACCATAGCCACTGTTTCGTTTTTGATTCAGGTGAAAGAGATGATGAATGAGATAACATCTCTCAATTTTAGGTTTTAGAACTGGGTCTGGTCCTGGGTTAGGGTCCGGATGGGTACGCCCACGGGTGTGGGTATATGGGTCAGATGGATTCAGACACCCACCATTAAAACCACCCACTGACTGGGTGCTAGAGCCAACCTTCCTTTGGATAAGGGCTATCTAGTGATAGTAACATCCATTGCTGAGTGATAAGGGGTACCATGAATGAGAGCCCCTTAACCATAGCTGGGCTCCAGATAGTGCTCGCCCTATGAAATGACGATTCTTCCCTTTTTGTCCAATTTGGGTGATTTCTCCTTCTTTTCGTCTGTGTGACTCCAGAGTACCTAATAGATTAAAAACACACGTAAAATACATAATTTACAAGAAAAATAGCAAAGAAAGCATAAACTACTAGATAGTAAATTAGGTGTATTCTACACCTATCAAATTCCCCCACACTTAGACTTGGCTAGTCCTCGAGCAAATCAAACAAAACAAAACTAAAACAAATACATACAACTCCGTGACGTCGAGGCTACGGTTAATTTTAGCATAAATAACAAGCCTTTAAACCCCTAGGTGTCCCTAGTGGACGAGTTATAGTCTCGTGAAGGTTTACTAGAGATCTACCTACAAAACCTTTCTACTCCAAATTCCAGCTACCTGCGAAAAGTCTATGAATGAATCCAAAGTGATTACATGAGGATGAGGTACCTTGTGCAAATTCAGTCCATATTCAAGTTAATAAAGTTTATCTTAGAAAGTCGAACAAACCACAATACTCGGAATCTGACTAACCACAATCACAATGAAAAGATTAAGAAGATGGAAATAGAGGTAGATGTGGCGAATGTTTACAAGTGATCGATGTTTCCCATATCTGTCTGAAGGTCACTGCTAAGACGAACCTATTCATCCTATTGGATTGAGCTATTAGTGCTGAATGCTACATCAAATCAATTGGCATATACAAGGGAACCAATTGTGACTTTATTCAACACAATAATAATTTCTTCTCTTTTTTTTGTTATATATGATTGGATCAAACTGGATCCAATTTTTTTTTTTTTTTTTTAGACAACATGATTGGATCAAACTGGATCCAAGCGCATGCTTCCTTGTCAACAAGTATATGATAGTTGCCTTGGATCCTGCATTCCACGCTTGTTTAGGCGACGGAGACAGGGACAACGTTTCACACATACTGTTATTCCCAAGTGTCATTTTTATTCCTGTTTGGTCAAATTGGTTGGTCTTTTCTCTTTTCTCT
The DNA here is from genome assembly GCA_023529315.1 of Papaver bracteatum. Classification (NCBI taxonomy): domain Eukaryota; kingdom Viridiplantae; phylum Streptophyta; class Magnoliopsida; order Ranunculales; family Papaveraceae; genus Papaver; species Papaver bracteatum. The sequence goes on from JAJJWX010003262.1 coordinate 1,453,823, forward strand.
TTTTTTTTTTTTTAATTTTTTTTTTTTTCTTTCACTTTTTTTTTTTAACAACTCAATCACTCTATTTCATCCTAGCAGCAATAACAAGTCGATGTTTAGTGACCCACCAAAACACTTAGAAAACAATAGATAAATATGGAAAAATAAAAATAGAATGTGATATGGTGATATTCCGAGATATGGTAACAACTATCATATAATTTGTAATTAAGTTCGTCCCTTTAGTTAATTGGTTCCTCAATTCCTGCATTCAAAATGGTTCCATCCACTAATGGTGTCATCCTAAAGGCCCATATTTCTAGATTTCGGAGTTCAAAAATCACATATAAATGCTCCCCCACACTTAAACTTCACATTGTCCTCAATGTGTAAAACCGAAAGTTCTGAATTCTGACGTAACAGCAGATAAAACGCAAAAACTGTGCAAATTGGTAAGGAATTTGGAAAAACTCCATTTCACAAAAGTTGTTCACCTACGTGTTTTCTACACAGTGTCAAAATTTCATAGTGTTCTGATAAACGTTCTGACAGTTATGGTCTCTGGACTGAACTACGCGCAGTCTGAAATTTTTGACGAAAAGGTATTCATCATAATGCTCTTCTAAGATAGATTATGGACTTAATGAAATTAAATATGGGGATGCAAATATGATATGAAAACAATAAAAAATAAATAAACAAAACAAAACAAAACAAAAATAAAAATAAAAGCAAAAGCAAAAGCAAAAGGATAAGAGATACAAAACCGGTGGGTTGCCTCCCACTTAGCGCTTGTTTTAAAGTCGACGGCCCGACATGGCTCTTGTAAGATTCATTCCCCATATATTAGCAATCGGAAAATTTGGGGATCCTTCCATAGTACCTGTTTTGCAAACAATAGCTTCATACAAATATTAGCACAAGAAATTAATAGTAAAGTTATAGCTAGATAGAAATTTCCCCCACACTTATTCTTGTCCACACTCGTAAGTGTATAAAGAACATAGAATTTGGGAACTTCCATGGTTTCCTCTTGGCAAACCTGCATAGTATTAGCATCAAGTGTTTCCAATGGTGGATATCGAGAAACAAAGTCATTCAAAAATACTTTCGAAGCACATACATTCAAACCAATAAGAGGTAAAGGAGAAGAATTAACATGCAAAGGGTTAGACAAACCTTGCACAATTTCTTGTATTACGGTATCCTCCTCATTCTTAAAAAATTCAAGTGAACTACTTACCTCTTGTATATCGTGGTCCTCTATCAAACTTTGCAACCATTCTTCATCATTTTCTACCTTAACCAAAGTCTCGGCATCATCATAATCATTAGCAAGTTCAATTGGGTCTTCCACAAATTCAATCAATTCGGTTTCATTATCGAGCATCACCTCTTCAACATCTTCATCATCGGAATCGGGCCATTCACTAAAGTGATTTTCGTCGGTAAAAATTGTAAGATCTTCTTGTGAGGGTGTTATACCGTTTACAACAATAGGAAAGTCACACCCAATCTCCTCCTTTTGAATAGGTGAAGGATCGTTATTATGATCCGGAGTTGGAATAACTTCCTCATGGTTGCAACTTTCATACACTTTTGCGGACTCATAATTTTCCCTAAGGAATTTTTTCCAAGCACTAAATGCATCTTCCTCAAGCTCTACCTTTTGAATAGGTGATTGATCATTATTAAGATCAAGGCTCGAGTAATCTACACTAGCGTCATCAAAAGTTTCCAAAGGTTGGTCCTTTTCAACACAATCATCTTCATTATCGGAATCACCATAATAAGAATCTTCATCGGTTTCATAACCTTTATCCCGACGTCGTTTAATTTCCATATGAATGGTCTTACTAATTTCTGCGACAAGCTCTTCCGAGTCTCCATCATCTTCCAATTTGTATAACTTTTGTGCAAGTTTACGGACATTAACACGCTTACCACCGTGTATAGAGTTTCTAGATTGTATATCCTTAAAAAGTGAAGGAAAAACACGATGAAGAGGAGTATATTCCCAACTCTCCGTCTGCACATTACTAGAAAATAATGTATTAGAAGCATAATTATCCGTCCATCCTTGTAATTGTCCACTTACATACCCGTCATAAGGTTGTTGATATGCATGAGAATATCCATAAGGCTCCGAAGGATTTTGATCATAGCCAAAAGATTGGTTTTGATTGTATCCTAAGGATGGTTGGAAATTGCCATGATGTTGAGGTTGAAAATCGTATTGATTGTTGAAATATGCTTGCTCTTGTCCACCATACATGGAAAACCGGTACCTGAAAAACAATTCTCAAAAACTAAGTTAGATACGTTAAAGAATCCAACAAAGCAAGAATAAAGCAAAAAGTAAAAAGAAAACAACTAAAATCATCCGATGCTCCCCGGCAACGGCGCCAAAATTTGTATGCGTGTCGTAACCACAACAAATTAATTAATACTTTACTACCTAATTAACAAGTAATATAGGGTATTCAAGGTCGATCCCACGAGGAGCACGAGATTCTAGTTGTAAAATTGTCACACAAAGGGGGGTATTAAAAAGAATTTAAGAAAGTAAATAAAATAAACAAAGCAATTAAAAAGAAATCGATAAGAGAGAATAGATCAAGGAATCCTTCTTCGCTGCAAAACAATGATTAAAGTTATGTTCTTTTCCACTTCTTATTAGTCACAAATTATCACCAACCGTAGGTATAGCAGCTAGATCAGTGCTAACCCCAAAATCCCTTATATCACCGGATACGGAAGTTCTCGACTACCGGATTCTATTCACCAAACCACCTAGTAGTAGATCACTCAAGATGTAATTTAGTTAAACGCATTAAGATTTATGAATTTATTAGGTTGATATTAGTAGTTAAACTCTTAGATCAAGGTCCACTTGCTAACGTTGTTTTTACACACAATTGCTCCACGGAATCCCTCCGCAAGGTCTCGTGTTTGCTACTTATGTGAAAAGTCAAGAAACGATTACTTATCCCCTAACGTACACTAGCTTTAGATTAGACTAACAAATCAATCTAGTTGTACACCTAGATAATCTATCAATCAATCATGAATGTCTTTAAGATCACTCCTATTAGTAAAAACAAACGATAATCATGTGAAAACTTCAAAGTAGATTTAAAAAAAAACTCAAAACATGTTAAGAACTAGGAATTCATCCTCAATCAAATTAGTTACTCATATTAAAGAGTTCACACAAAGAGAAAAGTATTGTGTGTGTAAAAGTGTGCAAAAGTATTGTAAAAGATGTGTATCAATGTGTATCTATATGTATGGAAGTGTAGAAGTTCTTCTCTATTTATAGGCTTCAATGTTCTCCATATCTTCTAAGGAATAGAATCCATTTCCTTTTGTAGCTCAATTTCCAAATCCAAGCCTTTCTCAAATCTTCCATCTCCTCTTTCCATATTCCAACCAAATTCTTCATTCAATTAAAAGTCCAACTCTTCTCATCCCATGAGAGAAATATACACAAAATTCTGCAACTTTGGATCGCCGGAAAACTGGGTTTTGGCCGGAAATAGGCCGGAATCCGTCGTCGCCGGTCACCTGAAAATTCTCCTCCGGTCAAGGTATATTCCGTCAGTCCACCGTTAGGACTAACGGTCAAACAGGTCAAAACCGTAAGTCAAACGTTAGTCAAAAGTCAAGGGTCAAGGGGGCGAGTTAGAACGAGTCGAACCGAGTCAGTTGGCTAACTCGATCGACTAGTTCGACCAAGCCACTTGCACCGAACCTTATTGTTCACGGCCAAGATGGCCATGCCGATCCTGCTACCCAGCCATGATGGTCGTCATCTCAGTAACTTGCACACAACAACACCACCTCTTCTGCTAACTTAGCCGCAATTCACCATCATGCACAACCGCCAATTTTAATCCCGCCATGATGGGTGGCCCTGTCTACAACTTCTCTTTATTCATCTTAGCATTCGCCTCAACAAGTATCCTCACAACCAACTCAAAGACCCTTGCTGGCCATTTGCTCAAGCTCATGACCTGCAACTTCAACTTAAGCACTAGTTACACCTCTATCTCACCAATTTCATTCCTTCCATAATCACCAGTTCCACAAACTCCCCTTCAAAGCATTCACCAATTGTGATAATCGCCATCAAACACCACCACATGAATTCACGACTTCCATTCTCCTTTGTGAGCTCAAGCACATACTGTAATACTGTCTGCTTCACCTTCTCATGGGATACCACCAAAGCGCACAGAAGCAATTCCTTTTGCACAAACCACCTGCAGTTTCATTACCACTGCCATCTTGAATCTCCCTGTGAAAATCCTAACATACATCTAAGTGCAATAAATGACTTCATTCATACACTCGTTGCTTTTGATCTTCTCTATACCCATCTTGGCTCCATTCAAATCAAACGACTACTATCAACCCCTATGAATCATTCACACAATTCCAACCACAATTGCCTTCTTCATAGCAATAGACTAATAATCCATGGCAGCAGTACACTACTTCCTCCTTCAATTCCATTACAAGATCAACACCTCACTGCAGTTTCAATAGCAAATCCCATCAACAACTCCTCCATCTTCCATGTATAATCCTCGCCACACACGACTCGCATCTTCCTCTTATTTCTCATAATCACAGCACCATCTTCAATTATCGAACAAACCCATCTCTTGTTTGATTTGATTTAACCCGACACCCAAATACCTCTTCATTCTGATTTAACATGCATCATCACAATCGACACATTTAAACGATTAGTCATCTTCAATTTCAATACCACCTCTCGAACCCATTTTCACTATCTCGTTGTAACCCTTTACTCCATTCATCTCGATTCACATCCAACAACATCTCATCTGTTTCATACCCATTTACCAAACCATTAACAACATCAATCTCTCCTTCTCTTCGATTCATATCAAACCCTATTCATTCCTCGATCTGGACCTTCAACTTATCCACCAACCCATGGAACTCACCATCTCTTCTAATTTTTATGAGATGCTCTCAATTTCTTTGATTCTATCATATTCTCGATCTGTTGCGAAACTCACTCATGCGACATCGCTTCACTACTGAAAAGGGGAAGAACAGAAATGGGAATTGATGTCTTTTTTTCTCGACCTAATTTGGTTTTAAGGTGGGATGGTTATTGACAAACTGGTGGCTTTCGATAAGGGGTAACCAAATTTGCATCCCCTTAACCATTGCTGGTTTGTCTTTAATATTTCTCCAAAACAGAGATGTCCCTTAACATGTGGCCATCCCTTAACAATCAGCTGGCTATTTATAATCCTCCTCTGAGAGAGTTGCCCTTTAACCGTGGCTCGTCTCCCAATAGTGTTTGCCTGTGAAATGACAATTTTTCCCTTTCTGCTCAAATTGAGCGATTTCTTCTTCTTTTCTCCGTGCGACTCCAGAGTACCTAATAGCTCAAAAACACACGTAAAATACATAATTTACAAGAAAAATAGCAAAGAAAGCATAAACTCTTAGATAGTAAATTAGGTGTATTCTACACCTATCACAAATCTTTGAGTCGAGACTTCCCAATTTCAGTGAACGAATTGCTTGAATGTAGAAGATAATTGTTCTGATGAAGTATTCTTTTGTGTTAGTCTTCTAATAGTAGTGTACTTGAATCTTCAAGCTTCTCCAATTGCACTGAGAACTTGTGTCTTGGTTTGCTATCTTCAGAGATGATTTGCATATGTAGTTGATGTAGTTTCTTCAACAAGGTGCCAATATGTAGTTAGAGTACCAAAGGTGAACAAAATTTGTGATCATACCTTATATGGGATCAGAATGATATCCAAATTCATAGGAGATTTTTGTTGTTGATGTGGTCTAACAAAATGATCTAGTTAATGGTGGGATTCTGATCAGTTGTCAGCCGGTCCAATATAATTTCACTTTCTTACTTAACTAAAATAAATGTAGTAGTGATAAGAAAGAGTTCGTATCCACAAAGAGGCTTTTGTTGTCAATATGTTTCGGTTTCCTAAAAGTAACAAGGGGGATTTTTCTGATTTTTAAAACTAAAACAAATATATAAAAGCAAATAAACAAATAAATCAAGTAGAAAAGATATTGGTTAAGGATTCATCTTCATTCACAAACATGCTTTTTAACAATAAGTAGAAATGATATTTAATCTCTATTTATCAATGGCCCTAGAATACCTTGATCGCAAGAATATCCCGCTAATTTCCTCTTGTCATCAACAATCACATTAAAAGATGCGAATATGAATTCTATCTAAGAGAACAACCTAACGTGTAAAAGCACTAATCAAGTTTAATTCCCTAGATGCATTAAGTTCTATGAAATCAGGCCAATCAAAGCAATCGAATGTGTAAAAGCACTAATCGGATTTAACAAAGGTTATGGTTCACATATGGTTACTAGGATATATCACTACAAGCAATAACCATATTTGTGCTACTTGCAATCAGGAATTATCACTTTTGCGTATAATAACCCTAATCTAGCAAAATATATGCATGTGAGTTCTACCAATTTGCAACTTGACAAAACTAACATTCAATCATGCAACAATATTATTGGTGAATCATAAACGATAATATGAGACAAAACTAATTTATTGAACAAGAAACATGTTATGTGAAATCAAATCAATCCATCACCAATAATAAAATTAGCTCATGCTCATGGAGTTCATAACAAGGATAAAGAGAAGGGTTTCCATGTCTAAACCCTAAGCACCAAAGTAGAAGAAAAGATCTCTCCTTTCTTTTGTTGTGAGACTGCTTTTATATCCTGACTTCCAAAATCACAACCAACTCCCGAGAGTTCCATATCAATCCAAGCCCATGAGTGAAGCCCAACCATAATAGGTCCAAATCCATCTGAGTCAAACCGGGTCAGCTGAGTGAGTCAACTCAACTACCACCGATTCACCAGAGATTGCCATTTCAGTGCACATATCCTCCCTTTCCATGAGCATTAATCTGCAACTCCAGCTTCAATTATCACCAGCACCACTGCATCATTCCTGCACTGCTTGGGTCAGTCTCTATTTCAGTCACAGCTGCAAACATCACCACCTAAACATACATCTATGCCTTCTTTGTAATTCTAACACCATTGCAACTCAGCCTCCAACTGGCTTTTGTGCACCACCGTTGCATTCATACAAAAACTCCATCGACTGCAATTCATATTCTCACATAACTCAGAACCTACAGAACTGCAATGTCTTGCATTCAAACCTAAATTCTCAATCTTCCTTGTACTGCACATGACAGCTGCTCGAGTGCCAACCAACTTCCCTTTGTGTATCTTTACCAGCACCATTAACATCTCCAACTGAACTGAACTGCAAGCTCCAACTCCTAGCACCACTTCTGCTAACACCGGCACCTCATACACAGCACCACCTGACCTTGCCATCACTGCCAGACATCATTGCTAACTGTCATGGCCATTAACCCCCTCATTCCATCTGCGCAACTCCACTTAAGGCCATACTTCACCAATGCTACAATTTCAACATGCCATCCTGCAATACATCCATTTTGGCTTCATTGTCCCAGCTAACACTTAGTGCCTTCGTTGAATTCATCTCCTAGATCTCTTAGCAGTGACCACCACACAAAACCCATTCTGTCACTGAACCAACAGCAGCTTTTGCACACAACCTATGCAGCCCAGTATCAATTTCAGTTCCTATCTGTCATAGCAACAATAGCATCATTCTTTCCTACAGCTCATTGCACGACGCATTCCAGTTCATAAACTCCACCAAAACTAGCTTCAATTCCTGCCCAGAAACTCACCCATTCACCTGCAATGCCATTCACAGCCATATAACACAAATTAATTCAATTCATATCACCAGCTCTTCCTTCCTTGCACCAGTCCATAATTCAACTTCTGCACCATTTCCTGCATTCTGCAGCTCGTCCCTGTCTCAGCAAAACACGCACACTAACTCCCATTTCCAATACCACCAGTTTGAATTTCTGCCACAACTCAAGCAAACCCATGTAACTGCAACCTCAGGTTCAACTCACAGCCCAGAGAACTGCAATCCATCTTACAGCCAACACAACTCGAATTCAACAACATCCCCCTGAGCTAATTCACTCATCTGCAGCTTCACTTGCAATTCAGATTTAATAGTTCAGAAACAGCTCAATTCCTCCACCAGATTCTTAAACATCAACAGCTGCAATACCTAACATTCATCTATTCAAAGTAGATTTGAAAACCACTCTACTGATTCAACCACAGACTCCATTACAGCCGGAACGAGCTTTCTTCTCAACAACAACCACCAAAACCCATCTTTAATCACTAGCATCCACCATCAATTCCTCATTCCTGAACTCGAATCAATGTAAAACTCGATTCAAAGAGAAACCCGTCTTCAAATTCATCACCATTAACAACATCAGTTGCTCCTTCCAATTTGTAAGCAACCCATCTTCCACAGACACACGTTGTTCCTCCAGCTGAACTTAACCCTAGATTCCTCTCAATTTTTTCTCAACCACCTTCTTCTATGAACTCAATAGCGTTCTTCAATCGAAACTCAAGAAATCACAACCTCATATTCGTTCCTCAATTTGTAACACAATAGAGACCAATTTCAGAACGTCTCCCTTAGTTACCAACCTAAATACCCATAGCAGAAATAGATTCAAAATCCCTTTTCTCATAATTCCACCATCAAACCCTTCTGTATTCCTTTCATGAATTTCATCTCTGTATCTCAATTTCCGCCGCCTCTAACTCTCAGGTGGTTTGTAATGAAGACCAATCTCGATTTCAGAGTAAGAGATGATAAAATTTATATAAACACCCAGAATTGGATAAGGGCCACCTGAGGTGATAACTCAGTTCTACTGTCGGTCCTGGTAGACTGACAGTTCATATTCCTCCTAACTCTTCTTGTTCTGTCAGTTATAGGGAATTGACGAGCTTATTCATAAATTTTTCTCATAACTTTATCATACCACGTCGGATTGACCTCGTTCTTTCGCCGCTGGCTTCATTTCCTCGTTCTCTTCAAGGTGATGAGAAGAAATCCTGGATTTGAGCGAGTTCCACTTCCTTTTGCTCCAAAGACTCCAAAACACCTAATAAACTCAAACTCACACATAAGATACATAATTTACATGAAAACTCGCAAAGAAAGCATAAATACTAGATATAAAATTAGGTGTTTATCACACCTATCAAATTCCACCAAATAACCGAAATTGATACAACCCCCCCTTGGATGACCACCATGTTGAATTAAATTGCCTCACTAAAACCTCGCCAGTAAAACCCAATGGGAAAAAACTTGGACAAAGGAAAAATTAAGAGCACAAATATCAACATTTTGAAATAAAATAAATATCATGTTGCCTCGTTAAAACCTTGTCAGGAAAACCACATGGGACAAAACCTAAAACAAAGGAAAAAGAGCACAAATTTTGAAGAGTTATGGATGCTAACTCAACTATATGAGTATTACATAAAATGAGCATCAAAATCACAACTCTAGTCTATCTCAATGACGAGTTTAAGTTAGCATAATTCTAACTGCAGATTTAAGAAAGGAAAGAAAATAGAATTTATGCTGCTAAAGCATGGATTTTTGTGTTTTTAAGGACTCCTCAAGAGACCCATAAAGTTGATAACATCAACTAATTAATCCGGATTCTTGGATTTATACCAAATTCTAAAAACACATAGAGGATTGTTCGACCTGACATAATTAAATCAGGTGGCTGCCTAAATATGTTCCCAACCACATTTCTTATGTAAATGCAATGCGAGTCCTTCAAGGACTACAACGCCAAAAGCATCATACATGGAGAACAAAAATTTATTGAATCAATCTTTGGGTCTAAGAAAAAAATAGAACCCTCAAATCGTTTTTTACAACGAACATATTTCTCAGTCAACACATTATGACTACACCAACAAGTAAGTAATAGGTTTGGCAATTTTAAGGTGTTAAGTCTTGGATCCAAATTTGTGTTAACCAAGAAATAATAATCCAATCTAATTTGTATTGTATGCCAACCAATCACATATGTCGATATTTCTTTGCAAAGGGGTTCGAAACCACCATATTTTTTATGTCAGTAGCTACTGTAACCAAATATTCGACAATCATATTAGTTGATCACAATTCTCAAATATATGCATATCTTGAAGAAAAAAAAATCACAGAAATACTGGTACCAGCGCCCGCAGGCATTATAAGATCCTCATCTTCAAGTGAGGAGATATTATATTTGAGAAAGTGAATTTGGCACACTCAATTGGAGCACTACTAGTAGCCTCGTATAGAGCGTACTTGTTTGCAAGATGTGATTGGATTTTCCTCTTGAAGATGCAAAAGCTTATATAAAAGCAAAATGAGACATTCACGCCAATCATATAATGACAGCCTTTATCAAATTGATTATGATGGAAGAGAAATTGATATAACTTTTAAGTTAATGAATACCAACTTCTGGCAGTGTATAGTCTCCCCCTGATTATGGAGGAAATATTTTCATCTCATATACGAAAACAAGTTTCGGTGAGTATTATCAGATTAAATCGAGGACATATACTCATAATAATTTCTAGATTTTAACAACACCAGTTGGACTATATATAATTACTTCTAGAGTCATAAAAAATGTCCAAATAAAATTGCAGTCTGCTTGACATACAAATTTAACATCAACCATAGGTTTTAAAATATGTAAATAAATATCCAAATAATTTCATGACCTCTATGGCCAATTAGATAATGATTTAGAATTAGATTATGGACACTTTATTTTTCAAAAAAATAAAATAAAAATAAATTCAAGATCAATTTAGTCACTACAAGTACTAATAATATAGGCTAACAAGCCGGGTGCGCACCCATTGATCTTTAGTGTCCGACCGTAATCCAACTATAAGTGGAACAAATCCGAATTTTGGAGATTATTCCCGAAAAAAATACAAAAATTAAAATTAAATTAAAATTTCTCAATATCTTTAAAGAATGCAGTAAATTCTCGTTCATTGGTATTTAACGATTGGCTTATACCATAATAACGATATTTCATCATTTAGGGATAGATATAGATGAATTATATATTTTTTTTGAGAATATAAATCATTATCGTTATTTTTCTTTGAAGAGATAAAATCCACTATTTCTAGTTGATGAATGGTTTCATGTAAAGGAAAATAGAAACCAATGGTTTATTATTAGATAAAACCATACATATTTGATCGTAAAAATTTGTTTGAAACGATCAATCTTCCGTAATAGGGAAAAATCAAACCATTATTGGCAAAATTTTAGAAAATATGCCAATCTATTTTCTCTTGTATTATAGAAACCAGTGAGAAAATTCACAAAATTGGTTTTTACGAATTATCAAACTCGTATTGACAAAATAAAAATATTGTCGTTTTAGTTATCGCTTAGGAAACCTATTTTGAGGTTGACAGATGACTTCTTGCATATAAAAAAATAGAAACCATATGTAAATCACATGATCCTTGTCCAAAAGACAAAGATACCAAAAGTAATTGGCCGTGGGTTTTTCAACCATGCATGTGATTAATTACCGTAAAGGTAAACAAATTGCGATAATACCAATCTGTTTGGTGATTACAATTTCATGAAAGAAATAAAAACTGTAGACCATCTTTCAATGAATTTTTATTTATTTTTTATTTCTCTATGAAAAATGATAACAGAAGAAAGGAAAATCAATTATAAAGTTGATCACCCATACATAATCATATATGATTATATCAATTATGTACCTTATAATCGAATTATTACTTTGCATATATACAAAAGCAAAATATAAAAAATAATTAATCTAATGAAGTAAAGTTAAGTTAAATATAGAACGGTATGTGAGAAATTAAGTTTCCACTTATAACCAATTGAGCATCTGCACACACACGCCGTCATCATTAATGATTTGGTGATGCTGGAACAAAAACATGGAAACAAAAAAGAGCACTGTTAAGCATTGGAAAAACCATGTATTGTATATCAAAAATCGTTACTAATAAGACAAACATAAAATAAATTAAAGAAAGCCATAAGAAAAGCTTGTTCATATGGCTGGTCGTTTTTCTTTTTGCTTCAACAAACTTTCCGTCGAGAGGCTTTTTCTTCTTTTGCTTTCTTTCTTCGTTTGTTAAAGACGCCCAGTGCAGAGCGTGCTGATTACGTGTTGTGATATAGAAGACAAAGAAATGAGAGACACAAAGTAGAAAGAAAGAAGGAGAGAGAAATCTTATTCATATGTGTAGAATACAATGTTAATGCCTCTATTTATATAGATAGAAGACTTGGTGTCAAAGATATGTAAACCCTAAACTTAGACACGGAGGGCATCTTAGTAAATAAACTTGGTTTATGACAAGCTTTAATTTATAAAATTTAAAGACTTAAAACGGAAAAGAGAGGAGACAACAGTTGCGGCTGAAGTAGCTAAAAATAAATGGGATCTTGTTATAAGTTGCAGTATGGGTCTCTTCAAAGAAATAGAAGTTGCCTTAACCAAACTTGAAGGTAAACTCGAAAGTTGTTTTTAAGCATACATAAATCTTTCAGGGCATACCAAGTAAAGACAAAAAAAGGAGTGTAAATAGCAATATCAGAAACCCCTTAACCAAATATTTTTGGTAATGGAAAATTTGCCCTTTTAGAATTAGTGTTAATAGTAATGATTAGTTAAAATAATTCTGATTAGTGATTAGTTTTAAGATTATTTTCAACAAACCCTTGAATTGTAGGCATTTAGGCAGCTCCCGGGGTTCGACCTGCCCGGTCAGGTCGCTGGGGGTCTAGGGGGCAAGGGGTCCCTTGCAGAGTGCGAGACAGCGTCTCGTTGGAAATTTTCCAACATATCTTATGTTTAATCTCGCTTTTGTAGGTTAAAATCATCAAAAGTTTGTGTTTTTTCACTAAGGTTCGACGAGTTTGGATGAACAGTTCGGCTAGATGAAAGGTTGATTTAGAGCCGAACCTACCTTGTAGACCAGAGTTCGGCTTGTTTCGAATTGTCCAAACAAGCCAAACCCTACACTGAACTGTCTGGAAGAAAAAATGTTTAGGGTTTGGCTTATATTTAGAAATTCTTAAGCGCCGAATTTGTTGGAAACACATTGTTCAGCTATTTGAATAAGTAGAATATAAGCCGAACCTGATCATGTACATTCCTGGGTTAATAATTTTGTATTGGTTCGGCACAGATTGTGAATATCGTAATAGCCGAACCTCGTAAATGTGCAAGGTTCGGCACATATTATGATCATCGAATACGCCGAACCCCTATGCATCTCTTTCTGTGACTAGGTTCAGCTTGAAATTTCATGAAATTTCAAGCCGAACTGTTCATATACACTTACAGGAAGCTTTTGTGAAGAACAGTTCAGCTAAAAACATAACTCAATTTTGAGCCGAACCTTATAAATGCACTAGGTTCGGCACATATTATGATTATCGTACAAGCCGAACCTAACCATTAATTTTTCTTTGTAGTATCTAAAAATGTTCGGCTGTCCCGAAATACAAAATATGTGCCGAACTAAGGTAACTTTCATTGTGTTGATGAAACAGAGAGTAGTTCGGATGATAGGTGAAAAATTAATATAAGCCGAACTGTTCATAAACACTTTTAGGGTGAAAAATAATGAACAGTTCGGCTGATAATGGAGACAAATTATCAGCCGAACATCAATCTGTGATCGTTAAAAACCAACTTTGTTTCAATCAATTATAAACAATAAAATAAGAGATGGTTTTGTGATAAATACCTTCTAATTCCATTATAGGAGTTGTTTTTTCAATCAGTTGAATTTTTGGTTCAATTTCAAATTCTGCACATTCAACTTCTATTTGTTCTTCGATTGATGGATTAGAAAAGGAAGAAGGAAGAAGATGAGATGTATATAATCGGAAACTGATTTTGATTTTAGTTTTTTTTTTAAGGGTAAGAAAATATTAGTAATTTAAACACAAAATTGGTTAAAAATACCAAAATCAAAATTTCCTGGGTGAAAAGGACAGTTAGATTTAGATACTGTTTAAATGGACAAAAATTTAAAAATAGGTAGGATGTAACCAGTTTCATCCTGCCCATTTTCAAATACTTTTTCTTATTTTTATTTTACACAGGATGCATCCAGTTTCATCCTTGCTATTTTTTAAATTTAAGCCAGGATGAATCCAGTTTCATCCTTACTATTTTTTTGTCCATTTCACCCATAAATTTTTTTACTCGTCCATTTGAACCGTGTTTTAATATTTTTTTGGGACAAATGACTTATTTTCCGTAATTTAAATTGTTTGAGGGTATATAAGTAATTACACTACCCCTTATAAAGTCATTTTGGGTGGGAAAATAATTTTGTATGCCCAGAAATTTTTGTGTATGCCTAAAAACAGCTTTCGAAAACTCAACGCTTACGGAGGCAGTGGGACCTGAACAAAGTGCAGAATGAGTAAGCTGTTGGGCCGGTATTCCAGTTACTAGAAGAGCATAATGAAAAGTGAAAACTACAGTGAGACCCATTCTCACAGATTTTTCCACAGAGAAACCCACCCCCAGAAATATGAAGGCGCGCACCCATTTTTAGGGGAAAAAATTATTCCCAAACCCAAAATTAAAAAAAATTGGTTTCTCTTTTCTTTCTTCTCCCTTCATTCTTCTTCTCCTGCTCTTCCTCCGCTGAATTAGTTCATAGAATTGAGCTAAATCTTGTGAGTTGTTCGATCCTTGTAAATCATGGATTCACTTCTTCGACCCTCTCATTTCTTCGATACTCGTTTCAATCTCAATTCTATAGAAACCCTTTTATTCATCAACATCCGTGTTCACAATTCATCTAACAAATGGTATTTTTTTGAACCAAAGAACCCCAAATCCCCTTTCCCAGTTCCTCCAATTCTAGTTCAATCAATTGGTTCAACTTTTGCTGCAGTAGGCCATAAAATCTATGTAATTGGTGGTTCTATTAATGATATTCCATCGCCCAATGTTCGGGTTTGTAGTTGCAGAATAATCTACAACTACACCCTCAATAGAATTAGTAAAAACTCAAGAAGCTCTTGATGGTGAATGATAACTTTCTTATTAATTCTCTTAATTGATTACATAGAATTATCAAAATGGAACTAGAATAGTTACAACTTTTTCTATTCTCTCTCCTAAGATAATTTCATACACTCATTAAAAGAACCTCTTGAATTTTACATTTGAACTCCTATTTATAGTAAAACTTATACAGCTGTATATGAATTGCGAAGTATCGCAATTCATCCTCGCAAAATTATTTCATCCTCGCAAAACTTCATATTTCCCCACACTACTTCTATCATCGTATCATTTTATAACTCTTTCCTCCTTTATTTATTACGATACTCGTGAACTATTATCTTGCGATATTCAGTACCTACAGGGTTTTTGATTCCCGTTTTAAAAAATGGGAACTTGGTCCAAGAATGAAAGTTGCGAGGGAATTTGCAGCTGTTGGGGTTGTCAATGGGAGGATTTATGTTATCGGTGGATGTTTGGTTGATTCATGGTTTAGATCGAGTCATTGGGCTGAGGTTTTTGATCCAGTTGAGGGAGAATGGGAGGCGGTGCCGAGTCTGGTTGATGTGAAGGAAAAACGGATGCATAGGCGTGTTGTGATTGGGGATAAGGTGTATGCAATGGCGGATAGAGGTATACTTGTTTACGATACAAAGGAGCTGTCTTGGGATGTTGTGAAAACAGAGATTGACTTAGGGTGGAGAGGAAGAGCTACTGTTGTTGATGGGATTTTGTTTTGTTATGTTATGATTAGTAGTTCATAGAATTGAGTTAAATCTTGTGAGTTGTTCTTAGGAAGCTTGTTAAATTTATTAGTTGGAGACGAAGGTGATGGTGTTGTGTTTGTTTGAGTTCCAGGAGGAGAAGAAGAAGATGTTGATGTTTCCAGGAGAAGAAGAAGAAGAAGATTTTGATTCGAAATCCGCCGCTGCAATAGTTCCAATAAGGCTTAATTGTGTCCAGAAACTCAAAAGTGGTTTTATAATTCCTCATTTTCACTTGTAGTTTCTTCAGATTCGAGATCAGAAACGACCAAATTTCACGAGAGGTATTGAAACCAACAAAAAAAAAAGGCTGCATAACACGTTATGCACCTATGATAATATCTGCATAACCTATTATGCATCTATAAAATTTGTTGCATAACCTGTTATGCATCCGAAAATATGACTGCATAATGCGTTATGCATTGAGAAAATTGTTGCATAATCTTTTATGCATCGAGAAAATAAATGCATAACCTGATATGCATCCGTAAATATGGATGCATACTGCATTATGCGTCAATTTTTTATATGTACGCGCTAAAATCAACCAAAAAATGGTAATATAACTTGTTATAGATGCATAATTTTGTTATCCAAATGCATAATGTGTTATGCAGTAGAGAAAATGGTTGCATAATTCGTTATGCGTCTGCAGAATGTGTTACGCATCGTTTTTGGTGACTGCATAATGGCTATGTATCAAGTTTTCGAAATTTTTTCCCTAAAATGAGGATCACCTCCGATTTTTTCGTGAAAAACAAAAATTTGATATTCTTGTTTGTACTCGTTGCGTAGCTCTTTTAAAAAGATTTCCAACGATATAAAATTTGTAAAATTCTAAGGCGCGGATTTTTAGATATGTTATGTCCAAGTTGCGCTTCCAATTATACCCCTGAAAAATTAGGCTGCATAACGAGTTATGCCTGAAAGATAATATACATAACGAGTTATGTATTGATTCATTAATAATTTCATATAATTATGGGTGTCACCGTCTCAAAAATTAATTGTGGGTTTGACAATGAGAATATTTTTTTTTTGGGTCTCCCCTAATTTTCCCTAATGAAAAAAAAAGATTGATTGGGCTTGGAGAGAGGTTTAACAAGAGGGTAGTTGGACAAGATCAAGCACTATACGCAGTGGCAGAGGCCGAGGTCTAGGGATGGGCTAGGTCGACCACAGCAACCGACAGGATCATTCCTCTTCCTGGGATCAACTGGAGTTGGTAAGACTGAGCTGGAGAAAGCCTTTGCTGAACAGATCCTCGATGATGAGAACCTTCTTATCAGAATAGATTTATGAACGCATGGAACAACACTTCGTGTCTCGGTTGATTGGAGCTCCTCATGGGTAAGTTGCAAACAACTATTTCCATTACTTTTGTTTTGCACGTACACCTATTCTTGAAGTGTCATTGCTTAGTGGCTGCGCATTCATGTTTGTTGTATTTCAGATATGCAAGGTGGGAAGCTTACAGAAGCTGTAAGGAGGAGATCTTACAGTGTTATATTGTTCAATGAAGTTGAGAATGCTCATACTTCAGTTTTCAACACCCTCCTGCAAGTTCTTGATGATGGTAGACTGACTGATGGCCAAGGACGAATAGTTGATTTTAACAATTCAGTTATCATCATGACCTCAAACCTTGGAGCTGAATACCTCCTCGCTGGACTCTTGGGCAATGTATAATGCAGACTGCAAAAGAGAGAGTGATGAAAGAGGTAGGAACGATATGTATCATTGCGCCGCTTCCTTTTTGCGGTGATTTTGGTATCTTATCACCGAGTGTACATTTTTGTTTTGGTGTATGCAAGTGAAAAAGCGCTTCAAGCTGAAGATGCTTAAACCACATGACGAAATTGTAGTCTTTGATCCCCCTTTCACATGATCAATTGAGGAAAGTAGCCAGATTTCCGATGAGAGACGTGGCTTCCACTAGCGGAGAAGGGGGTTTTAATGACCCACATCCTCGACCCTCAATAGCTTTCAACGGACTGTGGATTGGTCAAAGCAGTCCTAGATAGAGTAAATTTTCGGAGCACAGGTTAGAGCGTTAAAAACGGTCGTTGTATAAAAAATTTAATTACGATTATATTCCCGAGTCATCAACCCACACCGCGACTGCGTTACCTAGTTGAATCACTACTACTTTTCTTAGGCGGGACCCTCCTTTCCTCCGCGACTGCGTTATCTATTGGAAATAAGTGCAATAAATATTATGGAGACTGTGAAAATGACCAGAATACCCTTATTGAAAAAAAGATAAAGTAAATATTACGGACTGTGAAAATGACCATATTACCCTTATTGGAAATAAGAGCAATAAATATTATAAAGACTGTGAAAATAACCAGACAACCCTTATCGAAAATAAGTAAAGTAAATACTACACTCTTTGAAAATAACCATATTACCCTTACTGGAAATAAGTGCAATAAATATTATGGAGACAGTGAAAATAACCAGACTACCCAATTAACGGTAATAAGTAAAGTAAATATTACATACTGAGAAAATGACCATATTACCCTTATTAGTAATAAGTACAAAAAATATTATGTAGACTGTGAAAATGACCACACTACCATTATTGAAAATAAATAAAGTAAATATTACATACTGTGAAAATGACCATATTACCCTTATTGGAAATAAGTGCAATAAATATTATGGAGACTGTGAAAATGACCAGAATACCCTTATTGAAAATAAAAATAAAGTAAATATTACGGACTGTGAAAATGACCATATTATCCTTATTGGAAATAAGAGCAATAAATATTATAAAGACTATGAAAATGACCAGACTACCTTATCGAAAATAATTAAAGTAAATACTACACCCTTTGAAAATGACCATATTACCCTTACTGGAAATAAGTGCAATAAATATTATGGAGACAGTGAAAATAACCAGAATACCCAATTAACGGTAATAAGTAAAGTAAATATTACATACTGAGAAAATGACCATATTACCCTTATTAGAAATAAGTGCAAACAATATTATGTAGACTGTGAAAATGACCAAACTACCCTTATTGAAAATAAATAAAGTAAATATTACATACTGTGAAAATGACCATATTACCCTTATTGGAAATAAATGCAATAAATATTATGGAGACTGTGAAAATGACCAGACTACCCTTAACAAAAATAAGTAAAGTAAATATTCCAATAAGGGTAATATGGTCATTTTCACAGTCTGTAAGAATTACTTTATTTATTTCCGATAAGGGTAGTCTGGTCATTTTCACGGTTTCCATAATATTTATTGCACTTTTTTCCAATAAGGGTAATATGGTCATTTTCACAGTCTGTAAAAATTACTTTACCTATTTTCGATAAGGGTAGTATGGTCATTTTCACAGTCTCCATAATATTTATTGCACTTTTTTTCAATAAGGGTAATATGGTCATTTTCACAGTATGTAAGAATTACTTTACTTATTTCTGATAAGGGTAGTATTGTCATTTTCACAGTCTACATAATATTTATTGCACTTTTTTCCAATAAGGGTAATATGGTCATTTTCACAGTCTGTAACATTTACTTTAGTTATTTCTGATAAGGGTATTCTGGTCATTTTCACAGTCTCCATAATATTTATTGCACTTATTACCAATAAGGGTAATATGGTCATTTTCACAGTATGTAATATTTACTTTATTTATTTTCAATAAGGGTAGTTTGGTCATTTTCACAGTCTCCATAATATTTATTGCACTTTTTTCCAAAAAGGGCAATATGGTCATTTTCACAGTCTGTTAAAATTACTTTACTTATTTCCGATAAGGGTAGTATGGTCATTTTCACAGTCTCTATAATATTTATTGCACTTTTTTTCAATAAGGGTAATATGGTCATTTTCACAGTCCGTAAGAATTACTTTACTTATTTCTGATAAGGGTAGTATGGTCATTTTCACAGTCTCCATAATATTTATTGCACTTGTATGTTTGGGTAGTACTGGATATTTATTCCGATGAAGATTAACCTGCAAAATCTTTGTATGAGAACTGTATGAGTAAGTTCCTTATGAGAGTGAGGTATTTACAGGGTTTATGTAGCGGATCTTGATGTCTCACATTACTGTCTCAAAATTGTGGGACTGCATGTCTCTTCTGTGTATAGGTGGTGTGGATGAAGCTCACACGATGGACCACACATCTCGATTAGATTATGAGTGGAAACAGAAAGCAAGGTAGTGTACAATTTACAAGGTAGTGTTCATTTCAAGATTTTGATTGTAAATTTGATGAAAATAGTTGATCTAAGGGTTTACTCGATGGCCACGTTTTATGATACAGGTAATGTGAAACTAACATGATTATTATCTTACAGTTGTTGCTAGTTCAATTTCTTAGAGTATTGGCGTGATTTGGTTAGTGATTAGTGAAACAGGTATGCCAGAGTGTTGTTGGTTCACTTGTTAATTGTCTAGGACAAAACAGAATATAGCAAACAAAAATTCAGGATATGTAGAAACTAAATCCAAATTGTTGCACTTGTTAATTGGTACCTCACATAACTTGAGTTCCCTTGTTGTGCAGGTCTTATCAATTTTTCAGATTTGGTGGATGCTCCAGTTGCGATGGATCGGTAATGGGAAATAAAGCATACCAGATACAAGGATCTTTTCTTCAGCCAAGAGAAGTAAGTTAACTGATTGTGAGACTACTTCTAGTATAGATTTTTCTTCTTCTACCTCTGGATTTGTTGGATTTGGTATCGTTATTAATCACTTATTTCCAACTGTTAACTAATTCAAGACCTATATTTCAACTCAAATTCATGCAACTACAAGGGATTTTTTCTAAATTGGTTAGAATAATATGGGGGAATTCAGTGGGCAAGGTATCACGAGAGTGTAGAGATGGAAATATGGATTAGTTGGGTATTTTGATTTAGACTTCAATTGTTAATTAGTTGTTGTTCTGATGAATTTGTTGTTCGAAGTAAAGTATATTTGAAAGTAATAGTTGTTAACTAGGTTTAAGTTTGATGCCAGGGAACTTTATGTTATCTCTGACAGATCTTGTTTCATTTGTGTAGAGTATAACTTAATTTCTTAAGTTTATGTAATGTGCAGGCAAGAAAGTTTGTGTGTAATGCTGAGAAAGTTGAAGCCAAAAAGAGAAGTCACTACAACTAAACAAATAACTATTGCCATTTGTCGTGAGTATGTGTTCTATATATGAGTAATTTAGCGGCCACTAATTCTTGGTAATATGAATTCTGTTGCTCTAAACCTTCTTAGAATTTCGTAATCTCCTTCTAGTATGCATCTGTGGAGATTTCCTCGGTGTTAGACAAAATATCTATGGATTAGATGGCTGAGGTTAAGGGACCTTCAAATTTCAGTAAGTGTCCACAATCAAGAGTTCATTGTAACTGCTCAAACTATATTTCGCTTCTATTATATTATTTGTAAGATGAAGGTAATGATGAATGAATGATTGGCTTGCAGGTATAAAGTCTTTCGCAGTGATAAAGGATAAGGCAGAGGTTAAGGGAGCCTCAATTCCAACAGGAGGCGATAGTCAAGATTTCTTTGTAACTTCTCGGACCATGCATTGTTTATTTCTTCCATGTTCTGTTAGCTTTGTAGGTGGTCGATGTAGTCTAATTCATTTTAGACGAAGCATTGTTAATTAGTTCTCTTGTTAAAAGGTTTAGATTGTTGATGGTTAAATGCTCATGACATATTGACTAATGTTGTGGTTGTGTATATACATACGGCTTTACGTTTTCGAACACATGAAACCACTTTGAATCCTTAATGGCTTATGTGGTATGTCCTGTAGGCATGCGTTTGTTACTAAATTTGAGCCTTTACTCTGATTATTTGGTACTTATCTACCGGGTTCATAGATATAGCCTTCCTTGCTTATATTTCTTGTTAGATACCCTTGACCATCTCATTCTTTCATATGAAGTGCAATTAGCTATTGGATACTGATTTCTAAGCATGAAGTTTCATAGTTCTCTTAAAATTATTGTCACTGTGATCTTGAACATTCTAGTCTAAGCATGAAGTTTTAGTTGTCCTAAAATTATTGCCATTGTGATCTTGAACATTCTTGTCTTTGCAATCCATTACGAATAATGGCACTTGTTTGCTCCTATTCCCTGTAGTGCAGTTGGATTGCAGTTGTCATATTTGTTTCTTGCTTTCTTAGTCTTTTTATGTAAGATGGTTCATTAACATTCTTGTTTGATAATTTAGGGAGAAGTTTGGCCCCATGATTCTGCAGGAAGCCAGTTGCTGAGGTTCTACATTAGTGAGTTTGAAGTCCCCATCCAATGACTTGTTTTTTTTTTCTTCTCCTCTTTTCTGGTCTTGTTTACTATTGATTTTGCCTATTCTTAAAATTTTTGTTTAATTCTTGACTCTCTTGAGTAATGGGAGGTTCCCACCTGCTTTAAAATCTATAGTGGATGATGGATTGTTACAGGTTGGCAGGCATACAAATAATTCACCGGCAAGATACAGCTAAAAAAACTAGCTGAGCCTGGACTTATCTTAACGGTCTCTTTACTATGATTAATTATGGATACCATCCAAATTGAAATCGTCAAATTGTTTCGATGCACAAGTGGGTTTTGATCAATTTAAATAATCTAATTGTGCTTTGATGGAGAAGTTGTCAGCTTGTCTTTGTTTGATTTTGAAAAATTAATTTTGCTGCAGGTACTCGATTGTTAAGTGTGGGCTCAGTTCATCATTTGAGAGGAAAGGTTGCTGGCACTGAAGGGGTATGTGTAACTATCCCATGAGATCTTGTGATCTTCGGTTAGTTCTAAGAAAAATTGCAGGGTAATTTCAATTACTCTCTATTTTTGGCTATTACATAGTTTTGTTTCTGAATGAAACTTGCCTTTCTTTGGTATGTCATTGATAAGAGATGTGGATTGAGCTGAAAATGAGACTTTGTTGTTGTTGGTTGTTTTACTTGTGTAGAGTATAACTTGATTGCGTAAGTTTGTGTAATGTGCAGGAAAGCAAGATTGTGTGTAATGCTAAGAAAGCTTTGGAACTCATTTGTTAATTGGCTGGAGGAGGCAGAAGATGTTGCTGACCATGTTAGAACTACAGATGAAGTAGGAATAAGTTCTTCATCATCATCGGAGTTTGTAGTTTTGTTGTTTAATCAATAGTCTTTTAGTTCATCGTTTTGTAATCGAATCCTAGAACTACAGGATTACACTGGTCAGGACTACATATTTTAATCCTTTGTGTAATTTGGAACCAATGAATCAATGCATGTTAAATTGAATGATCATTTGTGTGCAAGTTTAATTTGATTGTCATTTTTATTTGTTTTGAATTTGGTTTTCATTTGATTCTCATTTGAATTCTAATTTGAGTTTCATTTGAATTCTAATTTGATTTTCATTTGATTCTCATTTGAATTTGGTTTTCATTTGATTCTCATTTGAGTTTCATTTCTGTTTGATTTCAGATTCAGTCAGGCCAGTCAGCCAATCTGAATCTATTTTTTTTATACTCCCTCCGTTCCACTTTAGATGAGTGTTTACGGTTATTTTTGTTCCACTTTCCCACAAAACTACCAACAATACCCTAACATTTTGTCTTGGAACCATAAATTTATTTCAAATACACTAATAGCAATTAATGTTTGAAGACCTTTCTCAAGGGTATAAGTAGAAATTTTTTATATCTCTCTCCATTTCTTAATCTGCTTGAAAACTCCTAAAACATCATCTAAAGTGGAACGGAGGGAGTATTAAGATTTATATCTATGACTGATTTAAGATAGTCATAAAGTTTTGACCATTAAAATCGGTCGTTGATATAAAATTTTCAATGACCCCCAGAGACACGTCATAATTGAAAAAGACGCACAAACATCGACCATTTCTTCGACCGACAAAGCAAGTCATAGATACGAGTTGAATGACTTGTTTTGTCGGTCGCGAAACTGCTGATTTCCACTAGTGTTCTCGCTTGTCTGAGAGGGGAATTACACTAGCTGTGTCAGATGCTACATTGGATGTTATACTGACTGAAATCTACGGTCCAGTATGTGATTTATTCAGTAGTGTGCTCTTATGTCTCGGTTCACAAAACTTATTTCTTCAACCTGGGTTATTAGATTGTCCTGATGACTTAGTTTTTTCAACTTGAGTTTTTGCAATTTTTCTGATGGTTCTGATGTATCTGTGATGTAACGTATCAATAGATAATGTTTCTTAAACTTATGTCTGCCGATATATAATGTGAGGTTGATTTGGGATTATGAGTCCGGGTTATGAAAACAGAAAAGTTTCTGCAAGGATGTACCTGTACTTGGGAACAGTATTCTTGCTACCTGTTACAATATTTTTTATCCTTTTAACAGGTTTCGGTGCCCGGCCAATCAGGAGGTGGCTAGAGAAGAAGGTGGTGACAGAATTGTCAAAAATGCTTGTTAAAGAGGAAAAAAAGAGGTTGAGCTGGGTGTCTTTGAAGAAAATATGTAAACCAAAAAAGAAAGTAGGACCGGATATAAGGGATCTAATTAAGAACTTTGAAATGAAGCCTACTAGCTAAGTGGTACTAGATCTATGCGACTGAGGTTGATGCATTTTGGAGACAGATTACAAGTGAAAAAAATAGTCAGTGAAGGATTTTCTGGTCTAGATTCGCTTAAATGAACCAGTAGGGAGAAGTATGTGGCAAGAGATACATTAGGCAAGAGAAGACTTCTTCCAATGTGTAGATTTCAAAACGACAGTAATGAATTAAAAATGAATCAGATTGTGGCAGGATTTGTGGCTTCAGAAGTAACTATCCAAAGTTATTCAAGATTAGTTGTCAGAAGAAAGTTAGTGAACAGTCACGGTTGGCAATTTTCTTTTAGGAGAACTTTGAATCCTGCAGAAATCATTGACCTATTGGAGCTTAGACACGATTTGAGGCTTGTAACACTACAAAATGGAGAACAAGATAAACTGGATGGATATTTCACTTCAAAGAAAATTTAAGAGAAGTTGGAGCATCACGAGGATTGCAACTTTGATAAATGTAAGCTCATTCTATACAGATCTATGTCTATTATGTAATAAGGACATAAAAACTACTGACCACCTAATGCTACATCGCGGGTACTGTCATATAGATTTGAAAATCATTTCAGAAGTTATAGAATCTCGAAGTCTGGTAGGAAGAGGTATTTAATCTGGAGTGTGCTTCAAAAATAAATAGAATTGGAGTTTTTTTTTCTTCATATTTCATAATTTGGCAGTTATGGAAGGAAAAGAACTCTAGAGTGCATGGTGAAAGAGGCGAGAGCAAGAATGACATGATTGTGACCGAAAAATTAGATTTAAGTTTATGGTGCTCGCAGAGTGGGGCTTTATCAGATTCTTCCGTTTCACAAATACTTCTCCACTGTGAGATCATTGTAAACTTGTAATTTTCTTTCAGATTTCTAGATACATTTGTGCATAATTTTCTTTTCATAATTTGTGAAAAAACACCTAGTTGACCAACTTAGTGGTACAAAAAATCCAATCATATTATTTTTAATAAATTAAAAAAGTTTCATTAAAAAGTGGCACAAAAACCCCAACTCAAATAATAATGAACAAATTTAGTTTTTGTTACTTTAAAAAAAGCCAAACATACCCTTTTTAGCTTTTCTTCTTCTTCTTTCTTTCGTCTCCTTCTCCCCACCACCATTACCACTAGAAGCAACAACAGATCTCCATGAACACCAGCAGCAACACCTCCGTCACCTCCACAAACACTTCTGTCTCCTCCACGAACATTTTTGTTCTCCTCCACGGACACCTTCGTCTCTTTTCTATTGTTTTATTTTCATATCTATCACCAACAGTAGCTCCGCCACCACCAAACCAGCCGCTATGTCCAAATCCGTCACCAAAAACACCTCTATTTCATCCACGAACACCTCCTTCTCTTTTCTTCTAGTTTTTTGTTGAGATTTATCACCAACAGTAGCTTCGCCACCACCAAACCACCTATTATGTCCAGATCCGCCACCAATAACACCTCCGTCCCCTCCATTAACACCATCGTCACTACTTCAGCCTCCCCCTTCTATCATCTAAAACTACCAATACCTTCAAATCGGCCACCAACACCTCATCCTCCTTTTATCCTCTACAATCAACACAGTACTTGCAGATCTGACCTCATTCAATCCTCTACAACCACCAACACCACCAGCTTCTGATGTATCATCACCAGCAAATGATGATTCATATTTATCGTCGAAATCAATATTTGTGTTGGGGAAATGACAGATTTATGTTGAAACCAAAATTGGTTTCATCAAATTTTGACAGTTTTTGTTGGTGAAAAACAGTAACTTTATGATGAAACCAAATATTTTAATGATGAAAATTAAGTTTATGATGAAACCAATTTTTGGTTTCACCTGATTTTTTCCTAGTTTATTCGGCCTGACTTGGATGACGGCGTGTTTGGTTTCATCATTGAAGTTATGTTGGTGAATGACAATATGTGGGAAAATGATGAAACCTAATAAGGTTTCATCGTATTGTTTTTCATTTTTTTGAATATTGATCTCTATGAAACCAATTTTTGATGGTGAGACACAGGTGGATTTTTTTTTGTTGAAACTAGTTTTAGTGAGGAGGTAATGGTAGTGGTGGTTGTGGTAACGATGGAGGTGGTGCAGTTGACGGTGGTGGTAGGTATCATCTTATTGTGTTTCATTTTTTCTTCTTTCTTCCTTCTCCTTTTCTTTTATGATGAAACCAAATTTTGGTTTCACCTGATTCTTTCCTATTTTATTCGAACTGACTTGGAAGTCGGTGTGTTTGGTTTCATCATTGAAGTTGTGTTTGGTGAAATGACTACTGTGGAAAAATGCTAAAACCTAGTTAGGTTTCATCGTATTTTTTCATTTTTGTTGAATATTGTTCTCTATGAAACCAGTTCTTTATGGTGACACACAGATGCATTTTTTTTTTTGAAACTAGTTTAAGTTGAGGAGGTAATGGTAGTGGTGGTTGTGGTGATGGTGGTTGTGTCGGCGATGTGGTGGTGCAGTTGACGATGGTGGCAGGTTTCATCTTATTGTGTTTCATTTTTTTGTTCTTTCTTCCTTCTTCTTTCTTTTATGATGCATCTAATTTTGGTGAAACC
The DNA here is from genome assembly GCA_023529315.1 of Papaver bracteatum. Classification (NCBI taxonomy): domain Eukaryota; kingdom Viridiplantae; phylum Streptophyta; class Magnoliopsida; order Ranunculales; family Papaveraceae; genus Papaver; species Papaver bracteatum. The sequence continues at coordinate 1,480,787 of JAJJWX010003262.1, forward strand.
AATTTTGGTTTCATAATTTTTTCTATTTGGTTTCATTATTTTTTTTCTCATTTTGTTGAATATTGATCAATGAAACTCATTTTTTTTGGCGGTGGCGGCTGGTTGGTAGTGGTGGTGGTCGACGATAATGGTGGTGTTGCTCGGAGGCGGTGGTGGTCGTCGATGGTGGTGGTGGTCGTCGACGGCGGTGGTATGTGGTGGTGGTGGTTTGCGGCAGCGGCGAAGGTGGTGGTGTCGGTGGTGGTCGGCGGTAGATGGCGAAAATGGACGGTGGTGGTGGTGGTGGTGGTCAGCGATGGTGGCACGGTGGTGGTGTTGCTGCTAGTGTAGTTCGTGGTGGGTTGTTTGTTGGTGGTGATAATATAATAAAATTAAAAGGTGGGGTTGATTTTTGTTTTTGTTAGGTGATTTAAACTATTAAAAGGATAATATAGAGAAATTATGTTAAATGAGGTTTTTGTGAAAAATTTGTTTTGTTTGAATTTTTGTATATGGAGATTGACACCTTTAGAGTTATAACTCGCGGCCCGTTAAAAATTAGATAAAATCGAATCACGAATTTCAACTCTTTGCTCCAGCTGTACAACCAAAAATCCTACCACCAAGCTAGACGGCAACAATCCTATAGGTAAAACTATTTAATCCGACAAGAACTGATACTAGTGGGACTACTTTAGTACGAGTCACACGGATATATTATACACTGTATTAGTTCGACTCACATAAATACTGCTCATCTGCATTTTCTGCGTATGGCTTCTCTTTGTTAGTAATTGTTCTTCCCCCAAGTTGTTCATAACTTCGTATATAAGGACCACAACTATGCTGTTGTTTACCCTGGCTTGATTGGGGTATACCCAGATTAATTGGGGTATACCCAATTTTAAAGGGACATTTTTTGTGGGTTTTAGGGGGAGGCCTAATAGGTAAGTTACAAAAATACCCTTATCCTTTAAAAACCTATTACCCTAAATCAGTTTTAATTTTTCTTTTCATTTCATCTTCTTTTCTTCTTCTCCTCCACAACCCTACCCTACCGGCTCCATCACCCCCACCACCACCAAAACTCGTCGATCAATTCGTTAACATCGTCGATTCGAAAACTCCGATTAATCTTCATCAATGGATCCACCACGGAAGAAGGCAACTCGTATGAAAGAAACTAATCGCAAACCTAATGAATGTAACCCTGGAATTGCAAGTTTGGTTGCTAAGAAAGTGAATAAAAAAACGGTTGAAGAAGAAGGAATTGAACCTGCTGAAACACGTGAAATGGTGCGCTTAAGAAAGTAAGGGCTTGTTTAAACTCACTCTAGTACTTCGATTTCATATTTGCATGTCAAATTAGGTCAGAAAATTCGAATTTGTGAATTGGCAGTTGCCACGCCGGCAATGTTTTTTTTATCGACCCTTCCGGGGTTTCATAGTTAGGGTTTGGTCGGAATGGTATAAGCTTAAAGAACCTGCCGGCTAGGTAGTTTCTGTAACTGCTACTAGCAGCGCCGGCAGGTAATTCAACTAAATACGTGCCGGCGTTATTTTAGTTTTAAGGAAGCCGACATCTTATTCGTTTTTCACCATGCCGGCTACTTTTCTTTGAATGTCTCTTGATGCCTAGAATATTTTGTCCCGGAAGGGTAGTTTTTAAAATCATGCCGGCGCTTTGTCGGCCGGCAATGTATGGTTAATGGACCTTGCCGACATGTTTAGTGAAAATTCCTTGTATTTATTGTGTAAATTTGTTTGCTGGCTGGAAGGATATTTTGATGACACCCTGCCGGTGTGGCTTAGCCGGTAAGCATATTTTGGTCGACCTTTCCGGCTATGTGTCCGCCGGATATGTTGTTTTTGTAGACATTGCCGACTTTTGATTTTTTTTTCCTGAATTATTCTTGTTCAGATTGCGAACGGCAAAGAAGAAATCTGCTCTGAAAGCAGCTCTTAGTAGTCCTCCTTCAAAACCTCCTCGTGTTGGTGATAAACTCTTGTCTTCAAAACATCGAGGGGCATATGTTGAGTGGGGAACGACAAAGATCATTACAAGCAATAATCCAGAACCACCATCTAAACCCAGTGATTCAGACGACACTCCAGATGAAGACCAATCAATTCCATCTGGTAGAAGAGGTGATGATGATGATGATGTTGATGAAAGAATTCTGGCTGCTGGAGGAGGAAACAATGATGATGATGATGATGGTGATCAAGACATGCCACCTGTTGGAAGAGGTAATGATGATGATGATGGTAATAGAGATAAAGGTAAGAAAACCGTCGAAGAGGAAATTGTTGAAGAGGAAGAGGAACAAGAAGAAGAAGAAGGAGATGGAGAACAAGTTGTTGAAACCACCGAAGCTTCAGGGTCAACTTCAACCGGAGCGAGGAAGAGGGTGATCACTAAACCACAGAATTCTCACATGCCTTCCGAACACTTGATGGTTAAACTGAAAAAAGATGAGGACCCAAGGGGGACCCCAAGAGATGGTGGCAATGTTATTTTTGGATACAAAGACTTATGGGCATGTACGATCCATAATACTATCGTAAGTAATCTTAATCCGTCTTTGTTCTTTATTCAAGTGTGTAACTACAATGGAATTAAATTTGCGTCAAGTGTTTGTATATCTTTTCATTTTTTTTTTTTTTGGTATTTAGGATCACAAGAATGCCATCCGTCTCATGAGGCGCCAAGCTTCGTGTTCAGTGGCTCATACTTGGGATCTTGACAAGGAATGTGAGGATGTGAAAGTGATTGTGAGGAACTCCGGGTTGATGCCTGCGATTGAGAGTTCGAATATTAATCTTGATAAAGTTACCGTCTCTGCATTCTGTGAAAGGTTCTACGGAGAGACTGATACCATGTTATTCCCGTTCGGTGAGATGGCGATAACTCCCGATGATGCTCAACAAATTCTAGGCCTCGAGGTTGATGGAAAAGCAATATGTGAGGGGATGGATAATTCGATATATTTCGAGAAGATTTACGATTTGAGCAAGAAATTGTTCGATTGGAATCAGGTTCAGACGGAGGCTATTCTTGACATGAAAGATGGTCGTCTAACCAAGAAGTTTAATACGAAGAGGTTGAGGGACATATTATGGGATACACAGTCAATCCTTGACAGGGAAGGAATGGTGAACCCGGTGCGAATCAATGCTGCCGCGGCCGGTTATTTGCTATCTTCCCCGACAGTTCCGGAAACCAAGTGGAGGCCGGTTACTTGCAACTATTGGATCCCTTAAATAAGATGTGTGAGTATTCTTGGGGTACTGCGGTGGTCGCCTTCTTGAACAATGAGTTGACAAAATATTCTAGGTCACTCACTAAGCAAGTTAACGGAAACACATGTCTCTTCCAGGTAATTTTATTATCTAAAACATTTATATTACCGAATATTCTCGTAAGATAAGGCTCTTACTAAACTTTTTTTTTTTGCATAGGTTTGGATATATGAGCACTTCCCTTCCTTGTTCAAAAACAGATCCTACATAAAAGTGGATGAGAATGTTGCGGTTAATAGGCCAAGAGCACAAAGGTACACTTTTAAGGGTACTCAGGATAAGGAAATGCCGCAACAGCTTACGAAACTCCGAATTACCATCGACGAATTGACTGCGGAGGGGGTGATTTTTGATCTGTATCGGGATGCTAGAAATCAAGGTTTAATCCATCCTAGAAATGAAGTTGTTGCATTATACTATGGACCCTTGATGACTGTGTTTGAAGGATTTTCAATGTACGATCCACATCGGATTATGCGACAATTGGGTTACGTCCAAGAAGAACCTCATTTAGATGAAGATAAGCCGTTCTTTACTGTGAACCAGGATGAGTGCACCACGTCCCAAAAAACAATTAACGTCTCTTACACTCCACCGCTGGCTCAAGAACATTGGGACAATAGACGTGGCCGTAACATCGATGTGAGTCTTTTGGACGAGGTGACCAACGGTCATGAAGTTACTGAGAAATACATGGCGTGGTACTTGGAATGGGCTCGTCCTACTGTGATTATGAAAATGACTGTTGAAGAACTGGCTCTAAAGAAGAAGTTGGAAGCGAAAGACCCATCAACATTGCTTAAGTTCTTTGTAAGTATATTTAGAGTTGCTCTTACTATTTTAATATTGATTGCATTACCGAATCATTCTATTCATTGTTTGTTGTTTAATTGAAAATAGAAGGAGCATTTGAAGACCTTTGGGAAGGTGTTGTTGTGCGCGAGAGAAAAAGGACAGCCTTTGTCGATTGAATAGCAAAGCAAGCACATTGACTATGTTAACAGTGTTGGCAATGAGGATGCCAATGAAATGTTCAAGCAACTTGAGGCTCAAGTAAAGTCTGAACAAAAATCTAGGAGAGAAGCACAAGCCAAGATGAAGGCTAATAAAAAGAGGACTCGTGGTGGTGAAGGTAGCAGCAGTGGTCGTGGTGGTGAAGGTAATTCTCCAAAACGGGGCTGTGCTCGTCGTGGACGTGGTCGTAGTCAATGAATGCTTTCGTAGTTCATTTCTTTATGTTATGGTGGAAAAATATTTAAGTTAATGGTGTGGACAATTTTTTTTTTAAGGTTTATGGGACGTGTTTTCATTTTGGACAAAAAGTGTTGGATTTCTAGTTGTTGAATGAATGGTTTGTTTTGCTTTGTAAAATTTTAATGCATAAGACGGAATGTTTTTTTAAATTTACCCTGCCGGGTGTCCCAGGGCCGGCATGGTGGTGAACTATCTGAGTGCCGGCCCTGACAAAGGAAATTGTGTAGTTATCAGAGCCGACATGTATCAAAATGATAACCCTTCCGGCTGAATTGTAGCCGGCAATGTATTGACCCAATATAGTTCCGGCGGTTTTGTTGCAAAACAACTTTTCTCCTGATGCCTAAAATCTTACACGACCGGCATGGTAACAAATTTAAGACCCTGCCGGTCTGGTTTTGACTTGTACCTCGCCGGCGGAATCAAAATTCAAATTTTTGGCAAGTACAATTTCATTGATAGACTTGTACTTGAGCACTATAACGGCCAAATTTGGGCACAATCTTATAAATACACTACTTATCTCTACAAAACAACACACAACTATTTGCATATACTCTCCAAAGCTCATATCATCATACGCTCCATCTAACTCACTCAATATCTCTCTACAAACAACAATGGCATCGTTTGATTCAAATGAAGATTTGACAATCACCAAAGCTTGGTACGGGGAAGATCGACTTAGACGTCAATCCTCCGAAAGGGAGGATTCCAAAACATTTTGGGCTAGGGTACACAACAAATTTAGCGGCGAGGTTGGGAATACTAATGCAAGAAGTATTCAACAAGTCCAATCTAGGCACCTAGTAATCGAAAATGCGATACTTTCTTTTTTAGCTCTCCAACCTCGGATTTTTAACACTCGCCCCTTCACCTTGTCCATTGCACAATTTGTAAGTAATTTTGTGGTTTTTTTTACGTACCCCATGTTGCGTTATCTTCCAACAAAACACCACTAACAAATGTAAGCTTGTTTTTATAGCACGAAACCGTGAAAGCGAGCTACTTGGAAGTAAAGGGGTAAGCACTCGCATTCGATGCAAGCTATCACTTCTTGGCTGATAGAATCCCGAAGGATAACCTGGACTACTTGGATGCGGTATCGTCTTCGTCGGAGGAAGATTGATGTTTTTAGAAGTTTTAGTATAGGTTTTGTGGGTATACCTCTATGTAAGCCCTCACAAGACTATAACTCGTCCACTAGGGTCGCCTAGGGGTTTAAAGGCTTGATGCACATGCTAAGTGCATTCGTTTTTATGTTTCAATCAATGTAGTAACCAAAATTGCACGAATAAAGTGAATTACATCTTCCATAGTTTCTGTTTTCTGTTTGGCATAAGTAAAGGTCGGCAATGCTATAAATCCATAACCTGCCGGCCACATGTTAGCCGGCATGTAAAAAAACTATTTGCATGCCGACGTTATGACCGCCGGCATTGTAGGAAGATTTACCATGCCGAACGTAAAATTATGTTCCAATATACTCGGCGTGTTCTTCAACCAAGAGAATGCTGACGCATAAAAGCCGGCAGTTTATTCAAAGGGAACCACGCCGGCTCATAAAAGTTGGCAGGTTATTCAAAGTGGACTCTGCCGGCTACACTTGTCCGACACCTTATTCAAACCATGACCTTGTAGGCCTCTGAAAATTTACAAAACCAAATTTTTTTGATCGAAATCGAAATCATAAGACAGATGAAAGGTTTAATCTACTGATTTTCAAAATTTTAATTTAAACTCAATTAGTTAACTTAATCAGAGTTTTAGTGTTAATTAACAAAGGGCATATTAGTCATTTAGAAAATACAAGGTTAAGGGGTGGCTCGAAATTGTTTTTTTTTTCTTTCTTTTTTTTGCCCCTTTTTTCTGGAATCCTTAACCAAATATTTTAATAATGACAAAACTGCCCTTTTAGTATTAGTGGTTAATAATAATGATTAGTTGTTAATAATCTTGATTAGTGATTAATATTAATGATTAGTTATTAGGGATAATTAATTTATAAAACTTTGTGTTGATTAATTTAGGAAAAGAATAAGTGAAGAAAAAACTTGTATTTTGATTCAAAGTAATCAAAATGGATGAGCAGAGTCAATCTTCATCTAGGAAAGCTAGGAAAATACACATCAACAACAATAATAATCCTGAAATGACTGATTTTTTAGATTATGAGAATGATTTTACCCAAACTCAAACTCAACCTTAAACTCAAACTCAAACTCATAATGATGAATTTATGAGCCAAATCATGAAGACGAATACATGGATGAAGAACCCAATACTTCTCGATTATGTTTAATTTCATTTTTGTAGGTTGAAGTCATCAAGAAATTGATTTTTTCACCCCAAGTTCAGTGAACCAGAGATAGGTTCGGCTTGAAATTATCAGCCAAACCTAACTGGTATGCTACAGAAGATGAACAGTTCGGCTTAATCGAAATACAATAGTTATTGGCCGAACTTATATTTTGTAACTTACGGCCTACTTACTGTTGGGAAAATGTTCGGTTAATAAGAAATTTTCATTATAAGATGAACCTTCTCCTGAGAGTTTAAAAAAAAATGAAGTTAAAGGTTCGTTTTTTACTGTAAAAATCGTATCAGCCGAACCATATATCCTTTCAAGTTCGGCTCATATTCAAAAAATCGTATCAGCCGAACATGTTACTGATTTTCCATAAAACACTTAAGTTTATACACATATAGGGGTTCGGATTTTTACTACGTTTGTTTCCTATTGTGCAACCTTTGTAATGAAGGATCACCAAAAGAATTGGAAATGACTATAAAAGTGTTAAGAAAGTGACTCTACTAATGGAGAATACCAAGGTCCAAATTCAACTCATTAAAATCAAGGAGATCTTATCTTCATCTTCAAGGGACTGAAAAGATGAAGAAAACGCAAAAAGAATGAGGTCATTCCGACATCAGACGAAGAATTTATGCCCAAAACTTGGGTCCGCAGAGAGAAGTTCGGCTGATAACTCATCAGCACGAGCCAACCGAATCTGGAGCCTACAAATCAAGATTTTCGAAGTGTTTATAGAGAGATGTTCGGCTTGAAAGTGATCTAATCGAGTCAGGTGAACCTGAAAACCATCTGAGGTAAATTTCACTTCTCAGGTTCGGCCGGGAAAGGTTGGCAAGGTATTAGCCGAACCTGACACTATTCTAGGACTTATTTGGACGCGAAATTAAGGTGTGTGCATTTGTTTAGGATAGATAAATTATTTAAGGGTATATAGGTAATTTCACTACCATTAAACACCCCTTATAAAGTTACCCTAGATGGGAAAACAATTATGTATGCCCAGAAATTTTCATGTATGCCATAAAACATGGTTCTTTTTCTGAAGGAAAGGGTAAAAATTTATTTAAAATTAAAAAATATCAAAACAGCAAAAACAGCCTATATAAAGCTACGGGCCTCTTTGTTGGGTCTCAAATATCAGTCCACGTGTTAGCCCCTAAATAACATCGCTCCCCCATTGAAAAATCTCTTGAGTTCAAATGATCATCATATCCTTATCACGATTGCTTTTCTTTGCCACCGCCATCTTATTCCTTTTATACCATCAAGCCCAACTTATCGCAAAAGGAACAGTGAGCCTGAAATTATTGACGAGTGTCCAAATTTGTTGGTTTAGCTGTGTCCCTATCATTTAACAATGGAAAAACACCAAAAAACCAGGATATGACTGATTTCTCAATCCAATGAACCTGTGGGTTGAAAAAAATCATATATGGTATTCACACTGCTGCTGCTCGAGGGGTTATCACATCATGAGAGTCCGAATATCAAGACACTTATTTATCCTTATAATGGCGGGGAGTGTCGGAGTAGATTTACTTTTGAGGTGAATAATAATCTAGGATACTCTTCGGGAGTTGTAAGTACCGGATTTTGAGGTTTGCTTGACCTAGCATACTGCAAACGATTTTCTATTTCACCTTAATCTAAAAATCAGAACGGAAATCATATATATGATTTTCTGTAAGAGGAAGATTGGTTTAAAGTCTTCACTTAGGTTGAAGCATCTCTTACGCTATAAAGGAACTCAGCTAAGGGATTCAAGTGCGCAGAGTCTTGTGAGATTCAAGAGGCGTAAGGATCACGACTGTAACTGAATTACTGTGATGGTGGAGTCGGTCTCAACTACATTCCAGTATGAAGTATTTATGGTAGTCTAGAGTCTGTATCGGCTTAATACAGTTTGGTGTTCAAGTCTGGACTAGGTCTCAGGGTTTTTCTGCACTTTCGGTTTCCTCGTTAACAAAATTTCCGGTGTCTGTGTTATTTATTTTTCTCATTTTATTGTTTATTTGTATAATTTAAATATCATATGTTGAATGTAAATCAATCAAAGTAGATAAGTACATCTTTACTTATTGGATACAATTTGATTGACCTTGGGTATTGATCTGTGGAATCGTCCAAGTACTCCAACGGTATAATCAGGTTCACGGACTAGATTCTATTTACATATTGATTGTTAGAGAAAGAGATAAAAACTCTTGATATAATTCCTGATTGATATTCATTAAGTTGTAACTCTCAGAATTGTATTTGGGTTTAGTCCATACAAGTTGCCTATGAAAAAGTTGGTGGTGTATTTTGGTACCCCCGCGTTTCCAACTAGGAAGTCTAAAAATGTTGATACATACAAGTATTGCTCTGAAGACCCGAAGATTCTGAACACATATTGACATCAACGAAGACATCATCCTTATACTTGATGTTAGTAATACAAGACTTGACTTGTTTCCATTTCTATCTACGTTAAAATTGAAAACATAACATGCAAAGTTATATGTATGAAACTCTAGTATTAGAGACTTTATCATCTTATTATGATCAAAATGTCAAAGAAAAATATACAAGTTGTACCACAACTTTGGTATATTGAATTACGAAGTATAACGCTATCTTTTGAACTTTGTAATAGCGACATAAAAATAATCTTTGTAACTTGTTACTAGATTGTGCAATGAACTTAGGATTGATTTCATGCCTAGAAAACTATGTTTGATTACATGAGTTTAAGGAAGAAGACATACAAAACTTGTTTCGTAGTTGAAAGAAATCAATGGATATGTGGTATGGTTCCTATGTATCTCCAGAAAAGAGAATGTAAGCAACTAACCAAGAGAAATCATATGTATCTTTGATAATGAACATCTTTTGTGATGATACATATGACTTGACATTGGATTTTGGAAGATGTTTTTCGGACACATATACTGACTCTGACGAAGAATTGTTCCATGAAGATCTAGTTGCTATAAACTTCTTAAGGAATGTCATTAGGAACTTTCTGAAACTGAAAGCTTTTTATTCAGTGAGAAAGTTCAAAATGACAGATTTCGTAATGAGAATAAAGACTTGAAAGAAAAACTTGATTATATTGGTGAAAGGGATTATCTAAAAAAAATATGAGGTCTTAAAGAAGAAATCTCCAAAGGACGTGAACGAGAGAAGGTACTTCAAGCAAAACTAGATAATTTGGAGAACATTGAGATGAACTTATTATTTGATTCAGAACAAGAAGATCTCAAGGTTCAATTCGAATCATCCAAGAACACTCTAATTATTGCGCTTAAAAGGATCAAAAGGTTGGAAGTAGAAAATACAAGCTTAAAAGAAAGCTTGGATAGCAATAGTAGATCGGATAAATTAATCTCGTTATTGGGAGCATGTAGAAATTATCGTGATATGCGAGGATTGGGATATGAATTAATATATATATATGCTTCTACAGTATTTGCAAGCAAGTAAAGTTTGTCAAACCTAAAGATACTTCTCAACCAAAATCTCCCGCTGATGACAAAAGTGAAGTATCTCCACCAATTACGGGTGACGGAAAGAAGAAATTCCAATAAACTCCAATGCAAGCACATACACATTCAAGTAACAATTAGCATCACTTTTCTCATTCTACTAAGAACTGCTTTTATTGTGGAAAATCAGATCACTTGCAAAGGGGATGCAGATTCCTTAAAAGAGATAAAAGTTAGATTTGCTTCATAAGATGACAAGATCTAATGCTTCAAACTAGAGAAAAACTAAGTCGCATAATATTAGTTCTTTCCCCAAGGAAGTTTCTTAACGATATTGTGGAGAAAAAGAAATCTTGGGTTGTAACAGAATCGGGTGCCAAAGAATAACATAAAAACAACAAGTGTCATTAAGAAGAATCTCCCAGAAAAGAGCGCGACAAGGGACAACATCTTAATCAGGTAAGAAAAAGTCGTCGTGAAGGTCAATATTACAATCCACCCTATTGGGTTTTATTTGTGGACGTATGTCAAGTTGATCGAACCATGTTAGACATTGTCTCCATTTGATTTTGATATGTACTCCCTCTGTCCTATTTTATAAGTCCGTTTTGACTAAGTCAAAAATATTAAGGAGACCGGAGAAAATAAATTGATTAACCTTATTAAATGTTAGACTATCACTAAAATTTAAACTAACATGTGAAGCATATAAAAAAACATATATGGTATAATCTTATTATTTTGGAAATGTTTAAAAGAAAATGAAAACAAATATCTAAGCAAGGTAGTTTTATTATTTTTAAAAATGGAATGAAGATAAATATGATTGAAATTAAGCACCATTGTTTCATATTAATGAAGATATCATTTAAACAATTTCATAATTATCAAAGTTGAAGGGTATATTTGAGAGAACCGAAAATATGACTATAAACAGAAATATGACAGACGAAAATAAAATAGAATAAAGGACAAAGGTTTATTTGTTTATGATTTCTATAGTTCATCATGATTAATTCCAACATTGTCTGCTAATCAATGATATCCATCTTAGTTTTGATCTGTATATCAAAATTTAAGAGTAATAAATAGCTTTCATGGATTTGGTCAAGAGAGAAAGATTCATTTAACCCATACTTTTTATGCCATATCCTACTATTTATGGGTAAAAACTATTCCTAACGGTTTTGGTAATTTTGGGTGTGTGGATGAGGAATGAATCTAAACCTTAAACAAATGCACTGCGCGGTGAGTGCTTGTAGATTCGAGAAATCAATCTGTGCAAATCCGTCCTAAACCAAGAAATGGTCGTTCCGGACTTGTTTCGGTCACAAAGTGAAGGATATGGGGTTGATCTTAGGGAGGGAAGCGAAGAAGGTGTTGAGAATGTGAAGGTGTTGGCTATGTATAACTTGTATCAGAAAACTGAGCTGGCTTGCAGGATGTAAGCTATCAGTTCCGGTGTTTGAATACGATTGTATCAACACTTGCCTCTGTTGTCTTGTCTTGTTTGAAAAATAGGATGGAGAACCTATTTATACAAGTCTTTCAGCCTAACCCTCATATCTCGTGGGAAGTAGAGAAAATGGAGTGATGGAGTAGTGTGTTAGTGTCACACGACCAATCTTTCCCACTTCTCCCATCATCACTAACCGTCCATGACTTCCTGACACGTTCTTGTGATGGCGCATTGTGCGCTGCACGCTGTAAACCGCCAGACCAATACCCCAGTATGTATCCCCCTGTTTGTGACATGATTGATGTCTCGAACGTGTGGATCGTGGGACCCACATAAAGTAACATGTAATGCTAGATTGAATAACTGCGTTATTCAGGAAGTCGATACTTGTGAAGTGTCGTGTGTATTCCATGCAGGTACTGCATCGAGTATACTCAGCATGTATGAAGCATCGCTGTTTGAGCGTCTCAAAATAGCCTCATGTCCAGCCTACTTCATGTGATGGTTTGGAGGTTGCGTAAGCAAGTCCTCCCTTGACCGACCACATGGTGTGGTAGAGTAACGAATGGTGATCACCATGACGCCGCACTGACCAATTAACTCCTGACCAGGGTTGTATAACCAAGCCGGTGAAGTTGGACGGACGAGATGATCTTTGAGACACTCATCTGCGATACTTGGTGAAATTAGGGTTTTCGAGGAGGTGCGCAAGCACCACTCTTCAGCCTGATTGAATCCAAGATTGGGATACGATTTTTGGCTGGTCGATCGTACATGCGTGTAGATGAAATGACGGTGTAGGAATCCATACCCCATTGTCTCACGAAAGTGTGATCTGGGCCACTAAATTTGTCTGGCGAAGTTGAGTGGTCGAGATTAATTTGCGAAAGAAAACTGGTGCCGCAAAAGCTGCACATCGAGCCAACTTCAGGCGCGCGTTCCATGACGACCAATCTTGGTCGGTCTTGGCCGATTGGCTTGGCATGTAGGTGGTAGGCTGGTGTTCACGCCTATACCTGACTGTCCTATGAAAACGTGATCTAAGCCACTCAAATTGTCCGGCGAAGTTGAGTGGTCGAGATTAGTTTGCAATTTGGGAAGTATGACCACGCTAGTTTGGGCGTGCGATTTGGGATAACCAGGATTGTTATGCCTTTTCCGATCAGGTGAAGGGATAGATGGGCCCATAATGGTCATGTTGGTATGACCGGACCTGCTTAATCTAATCTCGGACCCTTCATTCGTGCCGGAGAAAATGGACGCTCGCGATGTTCAAAACCCTAATTTTGGGTTTCACGGCCGTGCGTCATGCTCCGTTCGGGCACACGAATTGGGATGACCAACCATGGTTGGTCCTGACCGATCAGTCAGGTATGTAGGCGATCCCACGGTGATTCTGTTGACATGCTCTGGGCCTTTTGAACCTATATCTACACCCTCCATATATACATGTGAAGATGGATGGTTGAGACTGTTTTGCGACACATGTAATGTGCCGCAAACCCTAATTTAGGGTTTTCCGTCCATACTGCTCTGGCTTGGACATTTTGGAAAGCTATGCCAATCTTTTGGGGAGACCGACCATGCGGGGCCCGCGTTGGTTCGGTAGTGAATATTCCAATACCTGCTTGGGGTCATGGATCTGATCTGAGCTATCTAATTCATGCTGGTGAAGTTGGATGGTTGTGATCGTTTCTGAGACTGACATGGTCAGTCCAGATGCTCAATCGGGCTAGTATAACACACCGAGAGTTGCATCATGTACGGGTATTTTGTATATGCTTTCATTATAATGCTTGGAGGTTCGTGTTGCTCTGCTGAGAACAACACTCAGTCGTCATGCCGCACTGATAATGAGACATGAAATACAAGGTTGATTATGCATTAATTAATAATGCTATATTTAATTCACAGACTAGGATTGTTGCCACATGCTCCATTCTAGGTGAATTAGTAAAGTGAAGAAGTATTCATCACTTATTAATGGCTTTATCTTTTACAAGATGTTAGCGCATAATTTTTTGTCTTTTACAATTTTAGCCTTAAATGAAAATCCACCATCAACACCTACTATTTTCTTTTCTTTACATAGAGCAAACCTTTCTTTCCACCAGTTTTACCCCACCAAAGGTCTCTCACATTGTCAAAGCAAGCGAATTTGCATTTGTTTTTTAAGATCGGGACTCCTAGTACGAATCATCCACTTTGAGAAGAAAACAAATCTCAAACTTAAATGTGTTTATCATTTGACCTGAGGATTTACCATAGATTTTAATAACAACAGAACCATTACAGGTTGACATTGCAGTTACACTTAACTGTTAACTATTTTCAATACGTGTCAGTTTACAATTGGGTCATCATAGATGGAAGTGATTGGTGCTGAGCTGTCTGAGTCAATCTTGTCGGTTTATAAACAACTAATTCTTGTGTATGTATTTTCATAAAGTTTGTCTGTGTGTTGAGAAAGACAATTGACAAGATCAATTGCTCTTGTAATTTTTTTATCAAAGATTAATAAAAACATTGTTTTACTATGGTATCAGTTTCTAAGTTTTCGATCCTTTTTTTCCGTTGTTCATCATCATTACTACTGAACCTTTAGGTTTTTAATTCAATCAAATTTTTTGTTTCTTTGAGTTTTTTCATTTTTTGCTTCGATTCTCATTTTTTTCAATGGCTAATCAACAATAAGAATCAAGAATTTTTATCGTTCCATTGAATCAGATCTCTAATATCATTCCATACAAACTCAAAGATGATAATTTCACCACCTGGAAAAGCCTAATTCTTCCATTATTAAAGCAATACAAAGTATCTGGATTCTTGGATGGATCTATTCCTTGTCCTCCAAAATTTCTTACTCAAGATGATTTAGATAATGGTATTGTTAATCCTTCCTATACCAATTGGTGTGATGATGATAATACGTTTATCATGTGGTTACAATCTACAATCTCAGAAGCAATTATTTCATATGTTGCTGGTGCTGATTCGGCAAGAGAATTGTGGAATGATATTGAATCAAGATTTGTAAGAACTTCAACAACACATGCTATACAACTTCGAACAAAGCTGCAAACACTCAAACTAGGATCTGGTTCTATAACTAACTATTTGGGTGAGTTCAAGAAATTAACAAATCAATTGTCAGCTTCTGGATATGAGATATATGATCAAGAATTTGTGGTTTTAGTTCTCAATGGAATTGGTCAAGATTATAATTCTTTCAGTACTTTTATTCGCATTCGAAATCCACCAGGTTCTTTCTTTTGATGAATTGCACAATCTGTTATTAAGTGAAGAAATTGTTGTTTCTGAAAGATCAAAATCTCTCTTGTTTGAAGCCAACAACAAAGTTTTTGCTCATTTCAAGCTCAACAAGCATATCTTGCTGCTCAAAGGCCATTATCATCATCATCAGGAGGTTACTCATCATTTCCATCTCCATCATACATGCCTACACCTAGAGGTTTTTATAATTTCAATCTTTCATATAGAGGTACTTCTCTTTCCTACATAAATAATTTTCAATTGCCTCCCAAAGCCTCACCACAAAATACCTTTCTATAGACCTCCATTAATTCCTCCACCTGTTTCCCGTATTGCTTCAACCTCAACCACTATTAAAGAATCATGTCAGATTTGCAACAAAACTGGACATCAAGCTTTGGCTTATAGGCATCGACTCAATATTTCTTATCAAAATACTAATACTCCTCATAACTCGAGTGCAATGCTTGCTACTGCCAATATTTTGGGCGAGAATCCTTGGTATGCTGACACTGCTGCAAACAACCATATTACTGCTGATGAGTCTGAACTACAGTTTACTTATTCTTATGATGGATTTGAGGAAATTCATGCTGCCAATGGAGAAGGTATGAAAATAACACATACTAGTAGTTCCATTAAGCAATCTTCAAATAATTCATTTGCATTGAATAATGTTCTTCTAGTTCCAAAAAGCTCAGTTAACTTGCTATCTGTTCAAAGATTTACAAAAGATAACAATTACTCTATAACTTTTGGTGAATGTAGTTTTTCTGTAAAGGATCTCTCATCTGGAAAGATAACTTTACAAGGCCAGTCTAATGGACTATATCCACTGCATTTTCTTCAGTCAGCAACTTCAAGAGAGAAAACTATTTCCATCACTTCAAATAAAACATTTCAATCCAATAGTCAAGTATCAGCTGCTATATGGCATCTTCGACTTGGACATCCATCATTTCATACTTTTCAACATGTTTGCAAGTCTCTAAATTATTATTCTGTATACAATAAGCATGTATTTTGTAATGAATGCCAACTTGGAAGAAGTCATAAACTCCCTTTTACCTTATCTAGTCATGTAAGAACTAGACCATTAGAGCTGCTTCATCTTGATCTATGGGGTCCTAGTCTTGTTGCTTCAAATTCTGGTTTTAGATACCATGTTAACATTGTTGATGAATATTCAAAGTACTGTTGGATCTATCCATTGTATAAGAAATCTGATTTTAAAACAATATTCTTGAAGTTTAAAGCTCAAATTGAAAATTTAATTCAATATCAAATTGTTGTTATAAGAACTGATGGTGGTGAAGGATTTCTCAATAATGAACTAGATGGTTTTTTGTCAACTTGTGACATTATTCATGATATCTCTTGTCCCCATCATCCTGAACAAAATGGTATAGCAGAGTCCAAACACAGGCATTTGGTAGATATTGGCAGAACTTTTCTTATCTAACCAGGACTTGCAGATTCCTTTTGGGTTAAAGTTTTTCAAACAACCAACTATACTTTTAACAGATTCCTAACAAGAGCAATTGATTTTATATCTCCAATTGAGCAGTTATTTCACCAGGTGTCTGATTATACTTTCTTGAGGGCATTTGGTTGTTTATGTTATCCTTGGTTAATGCCTTATGCACCTAAAAAATTGGCCCCTAGAAGTGAGTAGTGTATCTTTATTGAATACAATACTCTCCATAAGGGGTATAAATGTCTTAATCCATCTACAGGCATAGTGTACATCTCAAGACATGTTATCTTTCATGAGTCAGTATATCCTTTGAATTCCAAGATGTTGTATTCACCTACTTTACCTGCTTCTAATGACAGTACTTCTCCGGGCACTTCAGTTCCTCATACAGCTTCTACTCACAATTCAGACATTGCATCAGTACGTACTACTTCTGCAGATGTAGCTGCCACTGTTTTATCACTAACTACCAGCACCGAACCACTCATAGAGTCTACTTCATCTACTCATCTTTATGTCTAGAATTTTCCTACTCCAACTGTTAGTCATCATCATATGATTAGTAGAGGTAAAAACAACATCTCTAAAAGAAAGACTTTTTCTACTAAGCATGATTTATCCGCTAATCTTATTTCTAAGGCTCCTTCTACCACTCCTACATGCTTACTCAATCTAATAAGATTCATAAGTGGAGAATTTCTATGGTAGAAGAGCACACATCTCTCAAACATGCTTGCACATGGAGTTTAGTAGATCCAGATCCTTCCCAAAATTTGGTAGGTTGTAAATGGGTATTTATAATTAAACATAACCCTGATGGAACTATTGAAAGATTCAAATCTAGATTAGTTTCCAAAGGGTATCTGATAAGCACGTAAGTGCACCATTTTATACCCATATTTATATTAGCTAGGTCTCAATTTATTTTTTTTCCTTTTTATGCGTTTCTTTTTCTATTTATTTTCAGGATGATGACTTCTTATGAGGATACGTCACCTACGATGACGTTGGCGGAATATAAACGTAGAAAGTCAAATTATCAGGAAACCTCATCTGAGATGACGCTTGCTGATTATATGCGTAGGCAATGGTATGTAGTTTCTGCTCCACATGAGGTAATTGAAGAATCACATCAAACTATTTATGATAAGTATTACAAACACACCCCGCCTAGTTTGGAGAAAAGATTAAGAGTTCTTGAATGTCAAAAATTATTTGCTGAAGATGATGAATCTGATAGTGACTCTCTTTTCCAAACAGAACATATAAATGACCTCGTGGATGATTGTGTGGATGATTCTCCTAATTCCATGGATGAATCTACCTCACAAGATCATTCACCCGACTTAGCGGTTGTTTCTAGACCCCTAGACTTCCAAAAGTTGCCAAATTTAGGGTTAGAATTGTGTGCTTCTAAAGTGTTGTTGGATTACTTTGCATCTAAGTACCCGGAAGACTTGCCTATTCCTGATATCTTGCATGAATCAATTGATATTTCCCCAGTCTCAATAGAATCCCCATACTTTGTTCTTTACGCACTTCCATGTGCAGTAAAAACCTGGTTTAGGGGTAAATTTTGTTTTCGGACAGTTTTAGTGTCCAATTTTTTCCATAAAATAATTGTGAAGATGTCATTTGTAAATATTGTATTTTGGGTCGATCCCCAAGTTTTCAGGTTATTAGTTTACGGGGATCTTTTATGTACATTCCAGTAGGTATAATTATTTGTTTATTTTTATTTTTATTTCCCATCTTAATTTTTACGTTGGATGACTCAATTACATTGAGGAGATTGTAATATTTAAGTGTGGGGGAGTGGTTAACGTTTTATTTTTCTGTTTCAGGAATTTTCTTGCTTATCATGACCAGCTGTGGAGCGGGTCTCTAAAAATTTTAAAAAAAATAAATTATTATGATTGTTAGGGTTATGACCAGCTGTGGAGCGGGTCTTTTCTTTTCTTGCATGTTAAGACCACCTGTGTAGCGGGTCTCTAAATATATATATTGTGTGTCTTGTGTTTCTGGAAATTGTCATGACCAGCTGTGTAGCGGGTCTTAGTTTCTTAATTTATGACCAGCTGTGTAGCGGGTCAATTTTATTGTTTTGCTCGGGACTAGCAAAATATAAGTGTGGGGGTGTTGATAAGCACGTAAGTGCACCATTTTATACCCATGTTTATATTAGCGAGGTCTCAATTTTATCACTAATAATCTTCTTTGTAGGTGTTTTTGTCAAATAAGCTCTTATGGAGAAAGTTGCTCGAAAAGTAGTTTTTGTACCCCGGAGGACACGTGTTATTCAGACTCTCAATGTCGGTTAAGGGGCACCTCAATTACTAAGGGGTGTACAATTGCTAAAGGGCACCTTCTTTGTTATTTGGAACCTGTGGTTATTCACACCCCAGGAATTGCTATTTACACCCTAGATGTTATTCGCACTCCCGGATTGGATAAGGGGCAGTCATCTTCTTCGTTTGAATTTCAAATTTTGGCAAGAAAATGGGTGCAGAATTAGGGTTGAAGATTTGGAGGTGTTTAAATGAGATTAAAACGCTGAAATCAAATGGGTTTGTTCCTAGAGTCGAAACAGAGATGGTAATATGCTCCGATTCAGTTAACTTTGGTTGGATAATCACCGGTTGATGAAAACATGGAAGAACAGTTTTGGCGGGAAACTGTTGGAGTTAAAAGAACATATTAGGGTTTGATATTTTGGGCGTCTAGAAGGAGACTTAATGGCTGAAATTGTTTGGGAAGTTTTGTTTGAGCATCACAGGCATGGTATGATTGTCGGAATCGACTCAGATTGGTTGGATAATCGTGAATGAAGTAAACAGGGACGTGCAAAATACGCAAATATATGGAAGTGATTACAAGAGATTTCCTTGACATTTTCTCGTTGTTTTTGTTGGAGAATAACCTGTTGCGATCAAATGAAGATGGTAATGTCTTTAGATTAGAAAAAGATGGGAGGTTGTTCGCCGAGTTTGGATAAGTCAAGGGACAAAATTATCGGGAATTCTCCCGGGGTTACTGTGTTTTTAACAGAAGTTGGTGTGAGTTGTCAAGAGCTGGACCCTGCACTGTATGTATTTGGAGTGTGTAAACACAAACTGGATGCATGAGGAATTAAAAGAGGGAAGAAAATCTTGTATCTTTCATGGAGAGTAAAAACATATTATTCCGGAATTATTATTGTATTTTCTTGTCTCTGCTGAGTATAAAAAGGAAGTTAGGGAAGTATACAAGAGACATCGAGAGTTGGGGGCGAGAATAGAAGGTTGCAGGGAAACTTCTCTGCTGCTGCAGAGAAGAAGAAGAAGAAATTCTACGTCCACTCACTGTCGCGGAGAACTGTTGTTTATCAACAGTACTCGTAACAGTCAGTTTGGCACGTTTATTTCAAATTTGCAACATCTTTTGTAACAGTGAATTTTGTAACGCCGGTTCAGCGTTTGTTGATGGTGGATTTCTATTTAAAGGGTAAAATTGTAAAAAAGCCAATTTTTGTAAGCTGACGTCCTGCAAAGGATAAAGCCTTCAGGCGATGAATACTTCTCGCCATATTAATTGGAGCATGTGCAACCATCCCTGAGAATTAAAACCTACCCAGAACGGAGCATGTGGCAACCATCCCGACGGAGCATGTGGCAACCATCCCGGTTTTCTGTAGGTATACAACATTACTATTAATGCTTTAATTAAAGCCTTGTGTTCGACATGCAAACACCCGTAGGATACCTGACGGCAGGTTATACTAGCCCCGTCGAACACATGCAAGACTACCCATGTTAGTCTCACTTGCTGAAAACAAACTCAGAAATATATCTCATCCGTCCAACTTCGCATGCATAGATAGAGGGTGTAGATATAGATTCAGGGGGTCCTGAGCATGCTACCATGATCACCGCGGAACCACCTTCATACATGACCGAACGGTCAAGGCCAACTACAGTTGGTCCTTCCAAAACGTGCGCTCAAAGTGAGCATGACGCACGGCTAGGGTTCCTTTTAATCGTGAACGTCCAACTTCGCAGGCATAGTTGGACGGCTTAGATTATACCCTAAAACAAGTAGTGAAGTGATGGTACACCATTTTCGGGCCCACTTTATACCTACATGACCGACTCCCTCATAGGCAAGCCGTGGTGCAAAAAACGATTGCCCAAACAAGGCTAGATTAACTCCTTACGCAGGTTGAGAAGATCCAAAATGATCACGACCATCCGACTTCGCAGGCATAGTTGGATGGCTTAGATTACGCCCAGGGTCATAGAGCAAGCATGTACATGCTCACTGTCGACCCAAGATATTGCATACATGGTCGGTATCCCCAAAGGAGGCGCACGCCACCCAAAACCGATCGCCCAAAGTGGCCGGTCCAAAACCCTAATTAGGGTTTGCGGCACAGAAACATCTCGAGCGTCCATCTTCGCAGGCTTGGACGAAAGGCAAAGATGGAGACTTAGAAGGAACCGAGCATGCTAGCATGACCGCCGTGGGCCCGACTTCACGCCTAGATAATCGGCCAAGACCGGCAGTGGTCAAGCTCCTCGGTACGCGCGCCCAAAGGTGGCATGTCACGACCCATCCATAAGTTCTAATCTCGACCACTCGTCTTTGCCACCTAAGTCGAGTGGCTCAGATTAAATCTTTGCGAGTCAAGCAGGCATGGGCGTGAACACCATTGTACCTCCTACATGCAGGCCTGATCGGTTCCTCCATTGGAACTCTCCTAGCATGCAAACGTTTGGGATGAAAGAGGCAGCATGCGCGCCTCTCATCCAACGATCGCAGGTAGGGTTACAAACCATCTTGTCCGTCCAACTTTGCAAGCTTGGACGAATGACTTAGGGTACGAATCAACCAGCGAACAAGGTATCACCATGATCACCATCCGTCACTCTTATTCACAGGGTAACCGACCAAGGCATGGCTTGTCTATACAGCCTCAAACGGTCACCTGAAGATGGATGCATGCGATGTTATACCAAGTTCACGGTTCACCCTGCACTATTTCTTGTGGGTCCCGCGATCCACACACTCGAGACATTAATCACGTCACAACTGGGGAATACAAACTGGGGTATTGGTCTGGAGGTTTACAGCGTGCAGCGTGCAACACGCCATCACAAGATCGTTGTAGGGAAACATGGGCGGTTAGCGATGATAGGAGAAGTGGGCAAGCAACCGTGTGGCACTAACATACAACTCCACTTCCTCCATCACTCCACTTCCTCCACTTTCCCACGAGAGACATAATGAAGGCTTATCGAATTGTATAAATAGGTTCTCCTCCCTATTTCCAAAGACAGAGGTTCGAACAACACAGAACACCAAGTGTTAATACCATCGTATTCATCACCCAGAGCATGCCTGCAACATTTGCTCGCCTGCTCAACCTTCTGTTAACAATTCATCAAATAGCCTTCACCTTCATACTCTCAACACCTTCTTCGCTTCCCTCCCTAAGATCAACCTCACATCCTTCACCTGTGACCGAAAAAAATCTGGAACGGCCGTGTCTTCGGTTTAGGCCATAATTGTATAGATTATCTCTCGAATCAAAGTGCTCATCGTGCATCACATTTGTTGAAGGTTTAAATTCACTTCTCATCCACACACACCTAAAATTACCTAAACCGGCAGAAGTAGTTTTCTCCCACAAACAATTGGCGACCACAGTGGGAGGTTAATCTCTCGGTTGTGAAGTCGATTTCTTCGATACCTAGTCCTACTTAGTTGATTTCAAGATGGTCGGTCTTAGGGGTACCTCGACAGTCTCAGGTCATGGTAAATTTCCCTCCGACGGCACACCCAATGGTCTGGCTGGAAGAATCCCGACGTTGATCGAGTTAGCACGAGTACAGGAGGTTCACACGAGAAACATGGACCTGATCAAAGAAGCGATCAACAACATACTCGACCTCCTCATCAAGATGACGTCAAAGATGGGCGGCCCTGTCATGGAGGTTCCGACACTGGGGACTGAACGCCCCCAAATCAACAGTTTCACTACAGGCCAAAGACCTGTGGATCAGGAAGCCGCTTCTCTAGTGGGAAGTTTATGCGAACTCCTACACCTCTCAAAAGAACAGCGAACAGAGACGTTTGCAGCTATCAACCGAATAGCCTTGGATGTACAATTAACTCCCTTGCGCCCAGAAGTTTCAAGCGCGATGGAGGCATCTGTAAACAATGTTACCTTTACAGAAGAAGACATGATGGTAGAAGAGGGCCAAAATCGGACCCTGCATGTAACCGCACGCATCAAAGATTCAGAATTCAGGCGGTCCCTCATCGACACAGGAGCATCCTCAAATGTGATTACCCTCAAGACACTCAAGGAGGCTAAGGTTCTCCCAAACAAGATTGTGCGGCGGTCAACCACAATGACGGACTTTGAAGGGAACCAAACCAGCACATATGGGTATGTCAATCTGAACTTATCCGTAGGCCCTATTCAATCAAAAGTGAAATTCGAAGTCATATAGAAAGAACCAGACTACTACATGATATTGGGTAGGCCATGGATCCACGAGAATAGGATTGTTCCTTCAACCTATCACCAGTGCCTGAAAACTATGCTGAACAAGGAAGTCATTCGTATACCTACATCGTTGTATCCATACGCACCCATATGCGGAGTAGAATTGTTCAAACCGAAGGAAGCTCTGCAGGAAGAACCAGGCGAAGTACATTGTACCCCACTTCCCATGTGGGCGTCGATCCAGGAGGAGGATCGGCTTGCGTCATTAAAACTCAGACATGATGCATCTCAGCTGACGAGGAACTCTCCTTCACCCAGCGGGGCGGGAAACCACGTTACCAAGAGAGGACGGACCTTTGTGGCAACTCAAGATCAGAAAAGAAAGATTGTCTACCGCCGTCGCTATTAGCAATTAGCAGGAGAGACTGATGTTGGGTCTCTCCGCCTAATAGAATGTTGTCAAAGCGGAAACCCACAAGAAGAGGTGTTGGACGCCCCCAGACAGCTGCAAGACGGTACCACCTCTACAACTGAAGAACTCGAAACTATTAACATCGGAAGTGAAGAGTCTCCCCGGCCCATTTCCATTAGTTCCACTATATCCACGGAGGAGCGGACGAATCTTGTGCAACTCCTCAAAGAATACCAGGATATATTCGCCTGGACGTATGATGAAATGCCTGGTCTGGATGAAAAGTTGGTTACTCATCACCTGCACATCAAGCCTGGATCCAAGCCTATCAAATAGTCTCCAAGACAATTCAAACATGAGGTAAAAGATCAGATTAAATGTGAAATCCAGAAATTGCTAGCTGCCGGCTTTATCAAGCCCATCCACCATCCAACCTGGCTGGCTAACGTGGTTCCGGTAAAGAAAAAGAATGGGCAGATCCGATGTTGTGTAGATTTCAGAGATTTAAACAAGTGCTGCCCCAAGGACGACTTTCCTCTACCTAACATCGACATGTTGGTAGACGCCACGAGCGGGCATGGCATGTTATACTTCATGGATGGATACAGCGGATACAACCAGATAAGGATGTACGAGCGTGATGAAAGTAAGACTGCTTTTTGAACTCCTCTCGGAAATTTTTACTATACAGTTATGCCTTTCGGTTTGAAAAATGCCGGCGCGACATATCAACGCGCCATGACAGCAATTTTTCATGACATGATGCATAAACAAGTTGAAGATTACGTAGATGACATAGTAGTCAAATCGAAAACCCGGACGGAACGCACAGAAGTCTTGCGTCAAGTATTCGAGAGGTGTCGTGAGTACAAGTTGAGGATGAATCCCTTGAAGTGTGCCTTTGGTGTCTCCTCTGGAAAGTTTCTGGGATTTCAAGTTGCTGCTGAGGAAATCAAGGTGGACCCATCTAAAACTCAAGCCATCCTCACTATGCCGCCACCTCGAACCGTGAAGGAACTGCAAAGTTTTATGGGAAAGGTGAATTACATTCGACGTTTTATACCTGGTCTGGCTCAACTCGTTGCTTCCTTCACCCCCTACTGATGAAAGGAGCGGATTTTAACTGTACCAGCAACCAACAGGAAGCGTTTCGAAAAATTCAACACATACTGTCGTCTCCAGCCATCATGAAGTCTTCTGTTCAAGGGAGACCGTTATATCTCTACACCGCCTTCAGTGACACTGCCGTTGGAGCCTTGCTGGCCCAAGAGGATGATGAGGGAGTCAAACGTCCTATATACTACTTCAGTCGAATATTGAGGGACGCTGAACTCAGATACCCGAGAGCAGAGAAAGCATGCCTAGCATTGATACATTCCATCCAGAAGTTCAGGCATTACCTACTATCCAACAAGGTAACACTCATATCCAAATCAGACCCTGCAAAGTTATTACTGTCGAAACCAGTTCTAATGGGAAGGGATGCCAAGTGACTCCTCCAAATGTCAGAGCTAGACATAACGTGTACTCCGCCCAGAGCTGTTAAGGGTCAGGCTGTCGCGGATTTACTAGCAGCTTTCCCTGGAGAAGGTACCACAACATTGCATGAAGACCTGCCTGGAGAGTTTCCGGACATCTCTGTTGTCGAAGAGGAAGCTTGGCTGTTATATTTTGACGGATCCGCTACTCCCAGCAACAACACTGGAGGAGCAGGCATAGTCCTAGTATCTCCAACTGGCGAAGTCTTTTCACACTCCTTCAAGTTAGATTTTCAGTGCACTAACAACTCAGCGGAGTATGAAGCCTTCCTTATAGGGCTGCTATTAGCCAAGAAGGCGGGAGCCACACGTTTGGAAATAAGAGGCGATTCTAAATTATTGGTTAATCAGATGAACGGGGTGTATGCACTAAAAGAGATAACTCTAGCTCCGTACCGGTCTGAAGCTCAGAGACTGCTGAACTACTTCGCTGACGCAACCATAACTCATGTCAGCCGCAACAACAACAGGCATGCTGATTGCCTGGCAACATTAGCTTCTAAATTGCAGTTCAAAGGCATATAAGAAACCCTGACGGTGAAAATAAGGCTAGTGAAATCAACATGGATCTCACGATGCAAGGATGCTGAAACCTGTGACTGGCGGACTACAATCATTCAGGAGCTTAGCAGTTCACTTTCTCAAAAAAAGGTCAGCCTTAAAGCCTTACAGAATTTCTTTATGCTCCACGGCATGTTATACCACCGAAACCCGGATAGTTCCTTATCAAGATGTCTCGGAGAGAAAGAAGCACAGCTGCAACTTGACCGTGTTCACAACGAGATTTGTGGAAAAACATTGGTGGTGACACTCTATCGACGCCTCCAACGTTTAGGCTATTACTGGCCAGAAATGGATACACAGTCTCGAGCGCTCCAACAGTTTTTCTCAAACTGCCAGGCACCACCTCATCAGCTAGAGGTACTCGACATAAATCACACCGGAGATTGGAGGCAGCCATATGTTAACTACCTTCGTGATGGCACAGTTCCTGCTAACCTAAAAGAGGCAGTCAGAATGAAACAGAGAGCGAAGCGTTTCGTGTTCCACGAGGGGATTCTGTACCGAAAAAGCTTTGGAGGTGATCTGATACGGTGCCTGGCTGGAGGAGAAATTTCAACAATATTGAAAGGGATGCATGAAGGAGAACATCAAGGAAAGAAGAAACTGTTTCTCCAGATACACGAGAAATATTACTGGTCGTCCATGGAAGATGATGCAGCTACCTTCGTTCAAAGCTTCCACAAATGCCAGGTTCACGGGAACCTCGTTCATGCACCATCCACTCCCCTACATTCGATAAGCAGCCCGTTGCCATTCTATAGCTGGGGACTTGATATTGTTGGAAAGATCAACCCGCCATCATCAAAGCAGCATGAATATATTATAACCACAACTGAATACTTCACAAAATGGGTCGAAGCTATTCCTCTGCGTGGAACTACAGGAGCAACGATTGCAGCGTTCATCAAAGATCATATCATCTGCCACTTTGGAGTACCTAAACATATCATTACCGATAACGGTACTCCCTTCGCCAACAAGCAGGTACGAGAGTTGCTTGAGGGATATGGAATTAAACAAATCTTCTCCACCATCTACTACCCTCAAGGGAATGGGCAGGCTGAGAGCACCAACAAAACATTAATCCGGATTCTCAGTCGGACAGTACATGACAATCCCAGAGAGTGGCATGAACAATTACCGATGGCACTATGGGCATACCGAACGGCACCTAGGAGCTCCATTGGAGTTTCTCCATACTCACCCATTTACATGTCTGATGTTGTCCTCCCGGCAGAAATCAAAATCCCATCAGCCAGGATTGCAGCAGCAAGTGGAGTCCACTGGAACGAAACTGAGGCGTCTAACTGCAGGATCGCTGAGCTCGATACTCTAGACTACAGAAGAAGCAAGGCAGAGGAACGCGCTCAGGTATACAGAAACAGAGTCTCCAGGGCGTATGACAAATCTGTAAGGCCACGAAGTTTTAAAGTGGGAGACCTAGTTTTGAAGACAGCCAAACACATCCAACAAGACATGTTTGCACCAAAGTTCTCTCCAAAATGGGAAGGACCTTACGTGATTACCAGGGCTTACAACACTGGATACTACAAAATCATTAAGGTGGATGAAGGAAAGTTGGAAGCAGTCATCAATGGAAGATGGCTCAAGACATATCACGCCTGATCATTGTCCCGTGACATGACAATAAAGGCATTCTCGTTTCATGTCTAACTTGTTAATTTATTTAGAAAAAAATAATGAATTTTTCTCCGTCCATCACACAAAAAAAAAAAGAAAAAAAATCTCGCATCTCTCGATGGTGTGCAAAAGAAAAAGAAGGAAGGAAATCTCTCAACGCAGCTCAGAAGAGGTCTTCCAACAGGTTGTAATCCCTGGAAAGCATCATCTTCAAACTAGCCTGGTACCTCTCTCTCCGGGCCTTCAAGCTTTGGATCGCCTGCTCCACCTTCTCTGACTCAGCAGCCAGAGCCTTCTCTTCCTCCAAGATAGCCTTCGCAGCAGGGACTACGTTCGCCAGGATACCAGCTCGATCGACCTTAATGATGTCAAGACGCTGCCGCAGCCAACTCATGTTGAACTCCATGGACTCACAGGTAGAGAGAATATTTTCCCACTTCTCGAGATTTGATTCATCTACCTTGCGGATAGAGACACCTTCCATCTCAGCTATCATGGGAAGCAAGCAGTTTACCACAGTAACCAAAGCAGACGAGCAATGCCGAATTATGTTCCTGGTATGTGGCCATACTTTCTCCATATCTTTGTGTACATGGAGACGAACTCCTTTCGTACTAAAAAACCATCGACAGCCTTGTAGCTAGAAGACAAGCATTTCATACCGATATCGAACGAATGGCCGGCATTGGGGTATTCATAGGATGAAATACCCAGGTCAGCATTCTCGAGGTCGACCGGCGAAGGTGTAGCTGAATTCGAAGAAAGCGTACTATCCAAGTCATCGTCATCAATGACTGTTACACATGTTCCAGGTGGACATCTCTGCAAAGGAGGAGATTATTCACCTGATCAGGAAATAAGAGTGAATACTCGTAAAAGAAAAGGGAGAAGAACAAACCGGTATGACCCTCTTGACTCTACGCACACGAGATGGAGGATTGTCATGAGTTTCAGAAGCGCACTGAGATGCAGAGCGGGTACGCTTGACAGACGAACCTGGGTGATATAAAGAAGACGACTTGCTGTTGGCAGACATGATGGAACTCTGCAGAGAAGAAATTCTATCTCAAGATGTGGAAGAGGATTCATGTGCATACGTATATATACACTCCAAGGAAAACCCTAGAAGTAGCTATCTCGGATTACGTCCGGCCGGCAAGGGATCAACACCAACCAAGTCGCGCTAGCTTCAGAAACCTAGCTGAAATCGGAAAAAAGTTCGTTGAGGGGGAACAATTCTACCAGCTACAAGGCATTCGGCACGAGCACCCTCCCCATGTGATAAAAGTACGTTTACCCTAGCCTTAGTTATTTTTGTGCGAACTGTCACCATCTCATGCCTACCCTACAATAATGTAACCATTGCATGCTAGGCAGGGGACTTAATGTTGATGGTGGATTTCTATTTAAAGGGTAAAATTGTAAAAAAGCCAATTTTTGTAAGCTGACGTCCTGCAAAGGATAAAGCCTTCAGGCGATGAATACTTCTCGCCATATTAATTGGAGCATGTGCAACCATCCCTGAGAATTAAAACCTACCCAGAACGGAGCATGTGGCAACCATCCCGGTTTTCTGTAGGTATACAACATTACTATTAATGCTTTAATTAAAGCCTTGTGTTCGACATGAAAACACCCGTAGGCTACCTGACGGCAGGTTATACTATCCCCGTCGAACGCATGCAAGACTACCCATGTTAGTCTCACTTGTTGAAAACAAACTCAGAAATATATCTCATCCGTCCAACTTCGCATGCATAGATAGAGGGTGTAGATATAGATTCAGGGGGTCCTGAGCATGCTACCATGATCACCGCGGACCCACCTTCATACATGACCGAACGGTCAAGGCCAACTACAGTTGGTCCTTCCAAAACGTGCGCTCAAAGTGAGCATGACGCACGGCTAGGGTTCCTTTTAATCGTGAACGTCCAACTTCACAGGCATAGTTGGACGGCTTAGATTATACCCTAAAACAAGTAGTGAAGTGATGGTACACCATTTTCGGGCCCACTTTCTACCTACATGACCGACTCCCTCATAGGCAAGCCGTGGTGCAAAAAACGATTGCCCAAACAAGGCTAGATTAACGCCTTACGCAGGTTGAGAAGATCCAAAACGATCACGACCATCCGACTTCGCAGGCATAGTTGGATGGCTTAGATTACGCCCAGGGTCATAGAGCAAGCATGTACATGCTCACTGTCGACCCAAGATGTTGCATACATGGTCGGTCTCCCCAAAGGAGGCGCACGCCACCCAAAACCGATCGCCTAAAGTGGCCGGTCCAAAACCCTAATTAGGGTTTGCGGCACAGAAACATCTCGAGCGTCCATCTTCGCAGGCTTGGACGAAAGGCAAAGATGGAGACTTAGAAGGAACCGAGCATGCTATCATGACCTCCGTGGGCCCGACTTCACGCCTAGCTGATCGGACAAGACCGGCAGTGGTCAAGCTCCTCGGTACGCTCGCCCAAAGGTGGCATGTCACGACCCCTCCATAAGTTCTAATCTCGACCACTCGTCTTTGCCACCTAAGTCTAGTGGCTCAGATTAAATCTTTGCGAGCCAAGCAGGCATGGGCGTAAACACCATTGTGCCGCCTCCATGCAGGGTTGATCGGTTCCTCCATTGGAACTCTCCTAGCATGCAAACGTTTGGGCTGAAAGAGGCAGCATGCGCGCCTCTCATCCAACGATCGCAGGTAGGGTTGCAAACCATCTCGTCCGTCCAACTTTGCAAGCTTGGACGAATGACTTAGGGTACGAATCAACCAGCGAACAAGGTATCACCATGATCACCATCCGTCACTCTTCTTCACAGGGTAACCGACCAAGGCATGGCTTGTCTATACAACCTCCAAACGGTCACCTGAAGATGGATGCATGCGATGTTATACCAAGTTCACGGTTCACCCTGTACTATTTCTTGTGGGTCCCGCGATCCACACACTCGAGACATTAATCACGTCACAACTGGGGAATACAAACTGGGGTATTGGTCTGGCGGTTTACAGCGTGCAGCGTGCAACACGCCATCACAAGATCGTGTCAGGGAAACATGGACGGTTAGCGATGATAGGAGAAGTGGGCAAGCAACCGTGTGGCACTAACATACAACTCCACTTCCTCCACTTTCCCACGAGAGACGTAATGAAGGCTTATCGACTTGTATAAATAGGTTCTCCTCCCTATTTCCAAAGACATAGGTTCGAACAACACAGAACACCAAGTGTTAATACCATCGTATTCAACACCCAAAGCCTGCCTGCAACATTTGCTTGCCTACTCAACCTTCTGTTAACAAGTCATCAAATAACCTTCACCTTCATACTCTCAACACCTTCTTCGCTTCCCTCCCTAAGATCAACCTCACATCCTCACCTGTGACCGAAACAAATCTGGAATGGGCGTGTCTTCGGTTTAGGCCAGAATTGTATAGATTATCTCTCGAATCAAAGTGCTCATCGTGTAGCACATTTGTTGAAGGTTTAAACTCACTTCTCATCCACACACACCCAAAATTACCTAAACCGGAAAAAGTAGTTTTCTCCCACAAACAACGTTGCATATTTATTGTATTATTAGTTTTCTTGAATAAAAACACCATTTGAGCTATAAAAAAATATTTTGAGTGTGTATTTATCATGAGAAGCTAAACCTCTATATTGGGTCGACGGAGGAAACCGAACTACACACATGGGGTGAATTAATTCTATTTTCTATTTGACTTTTGCACTTATTTTGAATTGATTTATGATTCGATAAAATTAGTTGTGATTCAATAAGATAGGTTATGCTTTGAATTAAGATAATCTATGCTTAAGGGATACAATTAATGTTTTGAGGATCTACTTTGGAAAAACAAGAGTTGATGTTTTATTTATTCACTGAGCGATAATTGTTGAAATTGAATAATTGAACTTCGTGTTGTGAATTTGGTGGAATCTATGACCCAGTGACTCTCTTCTATTTATTATTTTATTTAAACCTTTTAATTTAATCTTAACAACTTCTGAGAGAACGAATCTTAATTACTACTACGAAGACTCAGAAAAACCTTAAATCATTTTTGCGCCGTTGCGACGCGGATTTGTTTTTAGATTATTAATTTTTAGGTTTATTTTTATTTTGTACAGTATTTTCTTTTCATTTTCTTTTTTCTTTTTATTTTTTTTTCCTTTTTATGCGTTTCTTTTTCTATTTATTTTCAGGATGATGACTTCTTATGAGGATACGTCACTTACGATGACGTTGGCGGAATATAAACGTAGAAAGTCAAATTATCAGGAAACCTCATCTGAGATGACGCTTGCTGATTATATGCGTAGGCAATGGTATGTAGTTTCTGCTCCACATGAGGTAATTGAAGAATCACATCAAACTATTTATGATAAGTATTACAAACACACCCCGCCTAGTTTGGAGAAAAGATTAAGAGTTCTTGAATGTCAAAAATTATTTGCTGAAGATGATGAATCTGATAGTGACTCTCTTTTCCAAACAGAACATATAAATGACCTCGTGGATGATTGTGTGGATGATTCTCCTAATTCCATGGATGAATCTACCTCACAAGATCATTCACCCGACTTAGCGGTTGTTTCTAGACCCCTAGACTTCCAAAAGTTGCCAAATTTAGGGTTAGAATTGTGTGCTTCTAAAGTGTTGTTGGATTACTTTGCATCTAAGTACCCGGAAGACTTGCCTATTCCTGATATCGTGCATGAATCAATTGATATTTCCCCAGTCTCAATAGAATCCCCATACTTTGTTCTTTACGCACTTCCATAAAAAGTAAAACCTGGTTTAGGGGTAAATTTTGTTTTCGGACAGTTTTAGTGTCCAATTTTTTCCATAAAATAATTGTGAAGATGTCATTTGTAAATATTGTATTTTGGGTCGATCCCCAAGTTTTCAGGTTATTAGTTTACGGGGATCTTTTATGTACATTCCAGTAGGTATAATTATTTGTTTATTTTTATTTTTATTTCCCATCTTAATTTTTACGTTGGATGACTCAATTACATTGAGGAGAATGTAATATTTAAGTGTGGGGGAGTGGTTAACGTTTTATTTTTCTGTTTCAGGAATTTTCTTGCTTATCATGACCAGCTGTGGAGCGGGTCTCTAAAAATTTTAAAAAAAATAAATTATTATGATTGTTAGGGTTATGACCAGCTGTGGAGCGGGTCTTTTCTTTTCTTGCATGTTAAGACCAGCTGTGTAGCGGGTCTCTAAAAATATATATATATATATATATATATATATTGTGTTTCTGGCAATTGTCATGACCAGCTGTGTAGCGGGTCTAAGTTTCTTAATTTATGACCAGCTGTGTAGCGGGTCAATTTTATTGTTTTGCTCGGGACTAGCAAAATATAAGTGTGGGGGTGTTGATAAGCACGTAAGTGCACCATTTTATACCCATGTTTATATTAGCGAGGTCTCAATTTTATCACTAATAATCTTCTTTGTAGGTGTTTTTGTCAAATAAGCTCTTATGGAGAAAGTTGCTCGAAAAGTAGTTTTTGTACCCCGGAGGACACGTGTTATTCGGACTCTCAATGTCGGTTAAGGGGCACCTCAATTACTAAGGGGTGTACAATTGCGAAGGGGCACCTTCTTTGTTATTTGGAACCTGTGGTTATTCACACCCCAGGAATTGCTATTCGCACTCCCGGATTGGATAAGGGCCAGTCATCTTATTCGTTTGAATTTCAAATTTTGGCGGGAAAATGGGTGCAGAATTAGGGTTGAAGATTTGGAGGTGTTTAAATGAGATTAAAACGCTGAAATCGAACGGGTTTGTTCCTAGAGACGAAACAGAGATGGTAATGTGCTCCGATTCAGTTAACTTTGGCTGGATAATCACTGGTTGATGAAAACATGGAAGAACAGTTTTGGCGGGAAACTGTTGGAGTTGAAAGAACAGATTAGGGTTTGATATTTTGGGCGTCTAGAAGGAGACTTAATGGCTGAAATTGTTTGGGAAGTTTTGTTTGAGCATCACATACATGGTATGATTGTCGGAATCGACTCAGATTGGTTGGATAATCGTGAGTGAAGTAAACAAGGACGTGCAAAATACGCAAATATCTGGAAGTGATTATAAGAGATTTTCTCGTTGTTTTTGTTGGAGGATAACCTGTTGCGATCAAATGAAGATGGTAATGTATTTAGATTCGTAAAATAAGGGGGGGTTGTTCGCCGAGTTTGGATAAGTCATGGCACAAAATTATCGGGAATTCTCCCGGGGTTACTGTGTTTTTAACAGAAGTTGGTGTGAGTTGTCAAGAGCTGGACCCTGCACTGTACGTATTTGGAGTGTGTAAACACAAGCTGGCTGCATGAGGAATTAAAATAGGGAAGAAAATCATGTATCTTGCATGGAGAGTAAAAACATATTATTCCGGAATTATTACTGTATTTTCTTGTCTCTGCTGAGTATAAAAAAGGAAGTTAGGGAAGTATACAAGAGACATCGAGAGTTGGGGGCGAGAATAGAAGGTTGCAGGGCAACTTCTCTGCTGCTGCAGAGAAGAAGAAGAAAAAGAAGAAATTCGACGTCCACTGACTGTCGCAGAGAACTGTTGTTTATCAACAGTACTCATAACAGTCAGTTTGGCACGTTTATTTCAAATTTGCAACATCTTTTGTAACAATGAATTTTGTAACGCCGGTTCAGCGTTGCATATTTATTGTATTGTTAGTTTTCTTGAATAAAAATACCATTTGAGCTATAAAAAAATATTTTGAGTATGTATTTATCATGAGAAGCTAAACCCTTATACTGGGTCGACGGAGGAAACCGAACTACACACATGGGTGAATTAATTCTATTTTCTATTTGACTTTTGCACTTATTTTGAATTGATTTATGATTCGATAAAATTAGTTGTGATTCAATTAGATAGGTTATGTTTTGAATTAAGATAATCTATGCTTAAGGGATACAATTAATGTTTTGAGGATCTACTATGGAAAAACAAGAGTTCATGTTTTATTTATTCACTGAGCGATAATTGTTGAGAATGAATAATTGAACTTCGTGTTGTGAATTTGGTGGAATCTATGACCCAGTGACTCTCTTCTATTTATTATTTTATTTAAATCTTTTAATTTAATCTTAACAACTTCCGAGAGAACGAATCTTAATTACTACTACGAAAACTCAGAAAAACCATAAATCAGTATCATCAAAAGGAATGTGTAGACTATACAGATACATTCAGTCTTGTTGCTAAGCCTACTACCATTAGGGTAATTCTTTCCTTGGTTGTTCATTTTGGATGGGATATTTCTCAACTTGATGTTAGTAATGCATTTCTGCATGGATAGATTAATGAGGAGGTTGACATGGTTCAACCACCTAGATTTTTTGATCCTGAGAAGCCCCGTCATGCATGTAAGCTTCATAAAGCAATATATAGCTTACAACAGGCACCATGGGCCTGATATGAGAAGTTGCAAGACATTCTGCTATCTTATGGTTTTGTGTCATCCAAAGCTGATACTTCATTATTTGTACAAAAACATGGTTCCAGGATTACTCTGGTTCTGGTCTATGTAGATGACATTCTTATTATAGGTAATGACAAGGCATATTGTAATGAAGTTATCACAAGGTTGGGAATATACTTTCCAGTGAAAAATTTAAGAGCATTACATTTTTTTTCTTAGGCCTTGAAGTTAATTGGAATTCTTCAGGTCACTTCTTATCTCAGACTAAGTATGCTCTTGACTTATTAGACAAAGCAGATATGTCAGGTGCTAAACCATGTTCTTCTTCAGTGGTTGTCAATTACAAGCTCAGTTCCTCTGATGGTCAACCTCTTACTAATCCAACTGAGTACAGATCACTGGTTAGTGCTCTTCAATATTTGACATGGATAATACCATAAATTAGCTATGTTGTCAATAAAGTTTGTCAGCATATGCAAACTCCTACAGATGTACATTTTATAGCTGCCAAAAGGATTCTGAAGTATATTAAGGGAACTATTGATCAAGGGATTCAGTTCACCAAAGGCCTTATGGAAGTTCATGGCTTCAGTGATGGAGATTGGGATGGAGAGCTTCATACTAGAAGAAGTGCATGAGGCTATTGTATATTTTTTTTTGGCTCAAATCCCATTTCCTAGTATAGCAAAAAGCAAATAACTGTTTCAAAAAGATCAACAGAAGCTGAGTATAGAAGTCTATCTCAAGCATCAGCTGAGGTGATATGGCTATGTAAGTTTCTAAAAGATCTTCATATATTTTTACCTATACCACCCATTATACAATATGACAATATAAGTGTTATATCCCTCTCTTCCAATCTTGTCTTTCATAGCCGCATGAAGCATTAGGCAGTGGATAATCGTTTCATCAGAGAATTGGTGCAGTCCAAGTTCTTGATGTTCATTACATCTCCACAGTGGATTAGGTAGCTGATATTTTCACTAAAGGTTTGGCAGGCCCTAGGTTTCAATTTCTATGTAACAAGATGAAAGTTTTTCCTGCAAAGCACTTTCATCTTGAGGGGGGATAATAACAGCAGAACCATTATAGGTTGACACTGCAGTTACACTTAACTATTAACCATCTTCAGTACGTGTTAGTCTACAATTGGGTCATCATAGCTGGCAGTGATTGGTGCTGAGCTGTCTGACTCAGTCATGTCGGTTCATAAACAACTAATTCATGTGTCTGTATTTTCATAAAATTTGTCTGTGTGTTGAGAAAGATAATTGACAAGTTCAATTGCCCCTGTAATTTTCTTATCAAAGACTAATCAAAACATTGTTCTACTAGTTTTTCTCTTTTAAAAGTCTCAATTAGATTATTAATATTATTTTTATTATATTATTGGATAACTATTATTAAATGAAACTTGTTGGAAGCCTAACAAGTTAGGCTCCAACGACGTACTACTACATTAATTGAACAGGTTTCCATGCTAGCCTACCAACGAGCCTCATGAGGAACCAGCCAAGGGAGCCGAAGCGGATAGGGGGGCTGATTATGTCACAAGGGGGGCAAACTAACTCTACCTCTATGTCAAATACTGCAATATTGCGCCATCGGGGACTCGAACCTGGTACAACGAGTTTAGAGCTCAGGTAATTTGCATCATCACCCAGTGACTTTGTTGGAAATTAGGGTACTAGAAATGAAAGCAAAAAACAGAAAAGAATGTCGTATCAATGACTTCAAGGGCTTGCGATTTTTTTCAGCAATTATTTCGACCCTTCCCAAGAAATTGGCGAGTACGATTGGCCAATGAAATATTGCTTTCAGGATACATGAAGCCCTAACAACTGTTGGATTCAAGAGTTGTACTCCCTTGACCTATCCAAGAACACACAGTATGAGATTCTGATAATACTTAGAGAAAAGAGAAAACAAAGATTTTGATGTGTTGAATTGAATTGGGAGAAATCCTTCGCAATTTATAGAGGGAATCATGCCTTTTGGAGATGTCTTTTCATATCCAACAAACACTTTCGAAAAGACATCCATTAACGGGAAGAGACACGTCTGTAAAAAATTCCGGAAAAACAAATTATAGTCGGGTGGGGATACAGCCCCAGGACTCCTCCGGATAGCGACAAACATTATAAAAGTATCCAACAGACTTTACCATTGTTCTCTAGTGACATTGGTTCAACAAAACTTTTATTTAGCTGATAATGGATTTGACGAACATGGGGCAGTTATTTGCACAAATGAGGTAACATGGGAGGACTTTTAGGAGTGACTGTGACTTTGAAACCGGTGATAATACCAATACTTCCGCACGAGAGAAATTTCTAGAGAAGGACTCCATTCAAATTTTGGATAGGTATAGTGAAAGATGGTTTCCTTACCGAATGCCTCTGCTGGGTTTAACGGAGTTGTTAGGAATACATTGATAATAGGTTTAAAGGAGTTGCAAGAAATGCCATTTATGAGAATTTTAGAGGAAGCATGGAACTAAAGGAGTTGCTCGGAATGTCATTTATGAGAATTCTAGAGGAAAAGTAGAACTGGTACATATATTTAATGTTACTGTAAAGACCCTGAAGATCGTCAATGTTATTTGACTGGTCAAGAGACGATTTAGCCGTTTATAACTTATTTAGTTTAACATTAATGTTAATTAATAGGAATTTATCTAACGATGACCTAGATAAGAAACTAGTACCGTTGAATAGGTCTCGAAAAGTTGTGCAGAATGGACTACTCGAATGTGTCATTCGGATACCAGACGAAGAAGTAATCATCAGATTGATTTGAAGGGAAAAATAGTCTTTTCATAATTAGACCGACCTGGGCTTCCCTTAGCGAATCAAGTGGGTGAAATAATGTTATCCTTGGACTTATCTTCACCTCGATAAGATTCATTCTTCTTTCTTCATTCTTCTTCTTCTTCTTCTTCTTTCTTTCTTTCTTTTTCCTCTCATTCTTCTTCTGTTGATCGCCTCTGGTAGTTTTGTGAGTTGATTCTCAGGTCGGAATCAAAAAGAAACTTAGGGGAAAAAGGTTTGGTAACTAATGATGGGGTTGATGTTTCTGAGAATGAAGTGAAGATGATAGTGTTGCTGTCGAAATTGAATTTAGGGTGTCGAGTTGGATTTTGGATTCAGAGAAAATTGGTGGGCTGAATAAAGTTATAAATGGATATAAAATGAAGGGTTGTAGCTGAATTGAATATCTGAAGTATTTTTGAAGATGAATCAAGAGTAAGAGTTTCTCAGATTTTTGAGTTATGGTTTGTAATAATTTCCAAGAAGACTAGAATATGAATTTGATGGATTAGGGGATTGAATTAATGATAAGTTCTGTTGAAATGAAATTTAAGATGAAATTGAAGGTTTAGAAGTCTGATTGAAGATGGGTTTGTCTTGAATTAAGAAGTAAGGGCATTTCTTTTGAATTAGAGATTAAAGACAGTTAGGGTTGTGTTATATTCTTCCCCAAAATTAAGAATTAGGGTTTGCAGGCCAATTGAAGCTGTGGAGAAATCAGATGAGATAAAAGATAGGTTTCGATGATTAAGAGGATTACAGTGGAGTTGCAGGTGGGGTCTTAATCTCAGGTGATGAATTTGGTACTAGTGATTGATTTTCGGTCTAGACAGATAATTCTGGGGTTTCAGTTGAAGTGGTTGGTGAATTAACAATTCAGAGAGTACTAGATATTGGGTAAGCCTCTGTATTGTCTCAATTTTAATGTCTTGATTTGAATGTTACAAATTATTGAGAGCATGTGATTATATATGAGTTTGAGATGAGCTATGGGATGTTGTTGGTGTTGTCTTTAATGTTGAAGTTACAGGGGACATCAGTGAATGGTGGAAGTGCAGAGTATTGAGGTGTGTGTGTATGTATGAATTGATAGTAGTTTGTATAGAACTGGAGTTGGAGATGGAAGTATTAATGAAGCTGTGATTTAAATGTTGTATATATGGAATTGAGATTACTCTAGAGAGTTGGTAGAGATAGAGTAGATGGTTATGGGTTTGAAGATGAAATTCAGGGTGTGAATGAGGTTGTAGTTGTGGTTAATCTGGGATGCAGGTATTGGTGTTGCCTGTGTTTTGTGATTGCAAGTGTTGGATGTTTCTGTAATAGTGGTGATGATATGAGTTGGACTGTTGTATGGGGTGAAGATTGATCTAAAGATTTTTATTTATGGTGGTGTTGTTGAAGTTAATTGTACTATGGTTCAAGGATAAGCTATGGTGGTGATGTTGAAATGAGTAAGATGAGACTTAGTTTGTTACATAGCTTATAATGAGAAAGAGTTGGAGTTACAAGTGATGGTTGTCGGTGAAGTTGGTCTTGGTGGTTGTATTGAGTTTGGTAGATGGATGTTGGCCGAGTTGTGGTGATTGAAATAGAGCTCTCAAGTGGAGTTTGATAAATATTATTGAGATTGTGAATTGCAGATGTTGGTACTACTGTAATAGTTGGTTAAGGCCAGTTGAATGTGTAGAAGGCAAAGTTACAGGTAAGATAAAAAGAAACTATGGTAAGAGATGATGGTGATGTTTGCGTGTTTGAGGTTTACCAGCAGGGAAGGTGTAATTGCTATGGTATTGTAGGATTATAATTAGTGATTGTTGTGAAAAGCTTAAAGCTGCATTTGCAGGTAAACTTGGTTTATATTTGTAATTGAAATTCAATTTGTTTAAGAATGAATGAATTGATGTATTTTTTAGATTAAAGTTGAACTGGGTTAGAAATTGCAATGGTGTGAGAACCTTTGTCCTTGTCTGACTGAACTTATTCAGTCTGACTCGATTTTGTCATTGTCTGACTCAGTTGTCTGACTGAGTTAACTCGTTAACTAGACTTGACCAGACATGACTCAGTGAATCATGACTGAGTCGAATCAGACTTTGACTCAGTTGACTTGACCTTGACCATTTGACTTTGATCATGGACTTTGACTGATATTTACTGTTAGTTGACCTGTGACTGTTAGTTTGACCGTTAGTGACCGTCTGTTGACCAATTAGACTGGGCCTTATGTTAATGGACTTGTTTAGTGGACTTGGACTTAGAATCATTAGTTAATTCTTGTGTGAGCCATTTTGGCTAGAATCTTAGAATTCTTGTGTGATTAACAGTTAATTATTAACAACGATCGATTCAAAGCATGAACCAGTGGATCGTGGATCCCGAGGTAGGCATGGCTTGTCATCAAAAGGTGTGGGAATGCATTTGACTCTTTTGTAATTATTATTGTTGTTTTTACAAAAGTTTATGCTTAACAAACTCATGCATTGTCTGTTCGTGCATTTCATGCTTTGTTTAAAATGCATTATGATAATCCTGTTGATTCTATAAATCTTTCCACGAATTGGAAAGGACTTGTAATGTGTTGTCAATATGAATTGTTATGGGAAATGAGAATTTCCACTTGTGGTATATAGGATACGCTCCTTCACATTTATATCTACTTTAATTCAGCTTTTATTGTTTAGAGTTGGTCACCATGGTCTTGGTGGCATCCATAGCTAAATAGGTGTGAATTGCCGGTTAGGAATTTACAACCATATTAGTACATTGTTTGACGAAGGAGTTTGTTCCATATACATGTATGAATATTTCAGTGACTTAGTCACTGTTTAATATTTCGGAAAAACATGTACTGTTTTCCAACTCTTGCTTATGATTACTTAGAAGTTAAATGTTAATTATTCCCACTTTCAGTTTCAATGACAGATCAAGAGTCTTGCACTACATTTGCTTAAAGCTCAGAAGTTAACTTCGTTAGTTGTTTATATTCTGATATGTTTATTATGTCGTATATTCTATTTGTAAACCAAATGACTATTTTATATGT
This sequence comes from Papaver bracteatum, assembly GCA_023529315.1. Classification (NCBI taxonomy): domain Eukaryota; kingdom Viridiplantae; phylum Streptophyta; class Magnoliopsida; order Ranunculales; family Papaveraceae; genus Papaver; species Papaver bracteatum. The sequence continues at coordinate 1,521,276 of JAJJWX010003262.1, forward strand.
ATCATTGGAGAGGAGTTCTTGTATATATATTTCTGAGAGAGGTTAGTTTTGGGTTAAGTTTTATAGCAGATTTCTTATTTGATTGGTTCAGTAAATGTTTAGTTTTAGTGCCTCTATGTTTAGTTAATTTCTTGGATTGGATTAGTACATTTACCTGTTAGCAAAATTAGGGGGCTAATATCATAGTATTATGGTATATCAAATTTAATCCATTTCATAAAAGCCCATATGTACAAATATTAACTATTATAAAAAACCAATTAGAAAAAGAGAAGAGCTCTGAGGATCGGGCGATTGGCTAAAAGAGAAAAAAAAACCTAAAGAGAAGAGCTCTGAGGATCGGGCGATTTTCTCGGACTCAACTCGGTAAACAAAATTTCTCAAGTCATAACTATGTTCTTCGAGTAATCCCTTATGGGTCAGAGATTATTTTTTATCTAGTTTGATACTTCCTCTAGTAGATTTAGGCTTCACAGGGTTAGTCCTCGATATTTGTTTTAGAATTTCTTCGTCTATCTCGATCAGGTTATCATCCAAAGTTGGTATTCACCGAGAACAGTTGATCAGCATCAATATCTTTAAGATTGTTGGGTAGTATTCAAAGATTTGAATTAATTTCAAAAGGTGACAGTGAATTTGATTGGTTCTATTCAAAGATTATTTGGATTTTTTTTTAATAAAAAATTGCTCTTCTAATTAAGCAGTTGATCGGCATCAACTTTGGGGTTTTTGTTTCCTTTTCTTGTTTGTGTGATTAGCTCTGTATTCCTTGGAGATTGTTTATCTTCTTATTTTCGTTTTTGATCGTTTTGATTTGTTGGGTTCAGTCCCGGCAGCCTCCAAATCCTGATCAATCTATCTCGTTTATTGATTTATTCGGTGGATTAAGGCTAGTTTCTCTTAAGATACTCTTAAGAAAATTATTATCTGCTTAACGGTATTTTGGCTTAATTAGAAGCAAAAACTAAAGAGCTTTCTTCTCGAGCAGTTTAAACCGGGAATCATTTTCAGCATTTTCAGTTGGTTGTTTTGTTATAATGGAGGAGAGTATTCTTTGTAATCTTCTTAGTTGCTTGAACATTTCCGGAAACGATGACAGAGGATTTATTGTTCCGTCACAGATACGGTAAATCTTTGCTTCTCTTTTGGTCAGCTCAATATTGCTGATGAAGATTTACACACCTTTCCGGTAGCTGTTGTCCCATGCTCTGATAACCCATATTCTAAAAGGTGCGTGAAACATAATCAAATTTCTATTAGTACAAAAAAAACGGGATAATATTCCTTTGTGGGTCCACTCAGAAGTACACGGTCCTTTTGAAGACTTATTTGATGTGAAAGATACCTCCTTATGTGGGCATCTTTATGAGAATAGTGCCGAGTCTAAGGATAAGTTTTCATTTGGTCATCTTTACGAGAACAATGCCATGGCTAAGGATAAGTGTTTGGCTAAGGCTAAGTGTTTATTCGACCCCAAGTGCGCTTTCAGCGATACTCTACTGTGTTCTTGTTTCCGAGCCATCAAATTCGATGGGACTTCTATTTCTTCACGACAGATAGGGCAGCAACATTATAAAAGTTCGAGAGGAGCATGATCGATTGATAATCATAATGATTGGTTCTTACCCATCGACTCCCACAGGCCGCACAACTCATAAGGGTACTACTCGCTCGATTAACGATATATTAAATAATAATTATATAGGTTTATATTTCAATTTAAGTAATAAATGCATGATTTATCCTATCCCAATCAAATTTCCGGCTTGTTTATGAATTACCCATGAGTGATTCCGTATACTGGTCGTTTTCTAGGGTTAATTACCTCACCTTTGTTCGGTCTTCTATCTTGAAGATTGCCCCTGATCCCTTTGAGTCGTCGTGGTAACTCTACTATAACTAGTAGAAGGCTTGGGATCTTTCTTGGGAAAGAGCATAATCTTTGAATTATTGAGAATTTATTGATATATCTATTGGAAGTGAAGAAACTTCATTACCATCGATGTTGGATGAAAATATTTACATTTTCTGTGAATTTAATAAGGATTTCGGATGAGGAAGAGAGAAGAATATGCGAAGTTAACGAAGATTTTGGTCTATGGATGAATGTCTATATGCATTGTTAATTTACTATAGTAGTATGTTATGTGTAAAAGTTGTAAAGAATATATCTTTCAATTGGATTATAATCACTTTCTTTGTAATGCTGTGGAGCTTGATACCACCTTTCGGACACTTTCCATTATGACTTTCTAGTCGACTGGTGTATATGTTCTTATCTATTATTTTAATTGCTTAAAAAAAACAGATCCGCCGCTTGGAAAGGAGTTTCAATTCCTGTTCGAGAGTGCTTAAACCTGCAAGGACGCAAATCAAACTAATTGAGAGCTCTAATAATGAACGTCATTGTCTATACACTACAATGCCGGCCATTGATAGCTACCCAGCACAGTACAAAACAGAAAACAACTAATAATTCACTCCGAAAAAATGCATCACAACAAACCCAAACTAGTACTAGCCTACAATCCTAAGCTACATTGCACATGTTAGTGGACCCTCGACTCTATCAAAATTGTCGACAATTTTCCGATCAGAAGAAAAAACAAAATTGTCGACAATTTCCCATTTCTATCACACAACCAACCCATAGTATATTACATATCCGTGACCAAAAAAACAACAACTAAAACAGTGAAAAAACGTAAACCAAAGATATTGATATGATGATTAAAACATTAATAATGGAAAATCTAATGGACGATGACTGATCATTCAACTCAGCAGAATCAACGGCTAATGGTAGTCCTTCATTTGTAACACTGCAAGATCGAGGTTCCGCATTTTCCTTATTCATCATCAAAGCTCTCAAAACAGATGTAACCGTTGGCATATACGCCGCTCGATTTTTCCCAAGCAGCCATGTTAGTCCCATCAACTCGCAACCTCTACCGTGCATTTTACTCTTATTATTATTATCCGTCATGTTCACATGCTTATCTCCGTTTAGCTGCAACGGAAAAGTAAAAAAGTTTAACGGTACAGATATATTCTGGTAAATAAGTAAAAATGACAGCTAAACATCAATGAGAAACGTGGGGCAATTATGACACTGATGAGTAATTACCCGCCAAAATTAAAAAGAAAAAAAAAGAGAATTAAAAGTGAGAATGGACGGTTGATGGCATGACATGTGTCCTAAGGTTTTGTAATCTCGAGGAATTATTCAGACATAAAAACACTGATATTCGCTGGATTAGACTGTGAGAATGTCTAACTAAACTAATCAACAAAGGATAAATACAGAAGCACTTTTTATAAAACCAGAATCTCAACTAAAAGTCATCACGGAAAAACACCTGAATATATCTGAAAATGCACCTGGATGTATCATGAAATAAACCAGAGCAAAGAAAACTTTACCAAAAAAATTGAAGAAACAAAAATGGTGGTGTTAGTGTTTACCTTGTAAAGACTGTTTAAGCATTTAGAACAGCCAGAATGACTTGATGAAATACCAGCTCCATTGTTGTTGTTGTGGTTTAAGCAATCTTTCTCAAGCTTCTGAACACTTTTATCACCAACCAATTTAGTAACCCCATTAGTAGAAGAAGATGAAAAAGCTTCAGTGCAGCTCAAAGGAGGTAATCTAATACCACAATAACAAAAGACCAAATCACAAGTTTGATTAGGTTTAATCAACTCAATTCCTTTACTTTTCAGCGCTTTATCTAAATTATCAACACAAGTTTCTGAATCATCAGGTAAGATTGGTAAAGAATCAATTGATGCTGTTGTAGTCATTCTAGTAGCTCTAGCTAAAGCTGTATCTGAATAAGCTGAGTAAAGCCAAGCTGCTAAAACAGGACAACATTTTGATTTTGATAAGTAATGATGATGATTATCTTTCCCTTTGACATTATTACTGTTACAAGCTTGATTGATACTGGTGAAGAGTTCTGCTGGTAAGTTCAATGGACAACCAGCTATGTTTGATTGTTCAGGAAATGCTGGGATTGTTGATGGTAGAGTTTGTGTTGGATGGAATGATTGAATTGGAGATGATGATGATGAGTCTGGTTGAGGGATTATGGGTAGAGATTTGATCATCAAGATGGATTCATGGAAAATGAGAAGTGAAACGAAGAAGATTTGGAAGGCCATTTTGATTTTCTTTTCCTCTTTGGGTTTTTTCAACAACTAACTGTGATTCTTTTGGTGTGTTTGAGAACTGGAATGAGGAGGGTATGATAGTGGAGGAGGGTGAGGGGTTGCTTTTGTACGCCGGAGGGTACACAGAACCCAATAAAGGAGAGGTAGGGTCGTGACATTTTAGTAGTATTATTTATGTGCGCATTTTAGGAGTTTGAGAGTATGTTTTCCGAAAAAGAACAAAAATATTAGTTTCTCGTTGAGTAGAGGCTAATTAGCGTTTAATCTTTGACTAAGCTACTTTCTCCGCCTATTATAGAACGGAGGGAGTACTTATTAGCATCTTAAGTGGTAGTAGTATATTTTGAAACTTTATTGATAATGAATATTGATTGTATTTATTTGTTAATTTCGAAGATATTAACGGAATGCAATTGAGTTGCAAAATATACAGTGTATGCTTGTATTGTTGTGCATTTTCTTAATCATTTATGAACGAAAAATCCATCCGAATGAATAAAGATTCCGTAGGTTAGAATATGGCCTATGTTGACATTACTGAGCAAATGGTTATTGAGCGCTCTGTTGTCATTTTTTTCTTAACCCAGTTTGTATTTATGTTTATATCTACATAATTTAGTAAAATCGCACTTTGTCCGCAAAGATTGTGTGTGTTTGAGTTAATTTGGGAAACTTAAGTATAAAAAGAATCTAAAACTAGAACATTGTTGATTTACTGATTGTATTTTTTTTTTTTTGCCACTATCCAGCTTTATCTATGATATTTAGGTTTGGGGCGTGTAATTCCTATAAGCACGGATGTTTGGACTTAGATATAGATACTGTGTTCAACTACATGTTCAAATATTCAAAATCATCAGTATCACATTTTGATTTGTGTTCGACTGAAGAAATCAAAAGATTAGTTACATTTAGGCTTTAGCTTTATTCTTCTCGTAAGTTGTAAGAACTAAGCAAGTCAATGATCACACAGTGTTGCTTTTGCTTTGTGCACAATCTTAGATCCAAAACCAATTGGAGAAATCATCAACAGACGCCAAGAGCAGCTATTCATTTATTTCTTCATTGGCATACATCCATATCTGTGCAGCCATTAACTGTTTTAAACTAGTGCCATTTTCTCGTGAAAGAGATGAATACAAATTTAATTCGTATGGCTTCGGACACATCACGTGGCCATGCATGCATGCCCCATCGAGACAATGCTGATCTCATTTATTGTCTTGGAATTTCCTTGTGAAAAACAAAAAGGGTCCAGGTGGACTACTCAAGAGGGTCCAGAAAGTCATGTAAGAAGAATGTAATGATCCTTTACTCACTTGAAATTTTATTTTTAATAGGATAGGTTTCTTTATTAAAAGGGTTAAGCACGTTGACAAATTGATCATTTCGCTTTAAGTATGTAATTTTTAACTTTGTAATTTATTATTTCAAGCTACTTGAGACGAGAGGATGGGCACAACTAAATTATTTAGTTCGACTTTAAAAAATAGCGAGGCATTTTTCTCTGAATTATCTCAATCCACATTCATTCGTTCAGTTCAATCCCTCCTTCTAAACCACACAAACAGTTGTGTGATTGAGACTCATCATATGCCCTACTCTCCTCTGTACTATATTCCATCCGTATGTTTTTAATGTTAATCGAGTTTGATTAGTGACAATTAGGCATGCATTAAGGCAATTACTTAAAAATGTATTTCGTTCTCCTTTTGTGTTTGATGACACTTTTCTCTTGTTTGTTTTCCAATGAAAATACTCTTGAGATTTGCTAGTGATTTCTTGATCATTTACTAATCATTTTTATAATCATGCAAAAATTTGAATTGCTTTCGGCTTTCCCATAATCCAATGTGCATATATATGCTAAGTTTGCAGCTGCATTATTCTTTGTCCATGGAAAGCCAAACCAGCTTTAATTTGTAGTTTCAACGAACGTTTAAAGACCAGTCACCAGTAAGAGATATCCGGGAATATCTATTGCATGCGAACTACTTTGTTACTGTAGAAAAAGAAAAAGAAAATAAAGTATGGAGGAGGGATCTATCTGTTTGCCCTCTGTAAAAATCAGGGATATCCGATACATCTTACTAAGCTTCTTTTTGCACGAAAGATAAAAAATAATAATAGTTTAGCCCTCAATCACAAGATAAGAGTAAAAAAGGAAAATATAATAAAGCAAATGTAAATTACGAAAGCAAAATTAAAAACGTAGTCGACCCATACCCTAATCAAAACGAGTAAGTTTACGGGAACGAGTTTGTTCTAGCAGCATTTGCTCTAGCAGCGATTCTAACCATTAGATCATGTGAATGTGACGTCATTGCATGTTTTTTGTCTTCTGCTGATATCACATTTCTTCCATCCAACGGCCGTAAACGCTGCTAGTTTAAAAAAATGCTTTAACATTGCTAGAGCAAAATAATTTCCTAAGTTTACACTGTTGAGAGACTCGGGGCATAGGCGTGAGGCGTAAGGCACAAGATGTAGGCTAGGGTTTTTCATTTTAGTGCTCAATGTTCAGAGTTTAAGATCTAATACTTGATTCTTGTGTCTCTTCGGTACTTTTGAGAATTATTAGTGCCCTCTTTTTTAGGGATAAAGAAAAGAAACATTCCAGTGATCCCACTGTGAGTATATCCGCTCTAATGGTGAACTTTAAAGTTTGTAAAGCACAAAGACTTCTTTTTTGACTATTCAGTAATCACTTATTAAGGTTCGATTTCTAGTTTAAAGCTTACTAGCAGGGGTCCCGTTATTAGTGTGGGTTATGTGTGTGGTTGTTTTAGTGTTGTTTTTTTGGTTGTTTGTTTAGAATTTTTGTAAAGCTTAATAGATTCTTTACTTTTTCGATTTATCTTGATGGAAAAAGGAGGTTAACGGCACTTTTACTTAATGGCACTTAGAATTAGATGAGAAAAAGATTTTGGTCTCAATGAATAGAAGATGATGAGGTACTTTTTTTACATGCACGCCATTCTGGTTTAAAGCTGTAAATGTGATGAAAAAGAAGATTAAAATTATAAAAGATGAAAAATTGAGAGATTCAATGTTATTAAAGTGTTTTTCACTTCATGCGTGTGAGTGTCTTTAAGTATGGTTATATTGATTATTTGGATATCTCTGTCTATTTGCATAAACTTTCGTGGATGCTGACCCAAGCATGAAGCAACTCCGAAACATGGTGAAATTTTTTCATGGTAGTTTTTTCTTTTACTTTTTTATTAAGTGAATTTGTATGGTAGCAAATGAAAAAAAATTGAGCTAAGGTCAAGAAAATTCACTATTTAATGGAAAGGGCTACTAGAGTGAGAATCCTCTAAAAGGGGCAGATTTATGCGATTTGGACTCGTTGTAACTCACCGAGATAACCAGACCCGGTTTTGTCTAACCTACCCTCCCTGATCGAGTTAGGTTAACTATCTGGTTAGGTTAGCTCCTACAATTCCTACACTCTCGGCTGCTTCATCCTTGATTTAAATCCCAACTGCGTAACCTCAAAACCACCTGCAATACATTACTTCCATGAACTGCAACAAATACATCTCTTTCACCACTGCCAGCAAAAAATCAACAAATACACATTTTCCTAACATTCATCTACTTATGCTCAGTCATTCACCACTGCCAGCAAACCTTGACATGTCTCAGTTCCATTGCTTGCAGCTGTTGTTCTCAATTTATCACAATTCAGTACCACCATCAATTCCCTCTTGAACTGCAGATCATCCTAGAACCTCACAACACCAAACAAACACCATCTCAGCCTTCACTGCCATCAACTGCTCATTGCAATCTCTGATGTAGTTTTTCTTCACTGCAACAACAACAACAATCCTCCTAAGACATCTTCCTTGTGTCTGTCACCAACATCATTTCAGATAACCCTCAATCCTAGTCGAACCCACTTAAGCCTTGTCTGCAAACCCAGCCAACTCCTCTTTTAGTTCACAAACTCATAAAAATATCCAATAGCAGCAACACAATTTTACCTGATGTTCTTTCTACTGATTTTTAGGGTTCAAATTCGAACAGAACCCAAAATTTACTATAAACACAATTCATTCACACAAAACCATCAGCTCATCACCAAAACATAACTGAAACATATATCTCACCTATTTACGGTACAAATCCATTTCTTTCTTGTAATCCTGAATCAGTACAAACCCTAAAATTCCTTTCTTCTTCCACGAGCTCAAACATCATCAATTTAACACTGGAATCTGAAATCGATCCTGATTCTTCTTCTAAGAACCCTAATTCATCATCAATTGCTCCAATTTCATTCACCCTCAGCACAATCATCACAACCCCATGAATTTTTGCTCAACTCAAATCGAACCCTAATTCTCGAATCATCAAACCCATCTATTACTTAACCATAAAACCTCAATTTGTCCCTTTATCTGAAACTTCCATTCAAATCCACTTATTTTATTTTTGTAATTCGATTAGCAGCACCCTCTTCTCTGTCGAACTTTGAGACTTCAGGAACCCAAAAACCCATTTTCTTCATTGTTCTCAAAGTTCAACTGATGAATACCCACCGATCTCTAAACTACTAAACTTCAACTCAGACCACCAACAAAGCTCTTGGATTCAACACCATCAGCGTCTTTAAATCACCATTTTTTTTCCTTTTCAGAAACGGAAGAGAAGGAAGGACAGTATCAGCTGAGAAATAAATAAAAAAAGATCAGATTCACTTTCTCTCACTCGATTTAGGTTTAATATGGGGGTAGGTTAGGAAAAACCGGGTTTGGTTAACTCTGTGAGTTACAGCGAGTCCAACAAGCACAAATCTGCCCCTTTTTGACGTTTCTCACTCTAGTCTCCCCTTTTGTTGAAATAGTGCATTTCCTTGACCTTCGCTCAAAAAAATTCTCTAAGTTCATGTTTTCTGTTATTTTCAAATAATTTTTTTTCCATAAAGAAAAATTTAAGATATTAACGGCGTGTCTTGTGGTTGTGTATTCGTACAAAATCATATTCATAAAAGAAAAAAAAATCTCAGTACAAAATTTGATAGAGATCCCCTGTCGTTTCGCCAATGCTAAAATTTAAAGTACTACGAGGAAATTAAATGATTAGGTAAGAAAAAAAAAGAGTCATGCTTTGACGACGTCACCCTCGTGACAATATCCGTAAGGATGCGCTTTCGAGCCCTTAGATATTATAAAGTTGTATCTCGATGTAAGATTTAGAAAATAAAATTTTACTTATTATTTTCTTTGATCTTAAGTTTTTTCCGGCATCTAGTATTTGATTTTATTTGTTTCTTAGTCCTTATAGTAAATCTAGAAACCAGAACGGGTTAGTATAGTACTAGTTTGTTCTTTTTTCGGCTATAGCCTCCTTTACGGGTACGTTAAAGAAGAAAACAATGGCTTCTTATTGCAAAATCATTCCCAAGACACTAACTCTTCTTATTAGGATCCTCTTTGTACAAAAAGCTATAATTTTTCACTATTTACCAAAGGGAAATTCCTATGGTAATGTTCAAATGAATTTTTTTGTTGAGCCAGGTGGATGGCCAAACAGGTTTCTCCACTATGGGAATAGCACTGCGCAGTTGATTATCAAACTTCAAGTTTGTTGAGTCCATATGAATTGCTCTAAAGTGAAAAGATTGTTCTTTACCGTTGTTGATGGTGGATTTTAATTCAGGGCTAAAATTGTAAAAGCCAAATTTTATACGCTGACATCCTGCATAGGATAAGGTTATTTGATAAGTGATGAATACTTCTTCGCTTTATTAATTCACCTATAATGGAGCATGTAGCAACAATCCCAAATATTATGTGAATTAAATGTACAAAATTCATCCAGGATGGAGCATGTAGCAACAATCCCAAATACCCTGTGAATTTTTAGCATTATTAATTAATGCATGAATTGCCTTGTATTTCCTGTGATGTTCTCAGCAGGACTCTCATTATTGGTGCGGCATGATGACAGATTGCTGCTCTCAGTAGAGGAACATGAATATCCAAGTGTCAATAATGTGGCATGCACGAAATACCCGTACATGTTATATCTCTCGGTGTGTTATACTAGCCCGATTGAGCATATTTAATTCCCTAAAGGAAATCTGGACTATCCGTGTCAGTCTCAGAAACAATCACAGCCACGCAGGTTGGCCGCATGATTTAACCAGCCTAGACGAACCCTAGAAGGAGCAGGCTATCACCATAATGACCACCAGCGGGCCCATTTTTGCCCTAGCCGGTCGAACATCGTGCTTCACTTCCCAGCATGCCAAAACGCCAACCCTAAAGTAGGTGGCCGTACAGCTTTTGGAAGATGCTTGAGTGAGCAAGACTTCTTAAGACAGTCTCAAAATGATCGTGACCGTCCAACTTCACTAGCCTGATTGAACGGCTTAGATCGCACCATGAAATATGGAGGAGGCGCCAACACGCACATTGGAGGGTCCACTCTATCCCTGCTCGATCGTCTTTCTCACGAGCAATCCATGGAGCAATAAACGTTTGCTCAAAACATGGCTGGCGTGATGCTTTAAAGGGTCGCGGAATTACATTAGTGTCTTAAAATTGATCACGACTATCCAACTTTTCCAGACAAATTGAGTGGCCTAGATTGCACCTTCATGAGACAAGGTGGTACGGACATGCACACCGGCAGGCCGTCTACACACATGCCTGGTCGGTCCCGCCAAAAACGTCTCCCATGCTTGGTTTCGGTCAAGTTGAAGAGTGATGCTTGCGCACCTCCTCAAAACCCTAAACCTCCATCAACGGTCGCAGATGAACGTCGTAGATTATGTCGTTCATCCAACTCTACCAGCTTGGTTAGGCAGCCTAGGATAGGAGTTAAGTGGCCAATAAAGTGTCATGGAGATTACCATCTGTCACTCTACCTCATGGAGTGATCGTCCAAGGGAGGGCTTGCCTATGCAGCCTCCAAACGATCATTCGAAGATGGCTAGACATGCATCTGTTTTAAGACGCTTAATCGTGACTTTCTCCGTTAAGCTTTAAAACCACGATGCTTTATGCATATTGAATATATTCGTTGCATTACATGCACAGAATATACACGATATTTCTTGAATATCGATTTCCTAAATAACTCAGTTATTTAACCTAGCACGTATGCTACTTCCTGTGGGTCCCACGATCCACACTCGAGACAACAAACATGTCACAAACTGGGGGATACTTACTAGGGTATTTGTCTGGCGGTTTACAATGTGCAACGTGCAACGCGCCATCACAAGAACGTGTCAGGAGGCATGGACGGTTTGCGATGATGGGAGAAGTAGGCCAAGACGTGATCGTACAATCACCCACACGACCCCACTACTCCATCACTCAACTTCCTACGAGATGAAGGTTTGCGCTCTATGACTTGTATAACTAAGTCCTTTGCTTATTTTCCAAACAACACAGACAAGCACAGAAAACCAAGTGTTGTCATTTGTATCCGGAAAACACCAGAGCTGATTGCTTACATTATTGCAAGCCAGTTCGATATTCTGATACGGGTCATAAATATCCAACATCTTCACAATCTCAACACCTTATTCGCTTCCCTCCCTAAGATCAACCCCATCCCCTTCACTTTGTGATCGAAGCAAGTCTGGAACGGCCATTTCTTGATTTAGGCCAGAATTGTATAGATTGATCTCTTCAATCAAAAGTACTCCCGTGCAGTGCATTTGTTTAGGGTTTAGATTCATTTCTCATCCACACACCCAAAATTACCAAAACCAGCAGAAATAGTTTTTATTCAAAAACAACTGGCGACCACAATGGGAGATTAATCTCTCGGTTGCAAGATCAAATTTCAATTTTATTCCAATCTGTCCGAATTGCAAGATGGTAGAACTTAGGTCAGGATCATCAATCAATTCCGATGGAACTAGCACAGACAACACTCTTGGTATTGGTGTCCCAGTCAGTGGAGATGCCATGCAGAATGTGATCAATACATCTCGTGGAGCCGTCTCCTCCACCACCAACACCAGCGGAGCAGGAGATATTCCAGTAGGCATGACACTTCCCATCACTAGAGCCAGAGCAGACGCAAATCCCAGCATTTCTTCAAGTGTAACGCCTTCAGTCGTCACCAGGGAAACTGCTACTCCTCCGTCAGGACGAGGGGCTGGAGGAACCAGAGGAGGATAACCCCCTATTACTATTGTGGATATTATGGAAACGCAGGAGGTTCTTGCTAGAGACCAAACAGATATGGCTGCAACTCAGAAGGAGGTACTTAATTTTCTCAAAACTTTAACTGAACGATTGCCACAAGGGTCACGAAAGCCCCTGGATATAACAAGGAACGTGTTCAATACACCCGGAGCAGATACTCCAACGGCACGGGCCTACATGGATGAAGGAGCTCGTGACACTCCTGAACGCCCAAGAGAAAGAGACCATCCATCCAACTTTATTACATGTGAGGACCTGAAACGACTCCTCCAAAACCGGGGCAAAGGAAATCCAGCGGACATACATTATCATCATTCCTCATACCCTCAAGATGTGCAACAGATCCCCCTTTCAAGAGGTTACACCTATCCTCAATTCTCCTTTTATGATGGTACTAGTAATGCTCGTGAACATGTCTCTCGATTTTTGGAGTATTTAGGGGAACATGAATACAATCATGTTTTACGCCTGAAATAATTCTCGAAGTCACTTACCGGAAGATCATACACTTGGTACAACAACATCGCACCGAACAATGTATCCAATTGGAGTGAGATGGTCGGTGCCTTCTGCAGGAAATATTTCTTCGTGTCTGAGCAGGTCACCTTTTCAAACTTGGGAAAGATCTTTCAACAGAGCAATGAACATATGAACGACTTCGTTAAGAGGTTTAGGACTCAAGCATTAGATTGTCATGATCCGAATATCACCGAACGCCAGTTGGTGGAGTTATGCATTAACGGAATGATTCTCATATACCGTGCTTTGTTGGAGAATTTGGGCTTTCAAACATTTTCCGAGCTCCATAAAGCCGCTAAGCGATCGAGCACAACAACCCTATCATTGTTGGAAAGAACCAGAATTGTTCTAAATGAAGATACGCGTGAAAGCCGAGGAAGCAGACGTCTCATCAACAAGCAATATAACACCGGTCCTTCTGTGAGTGTGGTGGGCGAAGGAGGAAAGAGAAAAGCATCAACAATAGAACAACCGCCCAAGCGTGCAGCTTCGGCATAAACGACGACTTCATCTTGAAAGGGAACGGGCAAGGCTCCTGTGCAAGAGTCCGGAGACATAGTTCCCAACTTCCACTTTCTCATGAATGAAGACATGGAACTCTTGGAAGCATGGATTCAAGATGACTCGATCAATCTACCTCCTATCAGACGTCCGCCGACCGAGGAAGAGATGGAAAATCCCAAATATTTCCGTTACCATAGGTTCGTCCATCACCCGACCAAGGATTGCCTCAAATTGAAACACGTTTTCAGAGAGAAGGTGGAGGCAGGAGAGCTCCAGTTAGGAAACAAAGGTGTTCACTGGGATCCTCTTCCTATTATGAGCTGCATGATCTCCGGGGATTCTTTTCACAAGATTGTACAGTCTATGACAGAACATTTGTGTGAAATCTTGTATTTCTCTAAGGCACAGCATCAAGACATATTTGCAGCCCTCAACCGCATTGTGTCAGGTAGGCGCTTATATCCAGAAAAGGAAACAACGAAAACTCAGTCTTTCTTGGAAGATGCAACCAGCAAAGGGAACTGGGGACTCTTGACCGTCACTCGTTTGAAGGATGTCGAGTTCGACAGAACATTGATTGACGCATCCTCCGAATTCAACATCATCACTGTCAAGACTCTGAGAGCCGCAAAGATTTTGAAACAGGAAGCTCTTCGCAGCCCAACCGTGATCAGGGACTCATAAGGGGAATTCAGAGACGCCTATGGATGTATTAACCTTGAAGTTAAAATCGGTGATGCTCTAACACAGGCTAAATTTTGCATAGTAAAAGAGTATCCGAATTACGACATGATCCTGGGACGCCCGTGGATACACAACAACAAGGCAGCACTGGGAGTGTGTCCTTTGCCGATTTCAGCACCTGAAAGAGTCTCCAATGAACCGTCAAATCCTGAAGATTATTTGTTATCGTATCGACACCTTGTAAACATGATGCAACTTCCTGGAAAAGGCTCGGAATCATACCTTAAAAGGTTTCGAGCCCAAGTAAGTCTCATTGAACAACCTTTTTTACAAACAGTAAAGCCTCTTCCTGCTGAGACTCGGGGACTTGTTTTGATCAAAAACCTAACCTCCACTTAAATATGTGAGTGGGGTGCCGGTCCTTTCAAGCATTTTTCCAAGAGCTTGGAAGCAGTCAGAGACAACGTGTCACAGAATCAAGGAGTTGTACCAAGTCCAAACCCGTTTCGAATTGGAGATATGGTAGTGAAGGTGACCACATTCCAAGTTGGAAACATAACATTGAAGATGACGGCTCAACCTGATTCACCAACAACAAATGAAGATGAACCATACCCGGTGTCATATGTCATCCTAGGTGGCTATTGAAATATCATCAACTCTGACAAGCTTGAGGGCGTGACGATCCACTCACGATGGCTTAAACCCTACAATACCTAGAAACATTGTGTTTTTTCTCCAGTGTTCTCCGTGATGGTTCCTCTAACAATTTCCCTTTCCGTGCAATTTTTGTAATTCCTCCAAAATGATCTCACTACTTGTATTCATAATTATTAGGGTTCCAATTTCTCAATTAATCAAAGTATTATTTTCTTTTAGAAATTTCTTTACCCATGGGTGTGACACAAAATCTCGAGTCAAGCCTGAGTCATCATCATTACCTACCAGATAAAACCAGAGAACCCTAAAAAAGAAACATTTCACACCTTTTGGGAAACGTTGGAGGAATAAAATGTCTGCAAAAAAAAAGAAAAAAAAAAAAGGAAAGCGCCTTTAACAGTCTACTCCAACAGAATCATACTTATGCCAGGAGAGCGCAGACATGTTTGTGGTGTTTTATTATGGCATTACTTCTTTTATCACAAGAATCACATGCAATCATATGAAGGCACACCACTGTGCCTGAGAAGACTTAGATACATTCTTAATGAAAGATTTGTCTCAAAAAATAACGTAAATAAAAGCCCTTGTTCAAATGAGAAAGCAGAAAATAAGAAGACCTTGAACTCAGCCGCCACTAAATACAAGGAGAAAAATGTTCATAAATTACGAAAAAATACTCAAAAATGAAGAAAATAGAAGGAAAGGAAGATTTAGCCATCAAGGAGATCGACTGTGTCTTCCCCACCACCGAAGCCTGCTCCAACATCATCATCGTGGGTCGCTACTGCTTCTTCCTTCGGGTCTGCCTCGACTTCCCCTTCGGGTATATCTGCAGCAATGTTCTCCTCTTTGACAACATCATCAGTAGGGACAGCTTCCATATCTTCCTCAAGAGCCATTACGACATTGGAGATCGTGCTAGTAACCTTTGGGAGTTCGGGCTCGTCCGTATAAGAATCGAGGATGATAACACCATCGTGGATTGTATAATCACACTTATCTTCATCCGAAGGTCATTTATGCTCAACCCTTCGCCTTTTTATCCGTGCAGCGAATCTCTCAGCCCTTGCGCTTCCTCAAGCCTCCATTTTTCCTCCCTGTCGATTGAAGCCAGAAGATCTCGAGTGCATTCTTGAGAAATATGCAGATACAAGATCGACATGCCCCGTATAGAGTGATCAACCTCGCGAATTGGAACATTAATTTTAGCAATCACCTCCTCGAATACATCATCAGTGTCAGGTTTATTCACTTCGAAACTTCTTTCGGGAGAGATACCAGAGTAGTCCTTGCCGTCCGCCTCCATGAGATTATGTGAGAAGAGGTTATGGTTATGTTTACACAAAAAAAAAATCATCATCAATCAGATCAAGTTATGTAATAGACGTGGAGCAATACCAGGGGACAAAGAAAGAAGCAATTCTGCGATGGGAGAAGATTCATCGTCTTATTTATATTTCACAAGTTAACAAGATCCTGAGAAGAAAAGAAGTCTTCACCTGCCGTCTACAAAGGCTACAGATGTGGGATAACAATCAGTGAATATTTATCGAATATCTGAGGGAAACTGTCGTGCAAAAGGAAGAAGCGCATCTAGTCCAAGAAACTGGCCAGACTCTATCCTGGGGACTTGGTTATATCTACTTTTGGCCGTGGGAGAATATGAGCACTGCGGGTCCGTGTCCACATTCGAACGAAGCAAGCATACAGCGGGCCCACGTTCGAGTGAATCAGGCGCAGCAGAGCCGACGATTGATCAAAGCATACACGATGGGGCCCACATTCATTCGGGTTTGCCACGGTTTCCTATGAGCAAAGAAGTACGATGAAGTACCTACCTTGTTATTGATAGGCGTGCAATGGAAGCAGCACCGAAGTCCAATGGCAACAACAACGAAGTCCGACGGTAGCATCAGCGGATTCCAGGCAGTAACGGAATTTGAGCGTGGACGGGAGAAGTCGAACGAGAAAAAAAAAATAATAACAATAAGGAAGAAAAGGGTTCGACCCCCTTTTATACACAAATAATTGGAGAATCCTAGTCGGAGAAGGATTCCTTTCCTAACTAAGAATACCTAAGGGAAGGAACCGGTATCACCAAAGTTCCATGCTCGCGCGGCTTGTTCACATGGGCAATTACTAGCGGTCGGTCAAAACTCTTCCGGGTAAGCTTCCTTATCCAGTCTTCTTACATTATATGCGACATCATCTCATGCCTACCCCACAATAATGCAACCATTATGTGCTAGGCTGGGGACTTAATGTTGATGGTGGATTTTAATTCAGGGATAAAATTGTAAAAGCCAAATTTTATACGCTGACATCCTGTAGAGGATAAGGCTATTTGATAAGTGATGAATACTTCTTCGCTTTATTAATTCACCTAGAATGGAACATGTAGCAACAATCCCAAATATTCTGTGAATCAAATACACAAAATTCATCCAGGATGGAGCATGTAGCAACAATCCCAAATACTCTGTGAATTTTTAGCATTATTAATTAATGCATGAATTGCCTTGTATTTCATGTATTGTTCTCAGCAGGACTCTAATTATTGGTGCGGCATGATGACTAATTGTTTCTCTTAACAGAGCAACATGAATATCCAAGTGTCAATAATGAGGCATGCATGAAATACCCGTACAAGCTATATCTCTCGGTGTGTTATATTAGCCCGATTGAGCATATTTAATTCCCTAAGGGAAATCTGGACTGTCTGTGTCAGTCTCAGAAATGATCACCGCCACGCAGGTTGGCCGCATGATTTAACCAGCCTATACAAACCCTAACAGGAGCAAGCTATCACCATAATGACCACCAGCGAGCCCATTTTTGCCTTAGCCGGTCGAACATCGTGCTTCACTTCCCAGCATGCCAAAACGCCAACCCTAAAGTAGATGGCCGTACAGCTTTTGGAAGATGCTCGAGTGAGCAAGAATGCTTAAGATAGTCTCAAAATGATCGTGACCGACCAACTTCACTAGCCTGATTGGACGGCTTAGATCGCACCATGAAAGATGGAGGAGGCGCCAACACGCACATTGGCGGGCCCATTCTATCCCTGCCCGATCGTCTTTCTCACGAGCTAGCCATGGATAAATAAACGTTTGTTGAAAACATGGCTGGCGTGATGCTTTAGAATTAAATTAGTGTCTTAAAATTGATCACGATCATCCAGCTTCGCAAGAATGGTTGGATGGCTTAGATCGTGGAACAAGTACACACATGCTCATCGCCGGCCCAATGTGGGACCCACATGATAAGCCTCCTCAAGGGAGGAGCATAGCTTTCAAAACCGATCGGTTGAAGTTGCATACTGTTATAGCCTAGCCTCATATCTAGCCTTTTTTGGTAGTTAGTGTTAAGGGGCACCCTGTTGTTAGCCCTTATCCTTAGCCCGGTGCCTTTAGTGTATTTACTCACATGCTTTACGTGAGATACTTAAGCTAGCCTTCCTCTCTTGTATGGCTATGCATTATTGAATATTAATCTTATCCTCTCTCTGAGCTTTCCCTTCATCTCTTCTTCTTCTTCTTCCTTATTCTCCTTCTAGATTTTCTTTATCCTTCTTAATCTCCTTTCCTGAATGTATTTGTAGTAAATCCACTACAAGTGGTATCAGAGCAGTCGATCCTCCGGCTGCAACATGGTTACGATGAATGATTTGTCCAAAAAAATTGATGAAATGGTTAAGACCATGAAAGACTTGTACAAAACTCAGGAAGATATGAAGGATACGCAAAAGAAGACAATCGAGGATTTACTAGAGAAACACCAACAAGATCAAAAGCAGTGTCAGCTCGAATTTATGAATTTTTTAGAGCAAAGGATACCCATCAACAACAACAATCCATTCCAAACTGACCCATCTTCTGGTATCCAAGGCCACACACCAAGAAATCCATCATCGTCACGCACAAGTGAAATTCCTACTACTCAACCTTGATTTTTCATTGGTACTCATGAGCCCAACTTTCAACAACATAAACCAAAAGTGGATTTCCCAAGGTTTGATGGTACTAATCCTAGATCTTGGATCCGTAAGTGTAAGAAATTCTTTCTCCTTCATAACTTACTTGATGATGTTAAAGTTAATATGGCTTCAATGTATCTAGAAGGAATGGCTGATATATGGTTCCATGACTATTAAGAAAGTAATATAGTGGTAGTATGTGATGAATTTGTTAGAGATGTTTGCCTCAGGTTTCAAGAGTTAGGACATGACGATATCGTTGGAGAATTCAATAAACTCTGTCAAATGGTTAGTGTTAACGAGTATCAAGAGCTTTTTGAGGAGTTAAAATCTTTGATGTTAGCAAAAAATCGCCATCTCTCAGAAGAATACTTCACTTCCAGCTTTATTAGTAGACTTAAATAAGAACTAAGGCTCCATGTGTTGATGTTTGCACCTAAAACTCTTTATCATGCCATTTTCCTAGCTCGAATGCAAGAGGCTTTACTAGAAACTGCTGCTAAAAAGAGATTTCAACCTAGACCTCCACCAGTACAAATTCCTTCTTACAATACTAATAAAATCTACACTTCTCCATCTACAAGCCCAACACCCTACAGTAAAGGAACTACTCCTACTCATTCCAATTATGCTACCCAACTTCCACCCATTAAAAAGCTGACTTATGCTGAAATGAGAGCCAAAAAGGAGAAAAATCTTTGTTACAATTGTGATGAAGTTTTCCAGAGGGGACATAAGTATGTTAAACAATAATTATTCATGTTAGCGGCTGAGGATGAAGATTCAACTTCTATGGAAGACTCTTCACCAGTTGACTCACCCAATAGGCAGGATGTTGAAGAAGAAGTGGAGATTTATGTTCATGCTTTGTCTGGTAATGTATCCCACTCCACTATAAAAATTCAAGGGGAAGTTAAGAAAACTTCTTTAACTATTCTGATTGACAATGGGAGCACCCACGGTTTCTTGGATCCATTAGCTGCTAAGAGATGTGAAGCTTACATTGAACCAACATCTGCATTATTAGTAGCGGTAGCTGATGGAAATAAATTGATTAGTGAGGCCAGATGTCCTGGATTCCAGTATAAAATGCAGGGACATGACTTTTCTTTTGATATGAGGTTGCTGTCTTTGGGGGGATGTGACATGGTTTTTGGTGTTGATTGGATGAGAGGGGTTAGTCCTGTGAACTTTGACTTTAAAAAGTTGTTGGTTTCCTTTATGAGGGCTGGTGTGAAAATTGAGTTACAAGGACATCCTGAGGCTGGCAAGATATTAATGATTTCTAGGAAGGAACTACATCATTATTTCAAGGCAAATGACCATGGCATTGTTGGTCATCTTTACATCATTTCAGCTGATTCCCCAGTTCACCAACACCCTACTCATGCACCTATTTCAAACCTACTTGAGTCTTTTCCCACTATTTTCCAAGAGACAACTACCTTACCACCTTCAATATCACATGACCACCATATTCCATTGCATCCCTTGGCCACACCACCTAACCAAAGACCTTATAAAATTCCTTATGTTTAGAAGGAAGTTGTAGAAAATTGGTGCAAGAGATGCTCACTGCTGGAGTAATACAACCTAGTCACAGTCAATTTTCTTCAACCATACTTTTGGTGAAAAAGAAAGATGGTAGTTGGAGGTTTTGTGTAGACTACATGAAGCTCAATGACTTAACCATCAAGAATAAATATCCTATTCCATTTATTGATGAGTTATTGGATGAGCTCAAGGGTGCAACTATATTTTCTAAGATTGATCTAAGGGAAAGTTACTTCAAAATTAGAGTATTTCATGTTGATGTACAAAAAACATCTTTTAAGACTCATCAAGGGCATTTTGAGTTCTTAGTCATGCCATTTTGGCTCACTAATGCACCAGCCACCTTTCAAGCCCTTATGAATGATGTGTTCAAGTCATACTTGAGGAAATTCATTTTGGTCTTTTTTGATGATATTCTCATTTATAGTCATGACATGTACACTCATTTGAAACATTTACATATCACTCTAGACATATTACATAAACACTCTTTGTATGCCAAGATGAGCAAATGTTCCTTTGGGCAATTACACATAGAATATTTGGGTCATATCATATCTGGAGAAGGAGTTGTTGTTGACCCAGGAAAGATATTTTGCATGATTCAATGGCCCATTCCAACTTGCATCAAGGCTATGAGAGGGTTCTTAGGCCTTAATGGATATTACAGGAAGTTTGTTAGAAATTATGGTCTTATTTGTAAACCATTGACTGAAATGCTCAAGAAAAACAGCTTCTCTTGGAATTTCACTGCTCAAGCTGCCTTTGAAGCTCTCAAATCAGTTGTCACCAGCACCCCAGTTTTGGGTCTATCATACTTTTCCAAACCTTTTCAATTAGAAAATGATGCTTCTGATACAGGGGTTGGAGCTGTACTTATGCAAGAGCATATGTCTATTGCCTTCTTCAGCAAAGGAATGTATGCAAGGTTTTTGGCTCATTCAACTTATGAAAAAGAATTACTGGCCATTGTCATGGAAGTAACCAAATGGAGGACTTACCTTCTTGGCACTCACTTTACCATCTACACTGACCACAAGAGCATCAAATTTTTTTGTTAGCAAAGGATGCACACTATGCTACAACAAAAGTGGTTGACCAAACTGCTAGGTTATGACTACGAGTTATGTTATAAAAAGGGAGCAGATAACAGAGTTGTTGATGCTTTGTCCAGAATGCCACACCATACACCTGCTCAATTTACATGCCATAGTCTAACATAACTTCAACCTAACTGGTTTGCTGAGGTTGCTAAGAGTTATGAGGGTGACAAATTGGCTCAAGAGATCATTCCTCAATTGATGATATCCCCAACTGGTACCCTACATTATTCTTACTCCCGAGGGATTCTCAGATTCAAGAACAGAATTTATGTGGGAACATAGAGTTCCTTGAGGTAGCAAATCTTAGATGCAGTTTATTCTTCCTCAGTTGGAGGGCATTCTGGCCAGCAGGCAAGATACCAGAGAGCTAAGAGTTTCTTCTTTTGGGTTGGCCTTAAGAAAGACTTAGTCCAATATATTTAAGAATGTGATACATGTCAGCAACATAAAGGCTCTAACACTTCTCCAGGAGGGCTCCTGCAACCTTCTGTTCCAGACCAAGCTTGGCAACATATCAGTATGGATTTTATCACTGGGTTACCTAAGTCTGAAGGAAGAGAAGTTATTCTTGTGGTTGTAGACATATTTACTAAGTACAACCACTTCATTGCCATCAGTCACCCCTTCACTGCTTCTTCCATTGCTAAGGTATTCTTGAAAACCATCTATAAACTCCATGGACTATCTCATTCAATTATATCTGACAGAGACAACATCTTCTTGAGAAATTTCTGGCAAGAACTGTTCTCCAAGCTTGGCATTGCATTACATATGAGCACAACATATTATCCTCAGTCTGATGGCCAAACAGAAAGAGTGAATGCCTGCCTTAAAGCTTATCTCAGGTGTATGATAAGCTATAAACCCACTAAATGGGTCAGTTAGCTGCCAATGGATGTATGGTGGTTCAATACTACTTACCACACCAGCCTTAAGCTGACACTATTCCAAGCACTTTATGGCTATTGCCCTCCACAGTTTGGTCTCTCATATCCACCAGCTACCAATACTGCAGTTGATAACTATTTACAACAAAGACATGCAATGGGGGTTCTTTTCAAATCCACACTAGAGGAGGCACAATATCGCATGAAGCAACAAGATGACAAGAGCAGAACCGAAAGAGAGTTCAAAGAAGGAGATTGGGTTTATCATCGCCTTCAGCATTATCGCAAAACATATGTCCAGCCGCGCTGGAATCTTAAGTTATCTGCAAAGTTCTTTGGGCCTTACAAGGTGCTAGCCAAAACAGGCAAGATTGCTTATCGTCTTGACCTGTCAGCCACTTCTAGGATTCACCCAGTTTTCCACGTTTCACAACTCAAGTTGAAGCTCGGTGCAGGGTTGCTGCCACAAACAAATTTTCTTTCCATTGACTCTGCTGGCTCATTGAAGGTCACTCCACTGGAGGTGCTCGGCTCCCGCTTGACAAGAAAAAAAATAAGCAAACTGTGCATCAAGTTTTGGTACATTGGGCAAACTCCACCCCAGCTGAAGCCACATGGGAGGACACTGATTTCATGAAGCACCACTTCCCAAAACTGATTCTTGAGGATAAGAATATCTAAAGGAGAAGGCATTTGTTATACCCTAGCCTCATATCTAGCCTTGTTTAGTAGTTAGTGTTAAGGGACACCCTGTTGTTAGCCCTTATCCTTATCCCGATGCCTTTAGTGTATTTACTAACATGCTTTATGTGAGATACTTAAGCTAGACTTCCTCTCTTATATGACTATGCATTATTGAATATTAATCGTATCCTCTCTCTGAGCTTTCCCATCATCTCTTCTTCTTACTTTTTCTCCTTCTATATCTTCTTTATCTTTCTTAATCTCTTTTCCTGAATGCATTTGTAGTAAATCCACTACACATATGCAAGACCGATCCAAAACCCTAATTAGGGTTTATGGCATGTTACGAGCGTCCATCTTCGCGAGCTTGTATGGAAGGTGTAGATATAGACTTAAAAGGTCTCAAGCATGTCAACACGATCACCGTGGTCCCATCTACACGCATGACCGATCTTCCTAGGCCAAGCACGGCCAGACGCCTCGATTCATGCACCTTAAAGGTGGCATGTCGTGCCCCTTTAAGAATCCTTTGCGGTACAAGATTTCTGTCGCAAAAAGATCACGACCACTCCTCTTTTCCAGATAAATTGAGTATCCTAGATTGCACCTTCATGGGACAAGGTGGTACGGATATGCACACCGGCAGGCCGTCTACACGCATGCCCGGTCGATCCCGCCAAAAACGTCTCCCATGCTTGGTTTCAGTCAAGTTGAATAGTGATGCTTGCGCACCTCCTCAAAACCCTAAACCTCCATCAACGGTCGCAGATGAACATCATAGATCATCTCGTTCGTCCAACTCTACCAGCTTGGTTAGGCAGCCCAGGCTAGGAGTTAAGTGGCCAATAAAGTGTCATGGAGATTACCATCCGTCACTCTACCACATTGAGAGATCGGCCAATGGAGGGCTTGCCTATGCAGCCTCCAAACGATCATTCGAAGATGGCTAGACATGAATCTGTTTTAAGGCGCTTAATCGTGACTTACTCCGTTAAGCTTTAAAACAGCGATGCTTTATGCATATTGAATATATTCGATGCATTACATGCACAAAATATACACGATATTTCTTGAATATCGATTTCCTAAATAACTCAATTATTTAACCTAGCACCATATGCTACTTCATGTGGGTCCCACAATCCACACTCGAGACATCAAACATGTCACAAACTGGGGGATACTTACTAGGGTATTGGTCTGGCGGTTTACAGCGTGGAGCGTGCAACACGCCATCACAAGAACGTGTCAGGAGGCATGGACGGTTAGCGATGATGGGAGAAGTGGGCCAAGAAGTGATCGTGCAATCACCCACACGACCCCACTACTCCATCACTCAACTTCCTCCACTTCCTACGAGATGAGGGTTTGCGCTCTATGACTTGTATAAATAGGTCCTTTGCCTATTTTCCAAACAACATAGACAAGCACAGAAAACCAAGTGTTGTCATTCGTATCCAGAAAACACTAGAGCTGATTGCTTACATTATTGCAAGCCAGTTCGATATTCTGATACAGGTCATAAATAGCCAACACCTACACAATCTCAACACCTTCTTCGCTTTCCTCCCTAAGATCAACCCCATCTCCTTCACTTTGTGACTGAAGCAAGTCTGGAACGGCCATTTCTTGGTTTAGGCTAGAGTTGTATATATCGATCTCTCGAATCAAAAGCACTCCCGTACAGTGCATTTGTTTAGGGTTTAGATTCATTTCTCATCCACACACCCAAAATTACCAAAACCAGCAGAAATAGTTTTTACCCATAAACAACCATTTATATCCCTCCTAGTTAGTGAGTTTCTTTATGATTCATCATTAGTTGCATATAAGTAATTGTAGAGCGCTACTTGATGAATGGAAATTTCAGTGACCCAAGTAGTTTTTAATATCAATGGAAGTGACGCAACCTATGATAACTACTGATGCAGTCCCAGTGAAAACTAGAAATTACTAGTATATGTGATGATCTCGCGTGGTCTTTTCGATACTAGACAAAAATGCTATACAATTGCAAAGACATACAGTTGGAATTGATGACTTTGAACTCTTAATATCGATTGGTAATGAAGCCTAACATTGGTAAACCAATGCAACTTATGTTAGGGGAACTAAAAAGTTGTAGGACCTAATATCAATAGGGGCGACGTAATTATCCAAAACACACACATACAAGGTATTGCATTGAGTAGCGATGGGAGGAGGAATGGATATAAACAAGAACTAATACGTTTAAAGCGTGGAACACAACAAGAAAAACTTATAGAACAGAACTTGCGATGGATGATGTGCCAAAAGTTTTTCCCTATAATTAACTAATCCCCTCAAATCCGTTCCCAGTACTTTAAGTTAATCCATCTTCTTCGATATTTAAAGAGATATAAAAACCCCATGGTAGCATCTAGGTTTAGCAATTTAGAAAAGGTTAAATTGAACACAATTGTTTCTTGATATACTACAAGGGCTAAGGATCAAATAAAAGCAAATATTGGATATAAAAATAAAATAAAATAATAAAAATATTTTTATTTGTTAAAACTTGCCTAGAGATACATGCTTATAATATCTAAGGGATAAAAAGCGCACCCTTATGGATGATGTTACGAGGGTGACCTCGTCACAACAGGACTCAAGAACAGAAACACTTGATAAATAAAAGAGCAGTTCTCGGTAGACCGTGAAAAAATCGCCTAAAAAAACCGTCCTCTCACATATCGGAGGAGTCCACCAACGTGGATTGGTAGCAGTGTTTTCGGGTCACGTCCATGTAAAAAACTATTTTTTTTGATGATTTTTGACGATTGATCCATCTTTTTGATAAACAAAAAAGATCTTGTTTTACTTATATTTAATATATAAATAAATACTCCCTCCATTCCAAATTAGATTAGCTAGTTGTAGTTTGTACAATTCTTAAGGCAAAGAGGAAATGGGAGTATTTTAAGTATTTTTTTTACAATTATACCCTTATGGATAATAACTAGTATAACTTAGAAATGATTTATCTCTTAAACTATACCACAATTTTTCGTAAACTTTATATTATATACCATTGAAAGGTATTTTAAAACACCTACATAACGAATATAAACATGGCTATCAAATTATACATATTTCTTATATAGTAACAATAATCAATTAAAAATGTAATTTTAGAATATCCCTTGATTAGAGAGATAGCTCATCTATTTATGGGACAAAATTTAAAACCAACTAACTCATCTAATTTGGGACGGATGGAGTAATGGATTAGATTTTGGTTGGGCCAGCTATTCTACTCACAGGGAAAAAAGAGTTCATAAGGTTGATTTCTTTTTATTGAAACGGTTTTATTCAGGTTGAAGGCTAAATTGGTCAAATAATTTGTGTACCTAATAATTTGTGCGCATCACTGATCCCAATAGGTTTTATTTATTTTTTGAAAAAAGATGGTTATATTAAAGGAAAAAAAATGTAGAATAGCAGGAACCAACCAGCACATACATTACATATGCAGAATTGTATCACACTGAAACAAAATTTGATTTACAGAATCCCCTAAACACATCCTTATCAAAAAACCAAAGAGCAATAGTTTGCTTCACAATCATAATCAACTCAGTCGCTTCTTTAGGTCTGCCACAATTATGAACACTCTTGCTTCTCCCTTTCCATAAGTGCCACATAACAGCATAAATAGTCTTCCACCACACTTCGATTACACAAATTTGTTATTTCGAGCTGAGTTTATCTCGCTTATCTTATTATCGAAATATGTGTTGGTAAGATTTCGCTTTGGCCAAGTTCATCTTTACAAGTGAAGAAAGTCATGTTGATTATTTCAATATCTTAAAAATTGCTTTGATGAAAAATAGTGTGTGAATAACCTCTATTTAACATCCTCTAAGATTGTTTCAATGATTGAAATAAAGAGTTTAGAACATGTAACCATCTTTGGATATAAGCATATGATGTGCTCGCGCATTAGTGTATAAGTCCAAAACCGGGAACCAAATGTATGCATACTTGTGTGTGTACTAAATGGTTGATGGAGACTGGGTAAGTATGTGTACGGGTATGCATACAGGCGGAAGTTCACGTCCGTGAATATCTGCTGAGTTTGGAAATCAAAACCAACTCAATTTGGTTACCTAAGTGTGCGTACCTGTATGCATACTAACGGAAAGTTCACTTCCGTGAATTTCTGCTGAGTTTGGAAACCAAAACAAACTCAAATCCGGTTACTTAAGTACGCATACCAGTACGCATACTTAAGTGTGTTACTTTCTAAAATTGGTTTATTCGTGAACTTAAATTTATATAAGGTTATAAAGTTCATGAATCGATTCGAGTGAATCAAAATCGATTTTTCTTCGAATGTGTCTTGTATACTTCTATAAGATCTAAGCAATTGAACAACTCTTGAACTAGTTCATTTGAGTCATTTGGACTAGTTATGGTGAAGATGAATAAGGTTGATATGAAAGTGTTCATATGTCTAACCATTTGGTTAACTAATGTTGAACCAACGACTTCTACACGTTTAGGTACGGTTACACAAACCTAAATGACGTATATTTCATTTATGTATAACAAGCTAAGTTCGATCTAACAGTTGAAAGACATTAGCTTGAATCTAATCAGGTTTTCATCTAACAATGAATATTGAATGCTTTTTTACCAAGGTAACTTAGATTGCAAACCCTAATTTGGAGACTATATAAAGGAGAACTCTAGCAACTGGGAAAGGTAATCCACACACCTCCTATGTGATACTAGTTGTATAAGCTAGAGTCGATTCTCCTTTAACCTTAGGTTTCTACCGAGACCCTGTAGGTTAACGACTTGAAGACTTCATTGGGATTGTAAAGCTAGATACAACTATTTTCTCTATAGTTGCGTGATCTGATCTTGTTGTTTCTATCGTATTGAGTATAATTGTAAAGTTGGCTCAAGATTAATTTCTTCGATAGGAAAGATAGAAAAGTAATCACAAACATATTCGTCTCATCGTTTGTGATTTTACAATATCTTGTTTCGCTAGTCGATTAAGATTATTGTGAGGTGATTGATAATTCTAGGTTGTTCTTCGGGAATTTAAGTTTGGGTTATCGATTGGTTCTTGTTCACCTTGATTTATCAAAAGACGGAACAAATCTTGTAGGTATTTCTGTGGGAGACAGATTTGTCTATTCTTGTATCCTTTCCAGTGTGATACAAATTTGTTTATTAAAGTCTTCGACTTTGGGTCATAGCAACTCTTAGTTATGGGTGAGATCAGCTAAGGGAATCAAGTGCATAGTATCCTGCCGGGATCAAAGACGTAAGGAGCGAAACTGTACCTTGGATCAGTGTGATATTAATTGGGGTTCAACTACATCCCAGACCAAAGTTAGCTTGTAGTAGGCTAGTGTCTGTAGCATCTTAATACAGTGTGTGTTCAATCTAGACTAGGTCCCGGGGTTTTTCTGCATTTGCGGTTTCCTCGTTAACAAAACTTCTGGTGTCTGTGTTATTTCTTTTCCGCATTATATTTTGTTATATAATTGAAATATCACAGGTTGTGCGTAGAATTAATCAATTGGGAAATCCGACCTTTGGTTGTTGATTGAAATTGATTGATACTTGAACATTGGTCTTTAGTACCGTTTAAGTTAATTTCTCTTATATCAATTAAACTCGCAGATTTCTATTTGCTTGAGTAAGGATTGAATCGAGAAATTGAGATATAACTCCTTGATATACTTTTTATTAAGATTGTGTCTGACTGTCTAGTTGATTCTCTTGAAAGTATATTGGAGTTAGTCCATACAGATTGCTAAGTGAATTATTGGGTGAGGTTGTTGTACCCCCACTTTTTCACTAAATACCACGTGTATGATTCTTAATTACCTAACTTGATTTGTGATTGAACTTCTTAAGTATAACAGGTTAGAAGCAATAATCAAAGCCATTGGATGTCGATTTTAATTGTCAAAGAAACTTTTTCATACACTTATGGTGACCATTATTAGTGTAAATCCTTATGGAAAGGTTATTCTTCCTTCTAAGCATATCAATTCTTGTTTATACAAGTTTATATCTTAGAAAAGATGATCACAATACTTGATCTTCATGATTACATATTGTGTATTGTTACCATGAGATATAACTATTTTGTAGTAACACGGTCTCTCAATGATTGGTACTTAGCTCGTATCTCCTTGTGGGATTTCTAAAATCCAATATATAAATCCTTCTCCCTGGAGAAAGGTCACTCTTGTTGTTCTTTCGGGAATGACATTTTATGGGGGGGAGTTCTTAAATAAACTTGTGCTTAATTGCTATATATTTGAGGGGAGAAGCGGTTGTGGAACATGAAGGGGTTAACTTGTATCTTAATAAACTCCTTGATGAAGTCACTAAGTTTCGACTCTGTGATATTATATAAAGTAAAGTTGATATGTTCTCTTTTAGTCATGAATAATCTCTTTGAGAATTTCATTATGATCCCAGTAGTTTTCGTACCTTTGTCAATTTATATTAACAAAAAGGGGGAGAACTAATGTGTAGTTCACACTACAAATACATATGGTTTACGGATCATTATGTAAGGGGGAGTATTTTTCATTGTGAGATGAAGTATTGACTAATGGGGAGTGATACATATCACCGTAGTATTATTGTCAAAGTTGTGATACAATTGAACTTTGATGTTGTGTAATAATATTATGTTTTGGATCTTCAATAAGTACTGGATGAACACACTCATAGTTGAAGAACCAAGGAAATCAAGCATAATGGGTTTTGGAGTTGTAATGCTTTTATTTGTTTAAATCCATATGTAAAATGGTTTTGTCACTAAAATTGACAAAGGGGGAGATTGTTAGACCATTGCTCGGTTGAGCCCACTAGCGTTGGTATGTCAAGTTAAATGTCAATTTTAGTTTCCAAAATGCATTCTTGATTTAGTATACTAAAGATAGTTTCGGACTAGATTAAGTCTAAGAAGTAGAATCGAAGCTATCCTTGAAGGATAAAGTTTGAAGACTACAAGAAGACATCAACAAGGACTTCATCAACAAAGGTATGTGGAAATTGATTTCATTTGGATTCTTGTTCAATTCTACCTTTCTAGTCTATCGAAACAAATGCTCACTCAATGGAACAATTCCTATGACGGTAAATATACATTTATGTATATATATTCGAGGTTATTTGAGCCATGACTTTTGTGACAATAACCTTTATCCCCGGAAAGGTTCTCATGTTATAGTGAATGAGCTTACAAATTCAACGAGCCAAGAATCACTCAATTCTAAGTTATAACGATGAAGTTATGAGTGATTTATTAAAGTAACAGTTATAAGTGTTGCTGTAATTGTTACAATTCGTTAGTAGGAAACAATCCACGAATTGTTTGTAACGGTTCACGGACTTGAGCCCAATTACGTAACTAGACACCTTTTTTAGTCAAGTTTTTGATGTTTCCTTATCTAGGCAAGATGATATTAATCCAAATATATTTGATTACCATATTAAAGTGTTTGTGATATCTTTTAATTCCTGCCTAACTTAAAATATAACTTATTCACATAAATACAATATATGCTAATAATTATTTATTTGATTATTTACGCAAGATATTTGTAACTTAGGAAAGACTCCCATAATTAGGAGAGTTTTCAAAAAGGAAGATAGCCTAAACCCTAGCTTAGCTTTCAAGCTAACTTATTCACTATAAATAAAGTGTTCGTGAATGCTAAACCTTTTTACCCCTTTGGAAAATTGGCGTAAGCTTCACAGGTTATTTTCCATGTCTTTTGTTCTTCGTGAACAAGAGTGAGATAAAAGTATTTGTATTGGGGATCACAAAGCCAAGTTGATAATAGTCTTCGTGATTGTTTTTACAACTTGTAATCTAGGTTTTTCACCTCTTGTCTATTCTAAGGTCTTCTTTTCTGATATAAGGCCATTCATGAGTTGTTGATCATAAACCCTAGGTTTTGATAGATTTCAGTTCTTAATCGTATACCGACTCTTGTTGGTCGAAATCGGAGCTAGAAAGAAAACTTCGATTAAGGTATCTCGTAAATAATCCTTAAGAAGTTTTAAACAAGATATCTCTAGATTTATTCTAGTTGTCTTGTTGTAGAATAATTAGGTTTCTCTTCCATTTTTGAAGAGTATAATAAACCCTAATCTACAAGTTTTTTTTTATATTACTTTTACTTAGTAATTTTTTTTAATCAAAACAAACACAAGATTTACAAAACCTTGATTCACATCTAAAGGGAAATCGATTAGGTGTTTTGTGAAAACAAAAGATCGAAAAGTATCAACCGTGTTGTTGTATCTTCTGAAGAGAACCTTGTTCTTCCAGAATATTTTCGGGAATAACTTCTAAAGAGAATTTATGTTTTGCTAGAAATTATACGAAAAGAATTCCTAAAGAGAATCGGTGTTCTGCTAGGAGTTCTATAAGTGATTTAATACAGCTGAAGCAGGTATAACATCTAGTATGAATAGGTAGTAGGAAATTGGTGTAACAACTTATAATCAGTGTGTGTTTATTCTGGACTAGGTCCTGGGGTTTTTTGCATTTTCGGTTTCCTCGTTAACAAAATTTCTGGTGTCTGTGTTATTTCTTTTCCGCATTTTATTGTTTATCTTTATAATTGAAATATCACAGGTTGTGCATTAATCAATCATCATTGATAAATCCGACTTTGGTTGTTGGATAGGATTTTGATTGATCTTGGATATTGGTCTTTGGTACCGTCCAAGTATTTCTCACATCAATCAGGCTCATAGATTTCTATCTGTTTGATTTGCTGATTGATTTGAGAAAAAGAGATAAACTCTTTAGTATTATTTTTTGATTGAGTTTTTACTCTCAGAATATTATTAAGGTTAAGTCCATACAAATTGCCGAACGAAATATTGGGTGTGGTGTAGTACCCTCGCTTTTTCAGAAATGTGCACATAAAATTCTCCCAACAAATGCTAAAACTGCTAGCATACATATTAATCACATATGCAAGTTGTGCAATAGTGGGGAAGAAGATATGACACTTCTCTGTCTAAATTGTCCCGCTGCTACCTCTGTCTGGCACCAATTGTTTGGTCCAACTCATAGTGAATTTGATTCCACTACAAATTTCCTAGATTGGCTAAACTCTTGGTTTGCTCCAACCAATAATTCCTCCAAGTAAAGTAGCAACATTTTTATTACAGCTTGTTGGCATATTTGGAAAGCCAGATGTGATTTTATCTTCAATGACACCCATTCAAATACAAGGAATACTTCTGACATAATTAAACAACATTTGTGTTCTCATAATACAATTCACCATATGCAGGATCATATCCTCAATTCTTCCCTCCATAATGAGAAAAATGAGACTGTGGTTGTTGATATACCACTTCTGATTAGAGAGAGGACTTTGGGATAATCATAAAAATATGCACTTTACAATACCCCGAGTCCCTTCAATATTTTACTGCACTGTCTGCTTTAGATTTTGCAGGAAACACCACCGAAGATTGGAGGATATCCAAGATACTCTAGAGAATGTGGAGCATCAGGAGGAGCAGACCTAGCTTTCAACTGGGCCAAGGAAATGCAGCATAGTAGTGTTGAAATTCATGTTGAATCAATGGAGATTCTTGTTTGATTTACAATGTTGCCCAAGGATGATTCCATCTTAGTTACCATGAAAGAAGTAGAAGAGAACTTGATGAAGATGTAGGAAACAAAATCAATGTTATTTCTTTTGTCTTAGTTGGTCTCAAAACTATCCACAAACTTCATAATTTGGATACTTTTCATTTGGCAATGGCATGTAAAAACTCAAACCATAAGGGTAATGGCCTTGTTCTTGGTACTAACTCTAGCATGCATTCCTCTTAAGCTTGCTTAAATTTTTCTGTATAAAAAAAGTATTATGGAATTTCCCTCCTTCACGTATCTTAATTAATGACATAAAAGAGCAATGACTAACCCAAATATCACCACCTCATTCATCAAACCATTCAGTGGCGGAGCCGGGGGTTGATTAACCCTGGTTCTGGCCCCCCTAAAAATCTTATTAACCTCGTAAACACCGTCTAATTTAGCATATTTTTAGTGCTTAGTCCACCAATATTTAGCATTTTGCCCCCCACTTTTCTATAGATTTTTTTGTATCCCCACTTCATAAAATTTTCTGGCTCCGCCACTGAAACCATTAACGTGCCATGAGCCCAACTGATAAAAACCGGGATAGCCGTTTCTGAAGTTGTCAGGTACGCTATGTTGCATTCGAAATCTTGGCTTTACAAAGTAACAATGCATAGACACGTTCCTAATGGCTTCAGACTGTTGCAAACTAGATCCTTACAGTCACAACATAGAGGAAATCCAAACCCAAAGAGAAATAAGTTGTCATTGACTAGAGAAGATGAGTCGGTTAAAGTAAATAACATGGCAATAAGTAAGCACATGAGGAATGGGCAACTTGAATCAGCTCATCGTATATTCAATAACATGCCACATCGAACATGTGTTACTTGGAACGCAATGGTATCTGGTTACTTACAGAATGACAAATTTGATATTGCTCGTCGTTTGTTTGATAATATGCCTACAAGGGATCTTGTTTCATGGAATGTAATGCTTAGTGGATATGTTCGGAATCGGAAACTAAGTTTAGCTCGATTATTGTTCGATGAAATGCCTCACAAAGATGTTGTTTCCTGGAATACGATGTTATCTGGGTATGCTCAAAATGGGTATGTGAACGAAGCTAGAGAGATTTTTGATGAAATGCCGGAGAAGAATGATATATCGTGGAATGGTCTACTTGCTGCTTATATACAGAATGGAAGAATTGAGAGTGCATATAAGCTTTTTGAATCGAAATCAGATTGGGAGATTGTTTCTTGGAATTCGATGATGGCGGGGTTTTTAAGAAGGAAAAGATTAGTTGATGCCAGGTATCTTTTTGACCGAATGGCTGAGAGAGATTTAGTGTCTTGGAATACAATGATATCAGGTTATGCTCAAAATGGGGAACTATTGGAAGCTCAAAAACTTTTTGAAGAGGCTCCAGTTAAGGACGTGTTTACTTGGACTGCAATGGTGTCTGGGTATGTACAGAATGGGATGTTAACGGAAGCCAGGACAGTTTTTGATGAAATGCCTGAAAAGAATTCTGTTTCATGGAATGCAATGATTGTTGGGTACTCGCAGTGTGGGAGGATGGACATGGCAGGGGAATTGTTTGAGGCAATGCCTTGCAGGAATATTAGTTCTTGGAATACGATGATTACTGGTTATGCTCAGAATGGGGAGATTGATCGAGCTCGAAGTGTCTTTAATAACATGCCTAGTCGTGACTCGATCTCCTGGGCTGCGATTATTGCTGGATATGCTCATGCTGGAAATAGTCAAGAGTCTCTGAATCTTTTTACCGAAATGATGAGAGATGGAGAAAGAATGAATAGATCTACATTTACTTGTGCATTGAGTACGTGTGCTGATGTTGCAGCTTTGGAGCTTGGGCAGCAAGTACATGGGCGACTTGTTAAGGCGGGATATGAGTTAGGTTGTTATGTAGGAAATGCACTTCTTGCGATGTACTGTAAGTGTGGGAGCATAGAAGAAGCTCATGATGTATTTGAGGCTATGGCAGAGAAAGACGTGGTTTCTTGGAACACAATGATTGTAGGTTATGCTAGGCATGGATTTGGAAAGCAGGCACTGGAAGTCTTTGAGTCGATGGAGTTGAAGGGTATAAAACCAGATGACGTCACCATGGTAATTTATGCTTATGTTGTCACATTATACGCCAGGACTGGATATTTTTCTTTTTGCTATTTACATTTTTATCTGAATTTAAGTCTATTGAACAAAACCTACCATCCTGTGGGTACCACTTAGATAGTCTTACCCATCAGCCTAGTGAACATTTTAGATCCCCATTTCCGGAGTGCTGGGATTTTATTCGACCATCATTAGTCAATAATTTTGCTTATCAATCGCTGTCTTTAGGGTTTTAACCTCTTAGAGAACTTAGTTAACTAAAAGATACTGGCCTGTGTTTTTAGTTGTCAACCTACAGTATCAATATCTCACCAGCTCATACTATCACTTTCACACTTATGCAGGTTGGTGTTTTATCTGCTTGTAGTCATGCTGGCTTAGTAAGTAAAGGTACGGATTACTTTCATTCTATGGATAAGAGGTATGGCATAAAGGCAAAAGCAAACCACTACACTTGCATGATTGATCTATTAGGACGAGCCGGACTGTTAGAAGATGCTGAGTCTCTCATGAGAAATATGCCCTTTAAGCCAGATGCAGCAACATGGGGTGCCTTGCTCGGTGCAAGTAGAACTCATGGTAATACAAAATTAGGTGAAGAGGCTGCTCGGAAATGTTTAGAGATGGAACCAGAAAATTCAGGCATGTATGTTCTTCTCTCGAACTTGTACGCATCTTCAGGCAGATGGAGCGATGTTCAAAAAATGAGAGTCATTATGAGGGACAAGGGTGTAAACAAAGTTCCTGGGTATAGTTGGATGGAGGTGCAGAATAAGATCCATATATTTTCTGCTGGGGATTCAGTGCATCCCGAGAAGGATAGAATTTATGCTTTCTTGGAGGAGTTGGATTTGCTTGTAAAGAAGGAAGGATTTGTTTCTGTGACGAAGATGGTTTTACATGATGTCGAAGAGGAAGAGAAGGAGCACATGCTTAGATATCATAGTGAAAAGTTAGCTGTAGCATTTGGTATATTGAGTGTACCTCTGGGAAGACCAATTAGAGTGATAAAAAATCTTAGAGTTTGCGAAGATTGTCACAAGGCAATAAAACTTATATCGAAGGTAACAGGAAGGTTAGTTATCTTAAGAGATTCTAACCGTTTTCATCATTTCAGTAATGGTTCGTGTTCTTGTGGGGATTATTGGTAAGGGCAAAGGAACCGAGGAAAGTGTGAAAATTATTTGACTTATTCTATTCCATTGCAAGTGTATTTCACTTGTTTTTTTTTATGTGTGGGTATTATTAGAGTTCATTTTGGAAATACACAACAAGGTTCAATTGATTAGCCAAATCGAAGCCTCATTTGAATTACAGAGATCCGATTGCAATAAACTTCACTGCTGCTCTCTTGGCTGGAAACTGAGGTATTGGAGAGTAGATACAAAGATGTTTAAGAAGAATCTTGCCCTACAATCTGGAAATAGAAAGCGTAAAGAAACCATACCAGGTATATCTTTTTATTAATGAGCAATATAATTTTGTTCATCATGTCATGGAGTTATTACTATTTTTTTTTCCACAACTTGAAGTTATACGTCTCCATGAGCACATTTGAGTTTCGATGCTAAAACTCCTATTTCACGGCCAAATAATCCATTCTCCAAAACCCAATCTTCTATCATTGCCTGGGAACTCAATGCTTGATCAGCAGGAACAAGATGACCGGCTCCTGAAACAACAACTTCAGTTAAACTTCCCCATTTCTGTACATAACCAGCAACCTCTCCATTTACTTTCCAAATCTTTCTTTCTGCCATAAGAAACTTCTCCAATCCTTCCCATCTCAGCTCCTTTATCCAAGCCTCTGTTGATACCACTCCATCTCTTAAATCAAATTGCCCCTGGTATAATAGAACCTTGCTTTTCTTCACTAGTTCTTCAACCATATATTTCGCACTCTTCATCACGTCCTCATGCAAAGCTTTCCCTACAGTATCACTACATTCTTCAAATTTTGTGGATTTGTTAACACCCAAAGCTTTCTTTATCTCTTCATTCTCTAAGAATTTGGTAACCAGCTCAGTTTCATAAGGCTTTTTCCTTCTCAAATCATATAGAGTACCCAATCCCGTCATATTTTCCAACCTATGTAGAACCTGATTACGTGCATCCGTAGCCTGCGCCCATTTCTGTTCCTGGGTCAGTCTCACTGCCTCTGCTTGAAGTACCTCAAGTTGAGTCCTTCGCTTCTCATTGATCAGACCAGAGAAATATGCTGTATCAGCATGTGTAGCTACTTGAGTAACCGGATGCGTCAACCCATTCCCAATTGCAACTCCCCTTAAATTCACTTGTTGTGATACCGGCGAGTGAAAATTATGTTGCAAAATATAGTACCCAATGGAAGGAACATACTTACCTGCATAGCTTTCTCCAGTTATGTAAATCGGTCGAGCGTTCCACGACTTCTCTAGCGAGATAAAAGATCTAAGAGCAATAAAAAGGTGTTTAGCAACAGTTTCTTGATCCACTGGGATCTCCTCAGATGAAGAAGCTATACTAAAACCAGCTCCAATAGGATTGTCAATGAAAACTACTCCGAATTTACGATTCCAAGCACCAGGATTTGACTTAAGAATTAAGCTTTCATTTGTTTTAGAACCAGAACTTACATGCCAAGGACCGAGCTCAAAGAAGTTACCAATCATGGACGAGCAACCTGGACCACCTTGAAGCCATACCAAAATGGGTGTTCGAGAAAGAGAACTGGGATGTTGAGCTTCATAGAAAGCAAAGAAAATTGCAGAACCAGAAGTTGAATTAATCGGAAGGTAACCTGATTTGGTTGGAAGGGCATGTTTTGGGAAGAGAGAGTAAGAGTTTAAAGGAAGAGTTAGAAGGAGAAAGCTGAGGAAGAAGATGGAAGCTGAGACCATTGCAGAGTTCACTATGCTGCAGCCGTTGAAACTTGGTGTTTTGACTTGAGTATTTGTTTTGTTAGTTTCTTTGAATATAAATTCTAATCCATCAATGTGTGGGGCTTTGTATAAAAGATTAGGTTGTGAGTAATTGGAATAAGACGAGTGGAGACCGAAGAAACACTGGGAGTCTTGTTCAGTGTCTCTATGTAGAGTTTTTCGCTCCATAGGAAGGGCATCTACACTTTACAGTAATACATTTATCTCTTTGCTTGTACCAAACATACATTCAGCTCTCAAATTCTGCATCAATACAGAATGAAAGAATATGTTTTATATTTAAAAATTGGATAAAAGAATCTACACTTCAGATTATTCCTTTTTGTTTACCATCTCTTCATTCATTTTATGTGAATTGTGATAATACAACTGATAAATAACAAATACATTTTCTGCAGCAAAAATTGCATACTACTACAAGAAACCTAATTCAGTGTTCTTTTGAAACTCAATATTCAGAGAGGTGATTGACATCGATACACCCATGTTAGCGGAAAAAAATGGGATGAGAAGAATTGTAGTTATCTGCTGACCTCCTGGTATAATCAGGAACCTAGTTGAGAAATCTTCTGAGATAAATCATCAACCTCGTTCTGTTCATCAATTGGTTCTCCCTGTAAGAAAAACAATGAAATGGTAAGATTGTCATTTCTCGTTGCTGAGAACTTCTGAAGGAAGATAACGAGTAAGAACACTTGTTTACCGTTAAATTCTTTTTCCCATTCACGACGACACATTGGGAAGCACTGATGCTCTCACTCTTCATAAGGCTGCGTGTAGCGCTATTTGCTTTTGTTGGGCTCTGAAGGGTTTTATGAACAACAGAAGCTGCACTCCGATTTTCAATATCATCGTGTTGATCAGCAGACTCTTCCTTAGGTGTGCAGACCCTCTCCCTGGAAGGAGGAAATACACAAATAAATATCATGCACAACATAAACAATTAAGAGGGCAGCTCTATGGTCACCACTTTTGGTGAGAATCATAAGCAAAAGAAAAGCTGATTTTATTTTAGCATAATCTTATCATCCTTATTGCCAGTGATCCACACAAAAAAAATACAATTGTCCTCAACCTTTAACCCCATCAAATTATACTTACGCTTCACATTTAACTGCCATGAACCATCGTTTGATGGAGTTATTTGTGGGTCACTGGGTCCACAACTTGACTAAAGCTTCAAAAAACTGCCCATGGAAAATGCCCAAGGGAAGCCCTCTAGGATGTTGTAGATCTTTTTCATTCAATAAAATGAAGAGGCAATGTACTGTGTCAACTATCAACATTGTCAACACATGTTCAGTATAAACAATTACCAACACATGTTCAGTATAAACGATTACCTAGGTAAAGACGCATGCTGTCTCTGAAGTGGAGGAGTGATCCTCTCACCGCTTTTACCATAATGCTCCTCCAAATGAGCAAACTGTCGTTTGAATCGATCAACTCCACTATGTTGACATAAAGTGAGCAAATGGTTAGTTATGATAACTACTCCTCTTGAGATAAAATATTTATTGTAAATTGTCAAATTTGATAACAAACCGACTAATGGTTTTAATGACTGAAGCAAAACTAATAGATTTGATCAGAAATTGCTGAGTTTGACAAATCTCAAATATAGGTTATAGAGTGTAAGAATATAGTGTTTCAACAATGATCAAAATTCCAATGTACTGCAAGTGAACATGCAAAAACCTCATGAGAGGTACCTAAAGATGTAATGTTAGAATGAGCATGTTTTTCTGTAATTATACTTAGAACCGGTTTACCTAGAACCACAAAGAGCATTAACCAAATAAACATGTTTCTGCAAGTTATATCTAGGAAACATGCTAGAATGTCTAATTATGCCGACAACTGTTTGAGCAACTGCGGTATGAACCAGGATGATCACAATCATGACATGACTAATGTTCACCAATAGCCAAAGTAAGAAATAACTGCACTACAAAAGTCATCTTCAAAAAGGGTGTCTGACAAAGAAGGATAATAAACAAAGTTGATCAGAGAATCTAATCACGTGGCGTACCTTGGGTACAGGAAGCTAGTTTGATCTGCACCATTCAGGTATTCCTGAAGCATTTGGGGATGATACTCCAATATCTGTTGATTTTAAGAAAATAGTTATATTACAAAGCATTTTTGTTAAATAAAAGATGTAAAATAATTGATATCAAGCTGTTCAGGTACCTCACGGTAAATTAATTCTCGTACATCTTCCTTCGACAATTTCCTCCTTTCAAACTCAAACTCAAATTTTGAGATGGGTTGTGTTGATGGTTCACGGTCCACATTTGCCAAACCGTGAAAATATGGATCAGCTAATGCCTGTGATGACAAGCAAGAGTTAAAAAAAAAGGAATATAAATAATATGGATGATACGTTTTTTCATTTAGGAATCAACTTTGCTATACAAATTGAAAAATATCAGTTATAAAATCTGACTTCTTCAGCAGATGGACGGTCTTTGGGATCAAAGGCAAGCAGTCGTTCAAGAAGATTGAGAGCCAAAGGATCCACTTTAGGGAACTTCTGCGTGAAAGGAACTGGAGGTTTCTTCCACATCCCACTTAAATATCTTCTAGCCTTTTCATTTCGAATCTGCAGACATGGTGATAAATTAGCATGAAATCAGAATAAGGTCCAGAATGAATCAGTAGAATGAAAGAACTTTTGTGCATTGACATTCTCTTTCATGAAAGAAAGGAAAGCAAAGCAAAGGTACACTAACCCGTGCAACGGATTCAGTGGAAGGTGTACCAAGCAAATCAGTCATGAGATCCAATTGATGCACCACATTCTTCCCAGGAAACAATGGCTTGCCTGTAAGCAGTTCTGCAAATATACATCCTATGCTCCAGATATCGATTGCGGGAGTGTACTACAAAATAAAAGAAGTTAGATACTGCACAGTGGACTCCTATGACATTCAATCTATATATTTAACAACAGATCCAAAACATATTGCTCTGCAGACATCAAAGCCATTGGGTTAAGCTAAGAAATCAGAAGAATGTAGACACAAGGGAAAATTTGAGAAAAAAGACAGATAAGCTTACTTTGGAGAAAAAAGAGCCGCAAAGTTCAGGAGCTCGATACCATCTCGTTGCCACATAATCCTTCAAAAAAATAAAAATCAAATATGAGGTTCATGCACAAATTGAGAACTTACTGGAATATCTGTTTGATATCTTTAAAACACAGACTAGAGCATCCAAAAACATTCATTAAATCCATTAAGATCGAAAGCTGTTAAGAAAATACAGACACTGGTATATAGCATGAGCAGAGCAACCTACAGTCCAGAAAATAGCTGATGGGGCATCATTAAATGATACACGAGCAAGCCCAAAGTCACAAATCTTCAGTTTGCAGTCCGCATTAGCAAGAATGTTTTTTGGCTTTAAATCCCGATGGAACACATTGGCTGTAAGAATTTGAAAACAATTGTTAAAGAGTATGTAGGCGCACAAAATCGAACTTCCTACAGTGAAGTAGCAGACTGACCTGAATGTATATATTTTAAAGAACGAAGAAGTTGATACAAGAAAAACTGGTAATGTTCAGGAGTAAGATCATCATTTGCCTTAATTACTTGGTGAAGATCTGATTCCATCAACTCAAATACGACATAAATATCTTTAAATTCTCTCCGAGATGGAGGAAGCATAATGTGTTTAATCTCTACAACATCCGGATGGCGTAGCAGCCTAAGGAGTTTAATTTCTCTTAGAATACGTGTAGCATCAGAGACATGCTCAAAAACATCATTAATCTTCTTAATTGCTACCTTCTCTCCAGTATGTCTGTCAACAGCAGATGCAACAACACCATAACTTCCTTTGCCAATAACCTCTAGAATTTGGTACCGACTTGCTTCACCATACTCGGTGAAAAACTCCGTCTCGCCCATATTCTGAGAAAAGCCAAACATTTGCAAAAACTTCACCAATAAATAAACAGGTTTTATTTCTTAAAAGATGTACAAACAAAGCTAATCATAATTGTAAAGACAAGTCGACATTCATAAATTGGTCGATATCAACCCCAATGAAGAAAGAAACACAGATGGATACCATTATTTTCCTGCCATTTTAGCAACCCAATTTACAGGCTCAATCGATTTCATGCCAAAGCTCACACAGCACACAATTGATTGTCTACCATAGAGATCAATAACTATGTAGTATCTTTCACATTCTCATTATACCATTCTTTCATATTTCACTTATATCCCATAGTGCAATAATATACCAACAATTTGTGAATTTTTCATTAGGATTTAGAAACGAACAAATCCTGAATTACCAGAGTATGTAAATTTGCATAAAATGTGAAAGGATCTAGAAATCAATCAATTCAATTTCTGTACCAATTTCAACCACCATAATCACAAATTATTGGCCAATAACAACAAAATTAAACTTTATCTAAACGATAAAAATAAATAAAAATCCAATCTTTCCAAATAAAACAAAACCTAATAGTACCTGCAACATAAAAATATCATTCAAAGTACACAAGCAATTCACAGAATTTGGATCTAAAAACAATCTTCAATCATAATAAGTACTGAAAATAATAACCAACCTCTTTGAATCGGAAAAATGCCAATTTTCTTCTTCTTCTCCCTTGATTCAGATAAAAGTAAAAAAAAAAAAAAATCTTTAAAATCTACTACTGCTAGTTGTGACAAGAATGTTGGGTAGTTGGGTGAGAAGAGATGATATGTTGAAAAAATGAGAAGAAGAGCGATAATGAAGATGATGAAGGTGATGAAGAATAATGAATGAATGAAATGATATCCACAAATGTTTCCTCACCCTCTATCAGCTTAGTCTGACCCCTACTTTCCCTCACAACTCAACACACACCTCATTTTTCTTTCAAATAGAGAGAAAATCCACAAGGATGGATGGAATGGAAGAAGGGTCCGAACGATACCTGTGCTTGGTTTCGGGGACTGTGTTTCTTCTTCTTCTCTTGGTTACCCAACCAAAAAAACCAATAATGCTACTAGTAGAAGTTCCCACGTCGCACGCTGCTTCAGAGACCCCTTTTTAATCAGAATGTTTGGCGCGGCACGATCAGGCCTGTCGCTTATCTAATGTGAAAATAGAAATCTTTTACTTGGCTAAGTTATACTACTTCCCTTTCGGGATAAATGACATTTTTATTTTCTTTGCTTTACTTAAAAGATAAAATAAAAATAAAATAAATATTATTGTGATTAGTATGTAACCCGTGCTACGCACTGGGTTTGATGGGATCATCTAATTTAGTGTGGCGAGGGTTTCGCCCCGTACCCGTGGTCAAATACATCTGATTCATTTTTAAACAGTCTTTTGATTAATTTAGTTTGATTTTTGAATGGATAGAGAACTATAGTACCCTTTGAGTATATGATGATCTGATGATTTACATTTAGTGTTATAAACTTAAATTTCATGTATTAATTTTAAGAGTAAATATTAATAGTTAAAAGAAGTTGACTTCATAGATTTTGGATTTGAAATATTTAAATTTTATGTCTATATTTGCTTGCAATTTATCATAATTATACGTCTCTTTTTTGCCCACTTTTTCTTTATTACCAAATTGCCCTATCCGACCACTTTATATAGACATAAAAGTGTGTATGTAATATTACTGCAGAGATAGCTTTATTTATGTCAATAGTTAGAAGTCAATCAATGTAATGATATTACGTTGAATCCAGTTTTGCATGTCACATTGTCAACATTATATGTTTGTCGGTGATGTTTGAACTACTACTTAAGCGTAGTTCCATGATACAACTAAATAGGTTTTTTCCAGGATGGGCACTGGTGTTACGATGATGAAATTTCCATGATTGGTTTTTAGTTTAAAAAGATTTAACCGGTGTATTGTTGGAGAATAATAATATATTTGAAAAGCGGCGTGCCTAACAATAATTTCCGACGCTATCTATAATCACTATTAATAAGTAAACACTTCATTGCCATCTTCATCTATCTTAATTAACGGTGGCATGTCAGGATCCTTCTCCATAATTTCATCCATTTCATCTTCATGTTCATCCAGTTCGATCAAAGTTCTCTATAGTTTTATTTACCCTTTCATTTTTGTTCAATGATATGCTTTCTCCAAAGCATTATAATAATGAAATATGTCATATGATTTTAGCCTGAGATATATGAAGTTTCTTTCTTCAAGTATGAATTTAAAGACCATTGATTTCCTCATCGTAGTTAATATTTCTTTTATGAGGTTTGCAAAACAAATTTATTTTTTTAATTAGATACGTTTTGTTTTTTCTTTTTCCAAAAATCGTGCGTATCGTAAACATTACGATTATTTGTACATCCATCTTTGGAAATGCCATCATTTTTATCACTTTAATATTGTTATCTATAACCACTTTATTTGTTTGTACCAATGTTGTGAATATACGATATCGTTATCACCGTGTACTATAAGTTGGAGAATGTAATTGTGGCAAGCTTGTGTTAATTTAACAACATTTTTTTATAACATGTGATAAGAAATGGATGGAAATTTATAACTTAACATTTCTAATTGTTACCGTGGAATTGATGTGTTTACTATGACCGCACATCTATTGCACCATGGATCTCCTTTCATGTAAACATGTCTTTCCTTGAATTATTGACATGCCATGCAGAACCATGGAGATCCTGTCTCAATTCCAATAATTATTCCTTTAAGGATAAAAGTTTTGTGTTGCATTGCATCTAATGCTTTTATAAATAAATAAAAACGCAGTTCAATATAATTTCGATCGAATTGCTTTTCAGATCCTACTATAGTCATTTCTTCCTTTGTTTTGTTTGGGATTCCTGAAACACTTAGTTCTTGCACTGACATATATTTCATGTTACCTACATGTTAGTGTCAACGATCAATTAAATACTAAGTCGATCAATTCAAACGTGTTTTTTGTAACGTGCATTCCATTGTAAATCTCCAAATCTGGAAGATAGAGATTTATTGTATTCTTGTAGCTTTACTGAACTGTGGAAATATCTTCTATGTGATTATTCAATTTCAATGTTTAGCTCAATTTAAAAATCCAATTAATGCTTAAATATATTGTATTGTCTTATGGTTTCAATCTATGTTAAAATATGTTGTTAAGCTCAATTTAATTTGAATTTTACATATACCTTGAAATTGCTCAACAGTTGTTGAAGTTTTTGTTATTATTTGGTTAGCCCCATTGTTATCCAGAATGGAATCACTTAGTTGGATGGTCAGATAATCCCATAGAGTTACCCATATCGAAATTCCACTGTGGCTTTGTATAAATGAAAATACTTGCTGGTGTACTGGTTTTATTTTTCTACGTTTTATCCGACTTTTTGAAATATCCCT
Organism: Papaver bracteatum; assembly: GCA_023529315.1. Taxonomy (NCBI): domain Eukaryota; kingdom Viridiplantae; phylum Streptophyta; class Magnoliopsida; order Ranunculales; family Papaveraceae; genus Papaver; species Papaver bracteatum. The sequence goes on from JAJJWX010003262.1 coordinate 1,566,269, forward strand.
TAAGATCCCAACAACATCTATAAAAAATAATTCATAAGCTTAGATATTCTTATTGTATATAAATAAATATTCTTACTATAATGTTTGATATATTACATATCAAATATGTTCTCTTAGTTATATTTCTTTTCTCCAAGTATTGTAAAATCTAATTTTGCAAATTTGTATCTTAGTATCTAATGATCATTTTCAAGGAGAAGAACTATGCTCGTGAATGTATTTACCCAACTTTAACTTGCACCTAGTATGTAATCCGTGTTGCACACCGAGTGAGGAGAATTCATACAATATTTAGTTATGTTGGGCTTATCCCTGCACCCAACCTAAAATGGGTATCAATTATCAGTTGCAGTGTACAATATCAAAGCAACAACAACCGTTCCATATATTAACAACTGGAACCAAATTCAACAATTACCGTTTAAGATTGAATTAATATGTCATTTGTCAAGGGAGGAAGGAGTATATAGGACCGTGTTAACATTTAATAACTTAAGAGCTCCATCGAAAGCTTTTTATCTAGACTATACCATCCCCTCTTAAGTAAAATTGTGACCGTCTCCACCAAATACTAATTTCACGGTGTCTGTTGCCTCATCCATCCCCATCAAATTAGATGCCTACTTACACAACCCATTACTTGTTCGTCAGCGAATTTGATGACTTTAAACCACGACGAACTGTTGGTGGGATATAATGTGATTCATACCTTATGCCTAAAAAAAGGCCAAAACATGTCAATAAATTGCATGACCAATTTTCTATCATTATTTGAGTTTTCTGAGCTCCTACCATTAGAAGATGAAATCCCATCAAGACTTCCTACATAACATCAAATAGTCAAAAATCAGTATCATAATTAAGAAACTAAATCAATATATTTGAATAAAATTCCACTAACATTGACAAAAAAAATTGGTTAAAAAATTGATTTTTAATGTGCTTTGGAAATCAGTTAAAATTACTACATAAATAAAAACCCAAAAAACCTTTAGGGTCAGTTTGGGAACTTGGAAACGGGATAACATATCCTAGGATAGGTTATCTTAATTTAATTCCTACCGGGTTAACTTAACCTTGGCAATGGTAGGTTACACTACACCATTTTAAGTGATGTTTAAACGAACTTTCTATCTATCCTAATCTTGGGGTTAACTTAAATTAGCAGCATGATATTTTGTTTGAAATACTATAATAGGTTAATATGAATGATGTTTGTTTCTAAAACTTGTCAAGTTCAATATACAATATATAAACCAACATCCAAACATTTTGGCAAAACAAAAATAAAATGGAATAAAAAAATTAGGATTCTTCAAAAATAGAAATTTCAAAACAAGAATTCTATGTTGATGTTTCTAAATGGATGGGTAAAAAGAAAATAAAAGAATCTTAAAACAACAATATGAAACAAGAATTGACTGAAATGATTGTTCAATCAACTAATTCTCTAGTTTGCAACGTCTAGAAAAATATAAAAATATCTTAAAATATAAATCTCAAAATAAGAATTACGCATGCTAAGCACATGTACAAAAGTGTGAACATATAAAAATTAATAATAAAAAACTAGATGAATATGTAGAATCCTTTCTTCATAAGTATCATAAGGATCAATATACTCTCTTCGTAACTCCTTTCGTCTCCTCCATGGACCAGATATCTCCTTAACCATGGTTATCTTAGAAGTCTGGTAAATGAAATGATTTCTCGAAAAAAACAGTGTTATCATTGAATATTAATTCAGATGCAAAGATATTATGTAAACAGTTGTACAAACAACCTACCCATATAGTTGAGGTTATGAATCTCGTTAATTAAAACCTAAAGCTTTTACTTGAACCTATTTTGTTGACTCTAACAAGTTTAGCATTTTGATCAGCTCGATCAGGTCCACCAATGTATAACAGAATCATTGTATCATTCTTAATTAAAGTTATAAAAGTGTAAACCGCAGTAAGATGAGATTTGTACACGTAGTTCATTCCAAATATCATTTTTGTACTTATCGGGCACATGATTCCATGTTTTGTAAGAGATAGGGACAAGAGTACGAACCAAGGCGCCTTTCAGGCAACCGTATGATGTTGCATTGGGGGAAATGGGAAGACCATTCTCATCAACCTCCATACGCCATAATAACTTTGCAAAATAACAACCAACATCTATCAGAGAAAGTAGTTAAACATATAACAACATTTGTCACTATATATCCACATAAACACATGTAACACGGGTAAAAAATAGCACAGACAGAACCTATCAAGATTGCCCAAGTGATAAAATAAAACTTATCAGAAAAAAGAACCTAAATAAGCAAAAAACTTTAAACTATCATTGTCACATATCGAAAAAGATCACTTAATCCACACAAAGCTTTAAACCACGGAGTAATCGACACATATAATAAACTCTCATTGTCAACATCGATAAATAGTAGGAATTTCAATACTATCTATGGAGGAAGTTAGTCCTTGAGATGAATGCAACACCACAGACCACCCTTTTCATAAATATCATGTGAGTAGAACACTTGCTTCGGGATAAGAATAAATGGCTCATCCAGAGCTCCGTCAATGCTTTTCATCTTAGACAAGTTAACCTTTATCAACCTTGAATTTGGATCAAACTTGCACCCATTAGTCTTGTCTTCAACCTTCACCCAATCACAATAAAAAACTGTTTCTTCAAATTCCATATAATTCAACTTGATAATCTGCCTAATGACTCCATAATAGATCATTTCTTTTTTCCGGTAATCTGTGTCTCATGGACTTCTCTCTATAACTTGTAATAGCTCTCAATGACACACCACTGTTTTGCGATAAAACCCCACCCTCGTAATCTTGTGCACAGAAAGTAAATCCATTGACTTGGTATTTTTTATATGACTGTGCCTTGAAGAGAGGTCCATGCACTAGTCATCAAAGGGTTGAGTTCTCTTCATTAGCTTCTAACAACTGCAAGGGAATGAACATGTGTGTTATGTGTACCATCAATATATAGTTGAAATTCAAGAAAATACTGACATTGTTTAATGTTTATCTAAATCTGCATACATGAATACTTACATTTCAAGAAAATGAGGTTCTTACTGTTGTACAATGATTATTCTTGGAAGCAGTACTAAGAATTAAACTTACATATATACTAGGCACATAGCCAGACCATTACACAACTAAGGTATGTACAAAATTGAAGCTAGTATGTTACCTTTTCTCGTAACCACAAAAGAAAATTTGAGGTATTCTTGGACGAAAAGTTGGTCTGACCATTAGAGCTCGCACAGTTAACATACGAATCATACTTCCTACAATTATATAGACATACATAATAACATCTCAAAGGTGTAAAACTAAAAATTTGTACCTTTGCCACTCATCTAACCCATCGTACTTAGAGAGAAGCCATTTGCGAGCTTGTTCAAACTGCATTTGAGTTAGAGTGATATCCCTAGCTTTACTTAAAGGCATCTCATCAGCAAACTCATCGTCATCATCAAAAAATGCCATTCGAGTATGCTTATGAGTACCCTCACCATCCTTTGACAGACCCTCCATACCATATAAGTACTCTCGCAGCGTATATCCTCTTGCAAATGCACCCATCAATGTACCTTTTTGTTGCGCACCAACCCTTTGAAACCTTTCATTAACCTACAAAGTTATAGACATTAAACAACAAAGTCGTTACATATGACAACACTAAATTTTTAGGCATTGAAGGACAAAAAGTCGTTGGACATCACTCAAGTTATAAACAATATTAAACAATAAAGTCAGTTGTGGTGATTACCTCTCAAAGGGATACATCCACCCAATCTCACCGGACCGGAGATTAAAAGGTGAATACTGATAACAAAGAAATACGGAGGAAAATGTTTGTCCAGAACACACATTGCTTCTACAAGGCTGGCTTTTGCTTTTAACAAATGTTCCCCGATTGATAACCTTTCGCGCACACAATATTAAAAAAAATGCTGATCCCGAGAAGAGATACTGTAGCTCTTTAGGCAATGATGTTGCTATATGAACCAGCAGCGGAAGGAGATGCTGTATTACGACATGGTAATCATGAGACTTGAAGTTCCTTAGCTCCGGAGGATTAACATTGATACGAGGTTAGAAGATTCCGATGGCACCTTTAGATTCTTCAAAACTCGTACAAAAGTCAATTTTCTCTTCTTCGTCATCTCAAATGATCCTCTTTCCATTGTTGTTTTGCCTCCTCTTTAACCACATCTTTTTCTTATCCCCATATCTTCCATGTCTTGACGTGCAGCGGGACTATCCTTTGACTTGCTATTTCCCATCATAGTATTCAGAAGATGCTCCGTTATATTCTTCTCCGTGTGCATGACATCTGTAATATGGCGAATCGCATTTGAACCCCAATTAGGCAAATCATAGAGAATAGATCTTCGAGTGAACAAGGAATGGTCATTAACCTCATCTTCAATATTGACGTCATCTTCAAGTTCCTGAAAATAGATAACATAAGAAAAATTTCAAGTTATTGGAACCAAAACCACACCAATGACATTGAGAAGAAACATGGGAAAGTGGGTTTATTTTTGGAGGTAGATTAATTAAACTAATGAATAAAACCGAAACACAAAAACTAATGAAGACAACCAAATGTAATCTGACTTAGAGGACTAACCTTGATGGTATCAAGCTTTCCTTTTGCGTTTTGACCTTCTTGGAAATTTTACCTACAAGCTCTTGTATCTGCTGCCCTGTTAGTGGCCATGGAGCTGTACCATGCTCTACCCCTTCCGTCAAAAATTTTCCGTCATCACGATACTTATGTTTCACTTTGGTAGCCATCTTCGGTGTCCCCTATAGCAGATCTTCTTAGTAAATGGAAGATAATCAGTAAAAGTGCCTTCACCACAAGTAGGACAGGAAAAATATCCATGTGTTACAAAGCCAGATAAAGTACCTAACGCCGGAAAATCGTGAATTGCCCACAACAACCGCGCTCTCATCAAGAATTCACTATTGCTGAAGGCGTCAAATGCTATAACACCATCCCATAACTCCTTCAACTCATCCACCAATATTTCTAAATAAACATCAAAGTTTTTTTCCGGGAGCTTTAGGGCCTGATATCAGCAATGTCAACAAGGAGAATTCCCGCTTCATACACAACGAAGGAGCTAAATTATAAATACATATAATCACTGGCCAACAGCTGTGTGCAAGACCGAAACACCCATTCGGATTGAAACCATCAGTTGATATCCCAGTGTAACATTCCTTGGCTCCTTTCAGGCGAAAAACTATACGCACATCGCCAAGCTGAATAATCTACGGGATGACGCATGACGTTTATATCTGACTTTGCTCTAGAATGCCAAGTCATTGCCTCCGCGATCCATGGTTCACTATAAAATCGCTTCAGCCTTGTAACCAACGAAAAATATCTTACCGTCTTCTGGGAAATAGTAGTAAGCTTCCTCTCATCATTAAAAACCTTCTTATACCTAGATTCTTGACAAACAGGACACTTCACCAACGATGCACTATCCTTCCAGTACAAAACACAATCATTTATGCAGGAATCATATGTTATATAATCCATTCCTAGTTCTTGGATCATCTTTTTTCACTGGTACTTAGATGGCAACGTGTTTTTCTTGAAGAAACTCCTTCATCAACTCTAAGAGTGCGGTCATACCATTATCGGAAAACCCATATTGTGTCTTGATGTGATTCAATTTGATAGAAGCATACAATGCTGTCATTCCTTTAGGACATGAAGGATATAATAGTTCTTTTGCACGGTCATAGATGATTTCCTTTTCTTCCTATTCTGTTTCAAAGATCATTATGAATCTCACTATCTATTCCAATATTATCATCTACCCCTATAGCAGCACCAAGATCCTCAGCAACATCTCCTAAATTATCACGCCTATAACATGATCGACATCTACATTTTAAGCTAAATTGCCATTACTAGCATTATCCTCAGGTGACCGTGATTCTACCTCTAACTTTTCCCCATGAAAACACCAAGCGTATCGCAGATTGAACACCATACTTTAGCAAATGCAATGAAATATTACTAAGTGGCTCCAATCCTTTACCATTCTTACATCTAACACAAAGGGCATGAGTATAAGGTATTTCCACCACCATTTTTATTAACAAATTCTATAAAGGACCTAACACCTTCTATGTCGATCAGATTTACGGGGCGCTACAAGTAGCTTTTCAGAATCACCACTAGGACTATTTATCATGCTCTGTTATCATGTTCAACAAACACCCAAATCTCGAATGCTATTGCCATCCAAAATCAAAACAACTTCACAAAAAAAACATTGAAGTACAATCAAAACAACTTCACTACCGAGTTCATAGAAATAGTAAATATAGCTACAACAAACCATATAACAGAAATTAAACCCTAAACTGAAATTATATGAAAACCCCTAAAATAGCTTAACATGAAACAATAATTTAAACTTATACCTATGTAGTGTTAACATGAATGATGTTTGTTTCAAACTACCTTGAAAGAAATCAAAATCCCTAGTTCAATATACAATATATAAACCAACATCGAAACTAGAATTTATTTTTAAACAAAAATAAAATGGTAAAAAATTTCTTACTGGAAAATAGAAATTTCTAAAAAACAAGAATTACTTGTAGTAGATAGGGTGGAAAAGAAAATAATAGAATCTTAAAACAACAATAAATTGAAACAAGAATTAGCAACGGAAAATGAAAAATATAAAAATATCTTAAAATATAAATCTCAAAATAATCGACATTTTAAACAAAAATAAAATTAAAAAATTTCTTAAAATAGAAATTTAAAAATTAATAATCTTAAAACAACAAAAAACTAGAAAAATATAAAAATATCTTAAAATATAAATCTCAAAATAAGAATTACGATAAAAATTAATAATAAAAAACTAGATGGTACGACGGCGACGTTGATAATTATTCCACATTGCATCTGCAATTGAAGTACGAAGTTCTGAAGCTAAATCTCGCTCTCTATTTCTCCCGAGTCTAGCACCTTCGTTATTGTCTTCCGGAACCTCAGGAACTGTTTCTTGTACAGGCAAAACACCTCCATCATCAAGAAACAAATCATTTATACACTCTCTACGAATGTGGTTATGGATGATGCAACATGCTAGCACAATTTTCACTTGTGTTTCATATGGATATTGAGGTTGTACTTGCAAAATAGTGAATCGCCTTTTCAGTATTCCAAGAACACGTTCAACTACATTCGGTAACGATGAGTATCGAAGATTAAATAATTCTTTGGCATCTTTTGGGAGATTTCCCCCGTACTCCTTCAAGTGATAACGAACGCCGCGATATGGAGTAATAAAACTTGGCGTAAGGGCGAATCTTGCATCTCCAAGATAATATTTTCCTACACAAATAAAAAATTAAGATTATACTATCTCAATTATAAAGGCAGAAGAAATATTTAATTAAATAAAAAAAAAATGATGTATATCATACCTTCTGGTACAATTAATTTATCTGATCTTGTTAAAGCTGAATCCAATATACGCCCGTCATGAGCAGAACCTTCCCAACCCGCAAGAACATATTGAAATTGCAAATCGAATGAGCATGCTACTAAAACATTCTGAGAAATAAACCCTTTTTTGTTCCGATAAAGAGCTTGTTCATCCTCACTAACCATTGTCGGTATGTGAGTCCGTCTATTGCTCCAACACAATTCTATGGTTGAATATACATAATTAATTAATTGGTTCATTATATCTAAATATAAATATGCTTCTAAGAGTACCATCAAATTAATTTTAAATTAGAAATCACAATGAAAATCATGTACCTTAAAATATGGATAAAATCTCGGATTTTCTCTTATCTCATCAGGGGTACTAGAACCTGCTGGCTGTAAAAAATCATCTGCAAGTTGAACAATAGCATCCAAGACAGCGTTAATGTGTCAACTGATTGTCTCTCCTGAATGTTGAAAACCTTCTTGGAGTATTCTATTACGTTCATTATGACCAATGGCAAGCATAAATATTTCCACCTTCTCCTCAAATCTAACTCCCTTGATGTGTCGAAGCAACTGTTTTTCTTGTAACAATTCACATAATAATAAGAAGACATGCTTTTCCATTCGAAAACTGTTTTGACATCGCACATCATGTCCATTTAGAATTTCATCTACATGAGCTGAGCCGCTATGAATTGAATCATGACACACAGTCTTATCCACAAAGTATTGATAATAACATCCTATCAGTGATGTTGTAGCTGCTGCAACAACTACTATGGCATCCTCTTCATCTTCGAAACTAGCCATAAATAAAATATTTAATGTACCTAATGACGAAAAAGAAATAAAAACAATCAAAACCAAATAATAGAAACTCAAAATGCAATATAAAATCTAAATAAGTAAACAAAACAAAGTTTCATAATAAATAAATAACTAAGAAAAATGATGCCATATGGTCCACTAAAATTTGAAACTAAAAATAACCAGACAACTAAAATATCCACCTAATTATTTGGAAACCAAACCATATGAACACCAACTAAAATTCAGTGTAAGTGTGCACCGATGGATTAGTAGAATATATCACTATAGTTTGTTATTATTTTTTACCACTGGCATCAGCTGAACCTATTTGATGTCTAAAAGATACTAACTTGTCCTGTTGATCATTCTTCACTTCAGTATACCCTATTGATATACTAATGAACTCATCTTCCCTATTGACATACTCATCGGAATATGCTGTTCTTCGTAACTAAAAAAAAAAAAAAAAACCAAAGACAAGACAAGGGAAATTTTCCTTTGAGGAATTTTATCAAACAATGACGGTTCTGATCGTACTTTCAAATTTTCAATCAATTTATGTCATAGTAACACGAAGATCTATACCATTATCAACAAGTAAATGATAAATAGCAATGAACACATAGCAATTTTCAGAAAATAATTAAAAAATAATAATTAGAGGGAGAGAGATACAAGAAGATGAAGAACTTATTGGAATAAAGTATACCTTGTTAGATACAGGAAGATGAAGAACCTCTGCAAACATGAAAAGAAAAAAAATTTAATCGATTCCGTGATGAAAAGCTAATAACAAAAAAAAAAAAAAAATTACCTGAGATTTCTATGGAGAACGAAATGTTAAGCTTGAAGAAGTATGTAGAAGAGAAGCGAATTTATAAACCCTTCGTGGGTTTAGAGGGTTCCGCAGTGGAGTTTGTTGCACTATTCTTGGCTGGGAAACTGGGAGAACGAGTTTATGGGAGAATACCATAAACCTGCTTTTTTGGTGTTCGAAAATCCCGAGAGGTTTTGATATCCCAATCCCATCTTGGAATATGTATGAAACAAACACAAAATAACCATTTTTTAAAGGATAACCCAATCTAGGTTGGGATATCCTCGTTGCCGAACTCGCCCTTAATAAATACATAAAAAGGAAAAGGTTAAACTCTTTAAACCTTTAACTAATCTTTTGTGTATATCTCACATACCTATTATTACTCCAAATAAATAATATAATCTCCGATAATAAGCAAGAAGGTAGTAAGTATGGTCCAGAAACATTCATTTTGATAACATCCACAACAAACAAATAGGCCTCTTCACCTCAAGTCCTTGCACCAGATCATCATAATAATAATTGAAACATATTAGAGAAATCAAAGAATTCTACAAACACTGGATCATAAACATAATATGGAAGACTTGAATTCACACATATTTCCACTATTTTTACTCACCTTCTCTTATCTCCAAAATATCACCCTTTAATATTTATCACCCATTTATATTTATCATCCTTACACAACATTGATTTAAGCAAGACTTGTTGAAGTATTTTCTCATCTTCTGAAGCCCAACCATCTCTGCATTTTCCATGTCCTACATATTTTTCAGCAATCAACGAGTTTATTCCAGAAATCTCCTACAAAAACGACTAACACACTACAACACAGAACAAACCATAATAATTGTACAGTTCAAATATCTTCAATAGATTGTTGCTAAGCGACTACCTTTTGTTTGGGCCCCAAATCATCTATAGCTTGTTAATAATGCTGGCGAGGCTTCCAACTAACTTTAGTGCATACCAAATAATTCAACGCTTAATTAGCTATTTCTGGAACCATATTACACAAAGAAAACAAATCAAATGATAACTCACTCTTTAGACATGATTTTAGTCTAAATTATAAAAGCTTCTGACTTACATAAAATCAAAAGAGAGATACAATTACGAAGTTAAAGTAAAACGCCTAATTTCCAAAGTAATTTTTGGTTAAAACCTTTTGATAGTACAGTCATTAAAAACTGATCAAATTAATAAAAATACGAACTGTGGCCCACAGACTGCATGCAAATAAAAATGTTAAATAAAAATAAATTGTTATATTAAACCTCTCCCAAATTTCATGTAAATGAAATTCATTAAATGCAGTTATGATATATATGTCGTGGCCATTCTAACAGTGAGGCCATGATGGGGCTGGAGGACCAACATAAGTATGTACATGAATTTAAAACCGAGATGGTACATGGTGTGCATTATTTTTTTCAAATAACATTTCCCTTAAAAATATAAAGTAGACAACCATACTTGCATATCATCTGAGAATCAATAAAATTACCAGTTTATTGACTCATTTAAGTACCTCTTTGGTCCCTGGGGACTCCGATGCGCAGTTATAATCCCGTAATGACATCGCCATAATCATCGTCACCATCACCCACCACCAAATTATAAGATAAAAGTGGATAGGAGATACTCCATGCTCAAAATATTTTTAAGTTCACAACCACTTTGAGATTATAAATTGATATATCTATCTTAGATGAAACATGATGACATGGGATTTGATAGACAAAAGTTGTAGCATATATAAAAAGGAACTTTGGTAAAACAAAATTTAAGACACTGCACTTTCATAACCGTAGACCAATACTCAGATAAAAAAATAATATTTATACCTGCATAAAAAGAATTCGATTTACAATCACTAAAATACAAAAGAAACTATTAAAAAATTTCTTCGTAGATAAAAAGTAAGACCAAAACCTTAAAAGAATAGACCTTTCTCAATATCTAAAAGCCTACAACATTACTTTCAAATAAAATTCGTCCATTGCGGACCTCTAAACCATACACACATAGCTAACGTCACAAATGTGATCATCATCATATTACATTAAGTTAAATATTGAGAATCGGAACAAACCAAAATATATTCTAAATGCACATAACATCTAAAGTAAAGTACTCCAGATAAGCAGATATACTTGAGGAAGAAACAATCGTAACAAATTAATTGAAATACTACTTGCTCACATATTTGTCCATAGGTAAAAGCAACATCTTATAGTTTTGATATAAAGTTATAGAGCCAAATCCATTTTATTTATTTATTTTTTCCAGGACAACATGTTTGTAAATGTGCCCGTATAGCCATTCCCTTAATTACTGGCTCTATCCTTCGTCCTTGTTGTAGAAGAAAGGCCAAGCATCCTAAACTGTTGTCATTCATTCCAGATACCAAGAATATGAAAATGACTAAACTTCTGTTGGTGAAACACTTTTCCGAAGTCCGCCTAACTAACTTTAGCTTGAAAAAAATAGCATTTTCCGAAGCATATATTAACTGCAAGATCTTAAGATGAGAATTACCATAACACCGACATTTATGTTGAATTCAAAAATGAAGCTAGTCTTGGACAACATATCCATCTGCATAAATACGTATTAGTCGATATTTCCGACCATTCTTCATTATTGACCAACTTAAAAGATTGACTACAAAGTACATTGAATGAAGATATATAGTGCAGAATCAGTGACACGGATCATCACCCAAATCCAACTTCGACAAAATCAAAAGTGAACTAAAAATTGCAACCCCGCACAATATTCCCGAAAACTGGAATCCTGGGGCATATCCCTAAGACGACAGTCGATTTTGGGGAATATCCACAATTTTCCCTAAACATACATACACTCACTCACACCACATAAGAGTTCTGAATTTCAACATTCTCAAGTACTTTAAACAGCTCACCCATACCGAAAGTAAAAATCATATCAAGTAGTAATTCACTGGCACTCCAACATTGAAGCTACGACCCACCCATACCTAATTAACCCCCGATTACATGTCTTATCTCGTAATACATGAACAATGGTCCATAGACATCAAAAAAAAAAAAAAAAAAAAAAAACCATACCCTTTCAACAGAAACACATACTACAATAAATATCGTAAAACAGTCGGGGTATGATAGAAATCTCAAATCTTAGACAACTTTCCAGGGAAGCTTGTTGCTTCATATCTTGCCATTCATCAGTCTATCCTTGTTATCCAAATATCTCGGCTCTTGATCAAGGATCTGCGGGAGTCCTGCAAAGAGTTCTTTTCTTTCTTTGATGTCAATGCGCTCTTGATCTTACTAAGACAACTGTCGCCTCTTCCTTTGTGTCTTTAAATTATATCTTCCACATTATTCACTGCTTCCACCTGCGAGATTCAAATATTTCAAATGTAACTCAGATCAAGACAAATCTTAAAAATATAGTAAGATTTAGCCAGGTACTACCATAAGTACATATGGAAGACCAAATAATAAAATATACCAGGCAAATGTTTAGGTCACCTGCATATCTATCAAGCACCTCGACAGCTTTCTCACCTTTTATAACAGCATGCATTGTAAGTACTTCAACTTAAAAAGAACATAAACCTTCTATTGAATACTTATACCTATTAGATTAAAAGATTTGAGATTCAGAACATGCATAAACACAAACCCAAGTGTATGGGTTAATGTTATAGACTAATTCAGAACCTCATAATTTATAATTTCCTCAAAACTCCCTTTTCTTTTTCTTTTTCTTGTAGCTTCATATCTGCTGAAATAAAAATTCAGGAAATCAATTCTCAAAAAAAAAATGGAAAACATAGACACAAACCGCATTAACATCTCATCCGTGATCCCATGTGATCCCATCCAGTGGAAGAGGGGATTTTTTGTTGAGGGTACAGAGACTGTAAGAGATAAACATGCAATACCGAAGATATACATGAGCTACTGAAAAGCAAGAAACTAAAAAATCAAAACAAAACAGGGACAATGATAATCAGGAAAAATACCAAATATTATTGGATGTGTTAAAATCAATCAACAAAAAAAGAACGAAGTTAAAAAGATGGGTTAGTATCACAAAACTTAAGATTTGATTGTTTTAGGGTTCACCTTATTCCCAGTTAAGAAATTTTTAGTTTTCTAGAATGTGCAAGCACTACTACTAACTACTACTAAAAATGAGAATCAAATCCATATAGTGAGCAACGACAATTCCATGAACAGAAAAACATGAACAACAATATCTATAATATCTATAAAGATATCTCTAAACAGTGTGAAGAGGCATAGTCAGTTCTTAAGTGCATCGAGATATCTCTAGTTCGTGGGGGTTATATTTGTCTAGGACTGCGGCCTCCAAAAATGGAAGTAAGAAAAATAACAAAAAACAGAATATATCTCTAAACAATCAAGTCAAATCTAGCAGTCGAAAATCATTCTTGGGCAAGCTTCGGTTAAAAGTGTAATTGTTACACCATGAGACAAATGCTATCAATCTCATTATAAATTCTCTTTGAAACGTAACAATTGCACACCTAAAATAAGGTATATGCGCCAATAACTTAAAATTGAGAAGATATTTGATAAGGGATGTTGGCAACACAAACATCGAAGTACGACAAATAAACTATAAGAAAACGGTCGTTTTCCAGAAAGTATAAGAATTTCCCATAAAGCATAAGAATTTCAAAAAGAAGAAATTATTTTTATTGATCCTTCCAACCCAACTCACACCCTTCATGCTTCAAAAAAATAAATAAAAACTAAACAAACCCATCCTTTCTAACATCATACAGATAAGACAGAAATCAAAAAAGGAATAATACCAAATTAGATAAAATACCAAGATTGCTGAAGTTTTCTTATGAGTTTCCTACAAACCGACTGCGGAAGTTTACTTGATACCGAGTCTCCGGAAATGGGAGTAACCTCGAATGTAACCGAGTTCTTAGACTTTGATAATTTCTAAGAGTTTCCTTTGGATATGTGTTTGACCTCTAATATCATTTTCATACATTGCTAAAATATATTAAATATGGTACATGGTTTCATCACTTACCTGCATTATAACAACGAAAGCCTTCATGATGTAGAATCTGAAACAATTGATCTTCTTGGAGTTGGATGAATAGAGATTCCACGCAAAAAAAAAAAAGGTTAATATGACACAAACTTAATTCACATTACAATAATTTCAGTGTTAGGTAAGAATTCTCCGATCAATAAGGAACCTATATTATATTTTTGTTACGTGCTCAAGGGAGTTTAAACACAATTGGGCAAGATGAAACCAAACTTACTCATTAACCTTAATAAAAAAATATTTTTGTGATGCTTCCCTCATCCTACTATTGTCACCAACCAACCTTGTTGAGTTGTCAAATATTTCAGAGCATTTTTCTCTTACTATAATGTTCACACATTTCAGATTTCTGAAAATTCTGGAAAACTTAAGGATGATCCTCGAGGATATGATCATGAACATTAAAGAAAGAGAAAACCTTTTTGAAATATGGCTTTTGTTTTCTGTTGAAAAGTTTCCAAATATTGTTCTTCCTTTTGCTAACACCGCCCTTTACTGTGCTTTACTATTTAACATATTAAAAAATCACTTAAAGTGTAAGCTTGCGAACTCTGACATGGAATGCAACATTGAGTGCAGATTTTCCAAAGGTAAACTTCAGCGCGAAACCTATAAAGCTCATTGTAAGAACAGTATGTCATCAATCCATGCATACCAAACTATATGTGAAGCACCAAGACATGAGAGAAATAATCATGCATTAGGAACAACCAATACTTATTAGCAGTCACATATATATAATGCAAGGATTTCGAGGTCTAAAAAATATCAAATAAAGATGTGAACATTAATTTAATAATTTCTATGACATTTAACCTTACATATAGGACGAAATTCTTCAAAAAAAAAAAAAACGTTGCCAAACTCCAAACATTGTAAAAAACATAATCCAAATACAACCTATTTTCTTGAAATGTTTACCGTTGTAGTTTTATTTGTGACTTGTTAACTACATACTGCTTACATTTTGTGCATATTAGGAATGATTTTTTCTTGTATATTTCAGGAACCATGGACACATATAAATAGATAATTTCAGAACATTAATTAATTAAGCGAATTGTATACCTCGTATAAGCCAGAGATATGTACAAAGTTTCAGCTCTTTTATACTGACACGGTTATATTTCTTAAAGGTTGATAAGGTGTTCATTGGTTAATGTCACTTCATAAACCCTAATAAACATATTCCGACCAACAAAACACTAAAGTTAATTACTTAATCCCTAAGTTCATATGGGCACAAAAGAGAATTCTGCACTTACATGGAAGAAAGAAAGCCTCAGGTGTCCATCCATACGAAGTCAACGGCAACAATTTTCTAGAATCCTGAGTTGAATCCTATAGTCATGAAATCCAATATTTACAGATGTTAAAACAACAGCTAATCATGTACAAAAAACTAAGTACTATTAAGTTCAGTACTACAATCTCTAGTTCCTTTCAATTTTAATCTTGTGTAATAAAAATATGTGAATGAAACCTCAACAAAACAATCAAATTTATGCATATCGTATTTGGCCGACAAAGAAACAGAAAGAAAAAACCAAGAAAAAGACTTAGATATTGTTAACCTTACGAAACATAAATATTAACAAAAACAAATTTGAAGAAACCCTAATTCAATTAATCTTGAATAATTTTGAGAATTTGAACTCCAAAACACTGGACATGTGCACAGACGCAGATGCCTAAATAAGTATTTGATTAAATATTAAAAATCAAACTCTATACAATTATTTTGTTTAGTTAAATACCTAATTGCTTCGCTGCATCAACCCTACAAAGCTGCAGCCTCTCATTCTGCTTTTGACAAAAAACCTGAAAAAATTCAACATGCCGAAATCAGTACAATTAAATTCAGCAAAACTACATCAGAGAATCAAGTAGGAATACAAAACAAAAAACCAGACATGGAGGAGAAGAAAATGGCATGTTAAAAAAAAAAACTATACCTCTGTTGTAAATATGGCGAAGGCTTCTTATACAGAGCATGCACAAAGAAACCAGAAACATGGGGAAGGCCATATTTTTTTTATATAGCAAAAAAGGTGACGTAATTCACCATATATAGTTACCGGAAAACCGAAATAAATCTTGGGCTTCCAAAGTTAGCTAAATCTCTCATTAAATATATCTAAATATCAAGTACTTCTTATAATAATTCAATTTTTCTTATAAAACATCAAAATACCTTAAAAATGAATCTAAGACGATCGTGTTTTCTAAAAATGTTATTTTTTGTTTCTGTAATTAAGTAAAACCAACGTTTGTTTCTGTAATTAAGTAAAACCAACGAAAGCAGTCAAAATATATCGGGATACTTTTGTATTTGTAGGATTCTTAACCTAAAATAATATGGGGATAATATATATTCATATAGATTTGATTTCTTTTTACTAAATTTCGGTTTTAGAGTTTATTTTTAGTAACTCACTTGTTATCGTTCAATTTGGAGCATTTATTAAAAATTAACGGCCACAAAATGTAAGGGGGCTAACTTGGTTTTAGAGATGTGATTGGTTGTTTAGGTTGTTGATAGATAATGAACAAATACTTCTCTAGTTAATAGTTTTGTTAACAAAAATATCATTCCCAAATATTAATCTAAATTGATATATATTTGTTAACAAAAATATGATTTTATCCCGAATGTTCATTCAAAGCATTCCAAATATAGTATGGAATATTTGACGGAGATCTTTTGACTTTGGTTAAGAAATATGATTTCTTTAATAAATAGATTTGTTAACAAAAATATTACTCCCTAAAATTAATCTAGATTTGTTAACAAAAATTACTTCCTAAAATTAATCTAAATATAGATCCTCAAATTTATCTAAATATAGATTTTTTAACAAAGATATGATTTTATCTTGATTGTTCATTCAAAGTATTCCAAATATGGGATATTTGATGGAGATTTTTTTACCTTGGTTAAAATATGTGATTTTCGAGATATTATTTTTATAGTAATTAAAAAGTTCTTCGATATTTTTTACTTCCTAAAATTAGTATAAATATAGATCCTCAAATTTATCTAAATATAGATTTGTTAACAAAGATATGATTTTATCTTGAATGTTCATTCAAAGCATTCCAAATATGGGATATTTGACTGAGATTTTTTTACCTTGGTTAAAAAATGTGATTTTCTAGATTTTTATTTATAGTAATTAAAAAGTTCTTCGATATTTTTTTTCCTTTTTCTATATTTCACGGCCCTAAATCCTGACCCTACATTATTAATTCGATTACACGATTCAGATTTTATTAATATCATGTAAACATGGTGTAAGAATTTTTAACAAATTTCAGCCAACCAGAATCAAGGGTTTCGTCTACTTACCAACATAAAAGAAGGTGTACGCTACCGATCAATTTGGAGCATCCGATCGAATCTATTCTATTTAAAATTAACGGCCACGAAATGTAAGGGATCTAACTTTGATTTCGGCCAATCAGGAGCGAGGGTTTTGTTCACCGGCCAATATAAGGGGAGGTTACCGCAACTCTCGACGTGGTGTGAGAGATGTGGTTGGGTGTTTAGGTTATTGATATAGAAGACAAAGAACAAGAGACACAAAATAGAGGGAAAGAAGAAGGGAGAAATTCTATTCATTAGTGTGTTAGACAAACGTTAGATCCTCTATTTATAGGGCTAGACACAAGGACATCCCAATAATAAACGAGATTCACCCTAGATATTCTTAACATAATTACACATTTATAACACTCCCCCAGATGACATTGTGTCTAAGCTAATTGCCTCGTTAAAACCTTGTCAGGAAATTCCAAAAAGACAAAACCTGATCGAAGGGAAAAGAGTACAATTAACAAAACTTAGAAAATATTTGGACACGCAAATGTTGCCTCACTAAAACCTTGACTAGGAAAACCCAGTGGGAAAAACCTTGATGAAGGAAAAAGAGTACAACAAAATAAGTCCAACAGAATGCACCTTATGCGATGGTGCTCCCCCCGATGAGTACTTCAGTAAATTCTTGGATTGCAAATCTTTGAGACGAGACTTCCCAATTTCGGTGAACGAATTTCTTAAATGATGAATATAGTAATGCGTTCGTGAGAATTTTCCAGTTAATGAAGTCTTCGTTTGTGTTAGTCTTCTAATGGTAGTGTTCTCGAATCTTTAAGCTTCTCCAAATTCATTGAGAACTTGTGTCTTGGTTTGCTATCTTCGGAGATGATTTGCATATGTAGTTGACGTAGTTTCTTTAACAAGGTGCCAATATGTAGTTACAATACCAAAGGTGAACAAAATTTGTGATCATGCCTTATATGGATCAGAATGATATCCAAATTCATAGGAGAAGTTTATGTTGATGTGGTCTAACAAAATGATCTAGTTAATGGTGGGAATCCACCAAATAACCGAAATCGATACAACTCCCCCTTGGATGACCACCATGTTGAATTAAATTACCTCGCTAAAACCTCGCCAGTAAAACCCAATGGGAAAAAAATTGGACAAATGAAAAAGAGCACAAATATCAACATTTTGAAATAAAATAAAATGTCATGTTGCCTCGCTAAAACCTTGTCAGGAAAACCACATGGGATAAAACCTGAAACGAAGGGAAAATAGTACAACTTTTGACGTAAATATGGATGCTTACCCAACTATATGGGTCTTACATAAGATAAGCATCAAAGCAATAACTTCAGTCCTTCTCAAAGACGAGTTTAAGCTAGCATAATTTCAACTGCAGATTTAAGAAAGAAAGAAAAAAAATAGAATTCATGCTGCTAAAGCGTGGATTTTTGTGTTTTTAAGGACTCCTCAAGAGACCCATAAAGTTGATAGCATCAACTAATTAATCCGGATTTTTGGTTGTGTACCAAATTTCTAAAAACACATAAAGGATTGTTAAACCTTATGTAAGAAAATAAGGTGGCTGCCTGAATTAAATTTGAATCCTCAAAAGATTAAAAATTCAATATGTTCTTCGACCACATTTCTTGTGTCAATGCAATATGATTCCTTCAAATACTACCATGCCAAGTGCATTATATAAAGATAACAATTAATGAATCAATCCTAGGGTCTGAACAAAAATGAAACCCTTAAAATAGTTTTTACAACGAAAAATTTCTCGTATAATGCATTATGACTACAATGTAATTAATATAGGCTTGGCATATTTATAGTGATTCGTTAATTGAGAAACTAATCCAACCTAATTTGGATTGTATGCCAACCAATCACATATGTCGACATTCCTTTGCAAAGGGGTTCGAAACCACTATCATTTATTTGAGTAGCTACTATAAACGAATATTCGACAATATTTAGTTTATCACGATCCCACGAAATTCTCAAGTGTATGCATATCTTGAAAAGAATATTCACAAAATTACTGGCACCAGCGCCCACGGGCATTGTAATCTCCTTGTATTCAAATGAGGGATAATAATTTTGAGAATGTGAGTCGTGTTTTTTGCACACTCAATTGGAGCACTACCAATAACTTCTTACGGAACGCTACTTATTTTGCTAGATGTGACTGGGTTTTCCACTTATAGAGGCAAAAGCTTATATAAAAGAAAATGAGACATTTTACGCCTAATTGATAGCAGCCTTTTTTAATTTGATCATGATGGGAGAGAAACTGATATAACATTGAAGTTAATTAACACCAACTTTTGCTGGTATGTATAGTCTCCCCCTGATTATGGCGGATATATTTTCATCTCATAAAATCGAAAAACAAGTTTTGTAAAGTATTATCCGATTAATTTGAAGACATATACTCATAATGAAACATGTCTTTCGACATAAATAAAATGTAGTCTTAGTAGACCTATATATTTACCATCAACCATGGATTATTTTTGGAATAATAAAAAAAAAATTAACAAAAGGCATTAAAGATATGCAAACAAATATCCAAAATAAAACTAAAATCCTGACCTATAGGGCCAACGAAATAATCATTCACTTTAGAATGAAATTATAGACACATTCTTTATCAAAAAAAAAAAAAAATCAAATTAAGATCAATATAGTCACTACAAGGACTAATAATATTGGCTATCAATCCGGGTGCGCATCCCTTGATCTTTAGTGTCCAATTCCAACTACAAGTGGAACTATTTCAAATTTTGGAGAATAATATAATGAAGAAAATCAAAAATTGTTAAATTGGTGTTTGTCGTAATAACCAATCTCATCCTTCTAGGATCCATGGAGAAATATAATTTCAATTGGTTTAAATGATTCTTTTGAGAAAAATAAAGAAATCATTATGGTATTCTTTGTAGAGAAAAGTCTACGTTTTGGTTGATAAAGATTTCTCTGAAGGAATATTACCAAAATTGACTAAAATACTTAGAATGCCAATTTTTTTGCATCTCATTATAGAGAATCTATGGAAAAAATTAATATTGATTGGTAAAACGACATACCAAAATCATATCGACGACTGGAAAACGAAGAATGTCGTTTTCTATGGAAAATCCATTGTGTGGTAAAAGAATGGTGTCTCTAAAGAACACAAACCAAATACGAATCACATGATCATTGTCCAATGGGCAAAGATAACAATATTAACTGGCCGGAGGTTTTTCAACCATGCACGTGATTTGATACTGTAAAAGTGATTGTAACACCAATTTTTGGTGATTACAGTTTCATTAAAGAGATAGAAACCGTAAACCATCTTATAATGGATTTATTTTTTCTCGTTCTCAAAAAAAAAAAAAATTGAGAAGAAAGGAAAATCAAACTTGTTTAACATAGTCGATCACCGGCAATCCTTATGTAATTATACATCTTTAAAGGATATACTTTGACTCGTGGCCATATTGATTGTGAAGATATATAAATCCACCGCATATGGAGAGAAACAAAAATATCGTCAAGCTTATTGAGGAGGGAAAACAACAATTTAATAAAGTAATGAAACAGTATATGAACGGAGAGAAAAAATAAATAAAATAACTATGTAGTATTTTGGTGCGTATATGACATCTTAAGTTGTCATATCTGATACTTCTTTTTAAGCATAACGTTTAAGAATAAGGTGCTTCCACTGTTTCAATCCAATTTAACATAAACCTACATGACGACAAAGTATAAGTTAGTAGAGAAATATGAATCAATCAAACCAATATAAAATTAATATAATAATAAAGGTTAAGAAATATTTCCCATATGGTATGCGGATCCTTTATGAAAAGCGTCGACGTCTCATTAATCGTTCTCGAAGCCACGGACTTAATTAACGTAGCTCGATGGAGAGTCTGCTGATAATGTATTGTGATATAGAAGACAAAAAGCAAGAGACACAAAATAGAGGGGAAGAAGAAGAGAAAAATTCTATTTATTAGTGTGTTAGACAAACGTTAAAGCCTCTATTTATAGGGCTAGACACAAAGACATCCCAATAATAAACGAGATTCACCCTGTATATTCTTAACATAATTACACGTTTATAACAAATACTCCCTCCGTCCCACTATTAAGTGATCTAGTTTAAGTTTGCACAATTTTTAAGGCAAGCAAGGAAAATAGTACTTTTAAGCATTTTTTACAATTATACCCCTTATGGATAGGAATTAGTGAAATTTAGAAATGATTTATCTCTCAAACTACTCCACGGATGTTCGCAAACTTCATTCCATTGAAAAACATTTTAAAACACCTACGTAACGAATATAAACAAGCCTATCAAATTATACATATTTTTTATAATTAACTAAAAGGATAATTTTAAAAATATCTTTTTATTTAATGATATATGTCACTTATTAGTGGGACAAAATCTAAAATTAAATAGGTCATTTAATAGTGGGACGGAGGGAGTATATCATTTTTTTTCTAAAATTAAGGGAGTATCTATTGCCCAACAAAACAAAAAAAACGTACAAAAAGTGAACCATGACAGTGTGACACATTGCTAAACTCGAGCAAACTGGTCGGCACCCCCCTGGCGTAGACGCATTTGTTTCTCTTTACTAGCATCCCAGCAAAAAAGACGCGGATCTCAAAATCCAAAACCAACATAGATAACTTGTACACTTCACACTAGGAATAACCGCAAAAGCACAAGAAAAGATCAGCAGGTGACAAATGGTGATAAGTTTCTAACCGGTGGTGGGGGTATTTTTGAGAAATGGGCAGTGCTAAAAATTTGACATTTTTTCTTGTACTTTTTTTCGTGGTTGACGAACAACACACACCTGTTATGCACGTTAATGAGGTTTGCGTCACACATCTAATATTCAAAAGTCAATTATTCAGGGCTATTAAATGTACAGATGTGTATCACCACCTCCTCACCTGAGTTGATGTCATTTTTTCTCGTATGGACAACAAATCACCTCAAAAAAAGTCATACATACACTACTACTGGACTTCTTCTTTTCTTCATTTTTTGTGGAACTAAATTTGCCGTCACAGTTGGCGTGATTGGCAGTTGTCTTTGCGTGTTTGTTGCATTTATTAAGATCGAAACCTGTTTCATGTTTATAAATACCTCAATTGTGAGTGTCACATGATGGGGTTTTATAAGACTAAACTACATCTCAAAACTGGATTCAATTTTATGCACCGGTTAGAACTTGTGTTTGGTTAGGTTTAGGGTTAGAATAAGAGAAGAAAGAGTTTAGATGAAAGTACTTTTTATTAGAAGAATCAGTTGCCTTACAATATGTCTCGACTGTGTTTATATACACAACTAGTTGTAGACTTCTACAAGTTACAAGGTTTCCTAAAATACAAGAGTTCTATGAATGGTAAACTTGTAAGGTTATACGTAACAACTCCTTGGTCATTACGTTAACTCAATACCCTCCCGCAAGCGTAACGGGGCATCTTGAACCGTGAGCTTGGAACGCAACAAAGCAAAACGATCTTTAGAAAGCGGTTTGGTGAAGATATCTGCAATCTGATCCTTGGAAGAAATGAATCGAACATCGAGTTGTTTAGAAGCAACTTGATCACGCACAAAATGATAATCGATTTCTATATGTTTAGTACGTGCATGGAAAATCGGATTTACTGTAAGATATGTTGCTCCAAGATTATCGCACCATAGAACCGGTGGAGATGCGGTAGAGATCTTAAGTTCCGAGAGAAGAGATCGAATCCACATAATCTCAGCAGTAGCAATATCAAGACCGCGATACTCAGCTTCAGTACTTGAGCGAGATACGGTTTTTTGTTTTCAAGCACTCCATGAAATAATGTTTCCACCTAAGTAAATACAATACCCACTTGTAGAACGACGATCTTCCAATGAACCAGCCCAATCAGAATCAGTATATGCAGAGAAGGACAATTGTAGAGCGGGCGATGGTTTGAGATGAATACCAAATGTAGAAGTTTGCTTAAGATACCGTAGTATACGTTTAACCAATGTCCAATGAAATTCAGTTGGAGCATGCATAAATTGGCAAACTTTATTCACAGCATAGGCTAAATCAGGACGAGTAAAAGTCAAGTATTGTAATGCACCCACAATGCTACGATATTCAGTAGCATCTTTTAACAAGGGACTGCGATCAGATGACATATCACCTGCAGTACTCAAAGGAGTTTGGATGGGTTTGACACCATCCATTTTAGCTCGAATAAGAAGATCATGAGCATACCTTTTTTGTGTAAGAAACATACCAGACGAATTGCGAGTAGCTTCAATCCCCAGAAAATAAGATAATGAGCCGAGATCCTTGATAGCAAATTATTTTTGTAAAGAGGTTCGAATGAACTCCAAGCTTGTAGGATTTGAACCAGTCAAAATTATGTCGTCCACATAAACAAGCAAGAACACAATTCCTTGGTCATTACGACGAATAAATAAAGAAGAATCACATTTGGAAGTGATGAAACCCATCTGTAGTAAGAAGGTGCTAAGCCGATGATACCATGCCCGTGGCGCTTGTTTGAGACCATAAAGAGACTTTTGAAGTTTACAAACATGGTTTGGAAAGTTAGGATCAGTGTATCCTGGTGGTTGTTTCATATATACTTCTTCCTCAAGTTTTCCATGCAAGAACGCATTTTGAACATCTAACTGATTAATTTCCCAATTATACGACAGAGCTATAGTAAGAGTGATGCGAATGGTGCAAGGCTTGACAACTGGACTATATGTTTCACCATAATCAACACCTTCTTGTTGATTGTACCCCTTAGCAACAAGAAGAGCTTTGTATCGAACAATTTTACCATTAGCATCACATTTTAGGCGATAAACCCATTTGCAACCAACCAAGTTCATAAAAGGATCATAAGGAACATAAACCCACGTACCATTCTTAAGCAAGGCGTTGTATTCATCATCAGAAGCTTGGCGCCAGTTAGGATCTTCCTGTGCTTGAGAGAAACATGTTGGTTCAAGTAGAGAATCACAAACAAGAGAATACTTTGAAGTGTTTGGCTTAAAAATTCCGTTTTTAGCACGTGTCACCATCGGATGAGTTGGCAGAGAAGAAGTAACCTATGGCTGAGTGTCAGATACAACGGTATCCTGAGGAGGTACGGCAACAATATGAACAGGTGCTGGCAACTCAACGTGTTGTGGAGACATTGAAATATGCTGAGTAGTCAAAGGAAGTGATGCTGGAGTCGACAGTGTAGCAGATGGCTGCACAAGTTGCTGCGGAGAAGAACCAAGGTGTAGGTCCAAACTGACATCTTCCGTTGGCAAAGGTAAGTGACTAGATGATGGATGGGTAGTACCAACACGAGCTGGAATAGTTGAGATGATATGCATAGGGGAAGATGTTACCTTATCAGATGAAGAAGATGCTGGAGAAGATTCTTTAGCCGCAAAAGGAAAAGTGGTCTCATCAAAAATAACGTGTCGACTAACATATATACGACCAGTTGGGACATGTAGGCATTTGTAACCTTTATGCTGCGGACTGTAACCAATAAAAACACAAGGAGAAGAAGAAGAATCCATCTTATGAGAACGGTAAGGGCGGAGATGAGGAAAACAAAGACATCCAAAGACTCGAAGAGAGGTATAATCGGGTGTTGAACCAAACAATACTTCATATGGAGAGGTTTTTGCAAGAGCAGATGATGGTACTCGATTCATCAAAAAACATGCTGTAAAAAATGCATCATACCAGTAAGACGATGGGACAGAGGCCATAGACAATAAAGTTTGGCATGTTTCTCGTATGTGACGATGTCGTCGTTCAACTAAGCCATTTTGCTCAGAGGTGTGTGGGCAAGAGAAACGATGAAAGACTCCATGTTGTTGAAGATATGGAGTTAGTTTACGATATTCAAGTGCATTATCAGACTGAAAAATCTTAATTTTCCGATCAAAAAGGTTTTCAACATGTTTTTGGAAGACGAGAAAAGTAGAGTAGACATCTGACTTATGAGTCATTGGAAACATCCATGTAAAGCGAGAATATGCATCAATGAAGATTATATAATATCGATAACCATCATTAGATATGATATGAGATGGTCCCCAAACATCCGAAACAATCAAATCAAGAGGATTTAAATAAACTGTAGTACTAGAAGAAAAAGGAAGTTTATGACTTCGATGTTCATGACACGAAGAACAAAAACGTATCGTACGACTAGAAACAGGAAGAGAAAACTTAGAAATAACATGACGCACAGTCCGCATCATGGGATGACCTAATCTAGAGTGCCATGCTTGGACACTAGCACGTTCACAAACAAGACCTTGCACAGAATCATCAAGAACATAGAGACCACCAACCCTAGTGCCGCGCAGAAGTACCTTCCCCGTGCATCGATCCTTCACAAGACAAAACTCAGGATGAAACTCAAATAATACATCATTATCAGTGGTAAGACGAGAAACCGATAAGAGGTTATGAGATATCTGAGGTGCAAATAAGGTATTTTTAAGATACAACCTACGTTCAGGAGTACCTAGGATAGAAGTACCAATATGAGAGATGGGAATAGAGGAGCCATTACCCATCTTGATTTCATCAGGACCGGTGTACTCCGAGTAAGGGTGTAGCCTAGCAAGATCATGTGTAATATGATCAGTGGCTCCGCTGTCCGGTATCCAGGGTGACGAAGTCGTGCGTTGAGTTTCAGCAACATAAGCACGAGGAGCGTGCGGCTGTGTTGGCTGTGGTCGACGTGGAGGAGGAGGGCGCCAGTTTCGATCAAAGCGCTTCCAGCACGAAGGAGCGAGATGGCCAGGCTTGTCACACATCTGACAAGGCATTGCGTTTCGAGCACCAGTATTAGGTTTCGGCAGAATTCCAGCAGTCGGGGAAGAACGTGAAGAACCAGCAGCAACAGGTTGGGAATTGAGAGCTTTAGTCTGTTGATCCAGACGCAATTCGAAGATGAGCAAGTAGGTGATAAAGTCTTCAAGTTTCATAGTACCCATAGAGGTTGTAAGGGAGGTAACAATGGCATCGTAAGAATGATCAAGGCCAGCTAGAATACAGTGTCTAAGTTCAGAGTTGGTGACAATGGTGTCAGCAGCAGCAAGACTATCTACGATATCCCTAGCACGATCAATATATTGTCTCATGGAGAGAGACCCTTTTCTCAGGGAACGAAGTTCACATTGAAGGTGGTGGATGTGAGCATCAGATTTAGAGGCAAAGAGTGAGTCAAGAGATGACCAAACATCGTGAGAGGTTGTCAGACGGTGAACCTGTCGTAGAACAGCCGGAGTGAGAGACGAGAAGATCCAACCGAGGAGAATTTTATCTTGTTTCACCCAGGCAGCATACTCGGGATTAGGAGTTGGAGGATTATTTGAAACTTCAGATAAGGGGTTCGGTATAGTGGCAGATGGACATGGGTTTGTGCCATCAACAAAAGTGTTCAGCATACTCCTTGGTCATTACGTTAACTCAATAGCACCCTTTTAAAGATTGTTCTACTGATCCATCCCTCTACCAAGAGTGTCCCTCGGTTACAACTTACAAGCTGATACTGAAATGTCACGTGAACACTAGTCAGACAGTGTGCACATAATCGGGAACCAGACTAGCTCATCTTGCTTGGGATTTCACCTGCACAAAACCAAATGCTAACGTTCATAATATCTCCTCATCATCAGGCTGGAAAGAACATTCAGTCCCACATTTTAAATGAGCAATGCAGTTAAACTCCATTTGGTCAATAAGATACTATATACAAAACTTCAATATCTAAAGAACAAGCCTAGGCCTAGGTACGGGGCCATATGGGAAGTCCCTTACCTTCCTCACCAAACAGAAGGCAGAAGAATTGGCAGACTCGCTACAAAGCGGAATTCCTAAGATACAAAATCAGCAGTCCCTTATGGCTGATTTTCTCCAACCACTATTACAATTAAGTTTCTCAGGCAGTTAAATGGAATCTAACACACTAGCATTCATCACTTTTAAGAATAACTTACCCCGACATACGCTATCTTTGGCCATTAAATAGCATCTAATACAGCTAATCCTTCTGCCTCTTGGCACATCTTTGCATAGCCCTGATGACTTATCTTCTCAAAGATGATATGTGGTGTGCTTCAATCTGCGAAGCCTTCCTTTATACGGTTCGTGTGGCCTTGGTCGAAGTTGACGTTTCGATTGTTGCTGCAGCAAGGTGACCACTTCTTTTCGTCTTTTGTCAGGAAAAGACACTTCTTTTGGTCTTTTGTCGGGAAAAACCTCTCCTGCCAATCCACCTTCAGTAGAATCATCAGCACAAAGTCTTATGCTCTCACTTTTCTCTTCTAGTTCA
The DNA here is from genome assembly GCA_023529315.1 of Papaver bracteatum. Taxonomy (NCBI): domain Eukaryota; kingdom Viridiplantae; phylum Streptophyta; class Magnoliopsida; order Ranunculales; family Papaveraceae; genus Papaver; species Papaver bracteatum. The sequence continues at coordinate 1,594,219 of JAJJWX010003262.1, forward strand.
GTTTTACTTTGCTTATGCGTTCTAGTCATGCTTCCTCTATGATTAAGCTGCTGTTCTGTCTGTACATGCCCAACCTCGATTACAACATCTAGATTAAAATCTATATTTGGGTGTTGCTGCTCTAACAATCCTTGTTGATGTAATTGTTCAGTGTCACCTTCCTCGGTGACATCCATCCAAGGAGGCTGGTTTTCCATTCGAGGAGCTTCCATTGCAGAAGTCGAACTATTATCATTACCCAAAACTATTAAACCATCTTCATCACCATAAAACATTTGTATGCTCTCACTCATATGTGCCTGTTCCGTTTCACATTTATCTTTCACCTCTGTCAGCATGTGCTCAATCTCAGTTCCAACAGCTAGATCAACATCAGTGTTTCGGTTCTGCTGCTCTATCATACCCTGTTGGTGTATTTGTTCAGTGTCATCTTCCTCAGAGAGAGCCATCCAAGGAGGCTGGCACTCTAATGGTACAACTTCAATCACAGAAGCGAAACTATCACCACTACCCACGAAAATCAAACCATCTTCATCACCAAAGAATGTTTGCGTGCTTTCACTCATCTCTGCCTGTTTAGTTTCAATTTTCTCATTAATCTCTGCCTGCAGATGCGCAACCTCAGTTCCAACAGCTAGATTAACATCGATATTTTGATGATGCTGCTCTATTATTCCCTGTTGGGGTATTTGTTCAGTGTTACCTGTGTCCGAGATAATCATCCAGGGAGGCTGGTATTCCGTCGGCAGAGCTTCAATCACAGATGTCGGACTATTACCAGTACCCAAGACTATCAAACCCAGCATGTGCGCAACCTCAGTTTCAATAGCTAGATTAGCATCGATGTCCCGATGCTGCTGCCTTATTATTCCCACTTGGTGTATTTGTTCAATATCATCTTCCTTAGCAAGAGCCATCTCTGGAGGCTGGTTTTCCATCGTCAGGGCTTCATTCTCAGAACCATCACCATAAAACGCTTGTATCATCTCTGCATGTTCAGTTTCACATTTCTCACTCTTCTCTGCCTGCACGTACCCAACCTCGGTTCCAACAGCTAGAATAGCATCAATATTCCACTGCTGCTGCTCTATTATTGCCAGTTGATGTGTTTGTTCGGTATCACCTTCCTTAGCGACAGCCATCATAGGCTGGTTCTCCATTGCTGGAGCATCAATCGCATCAATCGCAGAAGTCAGAGTATCACCTTCACCCAAGACTATCAAACCATCTTCGTCACCATAAAAAATCGGGATGCTCTCGCTCATCTCTGACTGTTCAGCTTCACATTTCATAGATGGTACTCCTTGAGGCTCAGACGGTTGGTGCAATGGTCCCACTTCAATTCCAACCACTGTATTATTCTCAACAATTGGAGTATGCTGCATCACAGTTTCTTGTTTTACAGGTTCCTTACGAGGTCTTCCTCTTCCTCGACGTTTAGACTGTCGTTGCTCTGAGGACCCCCCTTCATTTTCAATCACTGCACAACTATCACTTGTATGATTACGCTGCTCTTCTGTTTCTTGTTCTACCTGCATCCCAAGTGGTCTTCCTCGACATGGTTCCTGCAAAAATTCTGGTTCAATTTCAACCACTGGTTTAGAATCAACATTCTGGTGATGTTGCTCTACAATTTCCTGCTGGTGTGCATGTACCAGACCATCTTCGTCATCATAAGAAATCGAGATGCTCTTGCTCATGCCCGACTGTTCAGCTTCACATTTCTTAGATGGTACTCCTTGAGGCTCAGACAATTGGTCCAATGGTCCCACCTCAATTCCAACCACTGCATTATTCTCAACAATCGGAGTATGGTTCTTCACAGTTTCTTGTTTTCCAGGTTCCTTACGAGGTCTTCCTCTGCCTCGACGTTTAGAATGCTGTTGCTGTGAGGACCCCTCTTCATTTTCAACCACTGTATAATAAGCACTTGTAGGATTACGCTGCTCTTCTGTTTCTTGTTCTACCTGCATCCCAAGTAGTCTTCCTAGACCCGGTTCCTGCAAGAATTCTGGTTCAATTTCAACCACTGGTTTAGAATCAGCATTCTGGTGATGTTGCTCTACATTTTCCTGTTGGTGTGCATGTATCTTACGTGGTCTTCCTCGGCCCTTGGATTGTCGCTGCTGCAAGAGTTCCTGTTGGTGCTGCAAGGGTTCCTCTACAACTTCCTTTTGTTGCTGTTGCTCTACTGTTTCCTGGTGGAGTGCATGTATCTTCCGTGGCCTCCCTCGACCTTTCCTTTTTCCTGTTTCCGGTACCGGCTTAGCACAAGCAGATTGGTGATACTGCTCTATAGTTTCCTGCTGGTTTACATGTATCCTCCTACTTGGCCTTCCTCCATCCATTAACTGTTGCTGCTGTGATGGATTTGCTTCAAGTCCAACCACTATATTAGCACAATCGATCAAGGCCCGCTGATGGTGCACTGGCTGATGCTGCAATGGATTTGCTCCGAGTGCAAACACTATATTACTGTAATCGCCTCGCTGATGCTTCTCTCCTTCTCTACCCAATTCCATCAAGTCCTCATTGTTCTCGCAATATAACTGTACCGAATCAGTTTGTACTACAGAATTTTCCTCCAACAAATTCCCAAGGTCACCAGAATCCACCAAACTATCACCACCTTCCTCATCAGCCACATATTTTTTACAAAACCTACCCCGACTCCTCTTCTCCTCCTGCTCCGGCTGCTGCTGATGTTGTTGTTCATGTTCCTTTTCCCGTTCCGGACTAGGTTTACAGTTAAGGTGTGGGAGTGCATAACAATCATTATAATAAGAATATAAGATCTCACCAGAATCAACAAGCTTTTTGAGATAATGTTTAAGAAAATGAGAGTGAGCAAATGGTAATCCCTGAAAATTCATTTCAATGTATTTTGAAATATCTTCCACATTTGAACCTCCTTCTTCATTCATTTCCTTAATTGCTTCAATCACCATCTAAAATTAAACATGAAATTCAAGTAAAAACACACATACAGATATTATCTTCAATTAGAAAAGGAGAAAAATGGCTAACCGTTGCATAAGGAGGATGAGTTGGCCTGGTTCTTAAAGCAGGGAAAAACGACGAGATATTATCTTCAATGAGTTTGATTTTCTGTTCTTTCAGTAAAGGAGGCTCAGATGAATGTCTAGTCATGAACAATTTCATCACAGCATCTTTCAGTATTTGCTCTCTGGGTGACAAATTAGAGGGAGGAGGAGGAGGAGGAATTTCTGATTCATGCAGATCTTCAGACTCCATCAATTTTGATCTCTATCTTTCTGTGGGATATTTGGGTTCTACAGTCTACTCTCAGACTCCAAAAAAAAATCCCTGAATTTCCTGTTCTAATCTTTCAAGACACCTCCACCGTTACGCTGTCGGAAAATCGGAAGGTATCAGACCTTTTCAGCATGGGCCCACAGCTAGTTAATGTCAAAAACACGAAGATATCACACGTGGAGACTAGTATCTACCAGATGTGAACAAACGAGAGACTATGTACACGTGTTTAGTGTATTTGAACCCATAGTTCAGTCCGCAGTATCCCCACAATGGATCTTTGAGTAGGGTCAAAGATTGCTTTGTCTGTTTAAACAAGGCTGATCAGGAGGATCATACTATTCATTTAGTTGTGTTTAAACAGCTCAACTGGTTGATCCACGTGAATTTTCATTTTTTTGTGTTTAAACAGCTCAACTGGTTGATCCACGTGAATTCAAAGGTTTATGGATTACTAAATTCCACGGAGTTTATCATCCCGTGAAATTTGATAATTCCGAGGAATTTGGTAACTCTTCTGGCAGCCTAGGTACGAGTCAACTCATATTTATGTGAAATTACGAGTCTAACTCAATTTTATGTGAAATTACGTTTACAAATTTGATCAACTGTTTGGCTATATACTATACACATTTATAATTGATCAAATTCTGGTTATTTATCCTAAATAAAGAAATACATGTAATAAATGCCATTGTGTTCTGAAATTTTGATTTTGCCTGAGTCATGTTTTCTTATAAATGTCAGTGACTAGCTTGAAGTATCACATTAACCGAACATTTCTTGGTACGAAAAAAATAAAATAAATCTTCACTTTGGTCAGTTCTTTTGAGAACACTGGTAACTTTCTTCATTTTGTCCTAAAGCAGAAGCTTACGCTTTGCACATAAAATAAGAGATGATCCCTTTCCAGAACTTGGATAACCATTTTCATCTAAATTTGTGCTCAGATAGCACATTTGCTGATTAAGTCAGCAAGTCTTGTATGTCACAGTTTCTGTCATCCATCTTTGTTTGCATAGAATACGCGTATGTTTTTACCATCTAATAACTGAAACATTGTAAAGTCCAACATTCAGTTAAAACCAAAGCATCCTAACCTAGATGGGACTATTTCAGCTTTTTAGAAAATCTTACCTGACCATTCAATTCTTCTAAAGCTGTGCTAGCTGACTTTTCAGACATGAACTGCACAAACCCATACCCTTTTGATTTCCCACTCCAATGATCACATATAACCTTAACTGATTGAGCAAATAACCTTCATATGCTTAAAAATATATTCTCAGTCATTTAGTAGCTTCAGAAAATGCAAATTTTGGATCAAAATGGAATACCTTCAATGATTTCACCATGTTGCTCAAAAGCTTCCTTGAGTACAGGTTCGTTGGTGTCATGAGAAAGACCTGTCACGTTTAAGTTATATGACTTCACCATACGATGCTTATACACATATGACATACCATGAAGTAATGGGGCACTACATGGCTCTTCATTTCACTCTACTGAGGTCAAAGGGTGCTTCTAAAGATGGAGCATTTCATGTGATGCCGAATCTGTTCAATATCAATTACAGATGACACTTTTCTTTTCTCTTTTTGTTTTTGTTTTCATCTACAACGACTAAAATTTTATTGCAAATTATGAAACCCTTGGCTTAACAACTACATTCATATGGCAGTGTTGTCAAACACTCAATTCATCTGTTGTATCTTACTCGGGCAATGTTTAAAACACTTATAAGGTCATTAGTGGTTAAATCATCTCTCAAACTAATACTTCCTAAAATTCTAAGAACATAGATCATGGGTGAGAAGGTTGGCAATGTAATGTTCATGAGAATCGATGTCATAAAAACTTAAGAATGATTTTATGTTCAAAATGGTACACACTATATTTCAGAGAGAGAGTGAGAGTACCTCCAATGAATAATTTGCTACAAGCTTGTCTTATTATCAACAATCTTGCAAGAGAGAGCGCTTTGAAAGCAGTCGGAACACTCGAACACTGCATTTCTTTTTCTGATTAACTAGCAGACATGCACGCACAATGAGCCTGCGAAAAAAGCTAAGGGTAAATTTATACATGCCATTGCAGACATCAATATGTTTAAGAGTCAAACTCTACTTAAAACATAGTTGCGTACAACTACAACTTTAGTTACGTAGAAGCACATATAGAAGTGTTGGAGTTCATAGCTGCAAAACATGATAGACCAGTGAAAGGAACTTTCCACACATTCATCATCAGTGTACTAATTACCACAAATTCATTCCACTTCTAAAAAAACTTCACAAACGGTCTTATAACCAGGAGAAATACTCCACAAACCTGAATGGGTTAAAAAAATTGATGCTTGGACGACCGATTTTCAAAACATTTTAGGTTTGGAATTCGTACTTCATGATTCCGCAGGTACACCTATGACTGCCCAAACAACCACCATGAAGGCCAGTACTATGGTTTGGACCATCATAACCAAAACCGCATCCACTGTTAAAATCTGATAGTGATCACCAATATCATGAGAACAACTGCCAAAAATAAAAAACGCTGAAATGACAAACTCTTTGAGTTCAAACCCGTCAAATTTGAGAAGCTTAAGACACTATCAAGCTTTTTCCTAAGGCCCTAAGAACACTTTCTAGTTTTAAAGTGTTGTCCTGCAGACAGTGTTTCAGTTTTTGTATTGTGTTTCTCCAACAGAAGTTCTACATACTTAAGATGTCCGAACTTCACTGAGGCAAGCTAGCTTGAATATCGAGCCTAAGCTAGATCAGTTAGTAAACATGATAAGCAGGACCACTTTTACATTGAAGCAACCGCAAGCAACACTCAATTCTGTATGTTTCCCGTAACAAATTATATTAGCCAAACACAAAATAATAACATCTCTGGACTGGACGATACTTACAACCTTTTAATCCACCACTATAAACAAAGAAGACCCTCAAGCAGGACTAAAAGAGGACCCTCAAGCAGGTCTACATTGCGGATTTCTCAACCAGGGATCTAATTTATCACTTCCAGTCATTTTACCAAACAGATGATGCGCAACTGTTTAATCAGACAAGTGAAAATCTCACAAAACAAACAAGACGCATAGTCAATCCGACTTTAATTCACAACAACATTTGATCAAATGGAACAGATAACGACACTGGGTCTGGTTCCTATCAGGTTTCATCCTCTTATACAACATGGAAATAAAGGAATAACATTTCATTTTGGAAATTGAAATTAATGGCAGATTGAATGCTTAAATAGAGACATTAAGCGTGGAAGAGACATTGGAAGAGATCATACCTTCAGTTGTTCTCCATAGCTCTTTTTCGTTTTCAAAAATAAAATAAAAATGGATTCCTAATTGATTTGATTAGTTAGTGTAGTTGGAAATTTTCAAGTTTTCATTTTGGTTGGACTGAATACATGGACTTGGGTTCACTAGAACTGTGTGATCGAAAGAAGCTTGGTTTGGTACTTTGGTGTAGTTTCTGGTCAATGGGAAGTTATATCCAATTAACACTATTTTAACTTGTCAATTTCCATTTGACTTGGGGTTCCTTTCAGTTATCCGCCATTTTTTTTTCCCATCTCTCTTTCTCTCCTCTCTTCGGAAAATAACTGTTTTTTCTCTAAAATCAAGTTATTCAAAAATCCCTTTGATTTTAACCCAAATCTGTCGGATTTGGCCTGAAATGTTCGGATCTATCGGTAGATTTGGTTATAAATATTATTACTATTTTCAAGTATGAATAAAATTATCGCCATTAAGCGATTCTAGGGTTTGTAGATAATGTTTTTAATTTATCTTCAATTGATTTCATCGCTAATGGCTTCTGTAAGCCAATTAGATGTTTCTGTTAGCCGTTATGGCGTTTCTATTGAATGGATCATTCATATCAACAACATCGACGATTTACCGGAAGTGGTCGAAATTCTCCAGTTATGGGAAGATCAATGGCTAGTAGAAGTGATCGTGATAACGATGGACTGCGCAAATTACTTCCCTCTGGGACATGTTACTCTTAATGAAGAAGAAGAATTCAAATGGCAAAATATTATTTCATATGCCATGTTTGAAATATCGGTTTCATCTAAGAAACGAGATATATGTACTTTATCATTGTTTTCATCTTTGATGTACTCGAACAGGATGTATTCATTCTTGTTGTGTTAATGAAATCAAGATGTTTCCTTCAAAAAAAAAGTTATCCGTCATTTTTTAAAACAATTCACAACGATAGCAATCCCTCTCTTTTTTTCTACAAGATTGCTAACAGGGGTACCAAATTGCTTGGGGGTGCCCAAAGCCACTAGATGTTTTTGTTTTATGTGTATTTTGGTAGACCCCAAAGCAATTTGGGACCCCTATTAGCAACCTTGCTCTTTTAGACTTGTGTTTTGGGTGCAAACTAGAATGCAAGTGCGCATTAAATAAATCATTATCAACCGGCCCTAGTAATAACAAAATAACTAGATAGTAACCCGTGCTTCGCACCGGTAATATTGTTTTCTCATTTAAATTCGGAAGACGTAAGTGTTCTTCACAATGTTCACCTTAATGTTGATCTTTCGCGAAAAATCTTGAATGAGATGATTAGGTACATCCGCTCGGAATTCAAATCAAAGGTATGAAACATTGGACATACACACACTAAAGTTAGTAATTATGTAAACTTACTAGAGACTAAGACATGAGGATTGCAAGTTTGCAACATACATAAGTAAGTTCTAAGACGTATGAATGTGAGAGTCCCTCATACATCGTAACTTGTAATTTTGAAATTTACACTTAATTAAATCAAAATGTAAATGAAATCTGTAACATGTAACTAATGGTATTATTTATTTTTTTGAAATTTAACTAATCGCATTATCATTTGTAACAAGAAAACACATAAACTTTCAATTCCTAGAGCGTTAAAACAATACAATATAATAAACTTGTTTAGTATTACACACATATGCGGTAGTTTCAAGTTTTTACTGGGGGCTTCTATGGATGTCATTATCAACACAATTGCTAATTGTAGTGTCGTACGTAGCTTGTCACTAATAACACCACCATCTAGTCGTGCTTTCTTTGAAAATCGATAACTTTTAGTTTCCCCCAACAATATCTGTTACAAAAACAACATTAGCGATTGAAAATTTCATATACAAATATCAGCCAACGCAATCTCTTATTCTACAGTGAAGTATCCCCAGCCCATACCCTTTGAAATTTGCTTTTATAATTGAATTGATGAAATCAGGGTTGATGTATAGACCATTATACTCCCCAGTGATATCGGATTTCTTCAACTGATTGTTCTTTGATGCTGGCTTATGCAGAGGTAGCTTTCTGTCGAAAATAACCCAACATCACAAAAGTAGGTTTAGAAAAGAAAAGGGACATACCTCGAAGGTGAATATGCAAATTAATTCTCATGTTGAAATCCTCCCATAGTTTTTTCCATTGTATCGCACATATTTTAGATAAAACTGGATATTTTTACAAAAAAATAAAATGAATATAGTAAGATTTCAAGATGACTAAAAGAAAACAGAACCCCTGTTTCATTTCAATAAAAACCTAACCCTAATTTTTGAATTGTACGCAACTAAAATATGGTTTATTTAAACATCATAATGAACATTTGTTTTGAACATAAAGAATTTGCGAATTTTTTTCGAGAAGTGATAACAATTTGAAACCGACGGTGTGAAAATTAAAGATGACTTTCTGCTTGTATTTTCCACAAACAATTAAACTGCATTAGGTTTACTCTCTCAAAAATACCAAAATTCAACACAATGCTACCAAAAAATCAGCACAATGCTATGACTGTTGTATTTGGAATTCAAGTTGCGAGGATATTATATCTAATTAATTTTAAACAGAGCTTTATCCAAAATAAAAATTTGACAAAAAGAGTGAAATGAAGAGAAATATGTACCTGCATTATATCAAATGCCGTAAGAAAAAGAGTGCATCCAAATTTATAATTAGTAATTTGTTCTAAATATATCAACTGAAAGAATTGAGAATAACCCACAAAAACATTAGCATAGTGGAAAACAAACTGAAAAATCTCAAGCAAAACAAAATTTGGACAGACCAAAACCATGCACAGTGTGAAATGAAGATTTTTTTTACTGAGTGAATAAGACGGAAAGTGAGAGTTAGTTTTAATCATGGTTTTCTTTTCTGAACATGTACGTAGGGAGTGGATGAGAAAGTGGGGGTTAGTTTCGTAAGAAGTTAGAAAGTGGTCGTTAAGGTTAAAAGCTTAAGTGACTAAAGGTGTAAACCAAGTGTAAATATATGTTCATATGGGGCCAAAATCAATGAGAGAGTTTTATACTGCAATACTCTCACCATATTTGTCCACATCATTAAAAATTAGGGTCAGAATGAATGATAATTGCGTATTTAGTTTCAATTATCATCTTGTTGGATAACATGAGTGATATTTTGACTACTCTATTGACTTTGTGATTGACTTTGTGATTGACTTTTTAACTAAATAACGAACTTATCCAGCTTTCAATTCTCAGAACTTCTTGTGAGAATTACTTAAAATAAATTTGATGGATAGTGCAAGAACTAACAAATTGTTGTGTTTGTGTGCTTTTACTGTTTGTGTATTAAAGTTATTTAGTTGTAAAAGAATTATCCCTACTCGTATGCTTGAAGGCCATTGGATTCAAAAGATTGGTGGTGTACTTGGTACTCTCTTCCTTTTAATTTTCTTCTGGAGAATAATCAAGAGTTGTTGTATGCATTTTTCTTCTAGCGAATATTCTTAGTGGGAAAATCTAGATAAATATGTCCAAATCCTTGACATTTGTAGCATTGAGTTATCTTCATCGTTCTAGGTATTCTCTTTATCGGTGACAGGTTGTTGTTTTCCAGAGGATAATTCTTTCGTTGTCTCAAGAGTTTTTTAAACTGTTGAGTAAGGAGTGATATACCACTATTTATTTGAGCTTTTTCCTTATCATTTAGAGTCATATAATCCCTATAGTGTTCATGACTTAGATCCAAGGAGCTTGAATTATCCTTAAAGGCAATGCCTATATCTTTTCCTTTGTTAGACCGAAACTCATGATCAAAGATCTTTAGTTTTCCCACAAGAGTGTTTTTTGATAAGGATGATAGATCTTTGTCTTTCATGATATCATGTTTCTTAGACACATATTCAAATGGTAACGATTGGAGAATCTTTCATACTATATCCTTTTCAGAAATAGTCTTCCATTAAGAGAAAGATGCATTTACAATCTCAGAGAGTTTAACATGAAACTCTTCAAAGTATCGTTATCATCCATCCGAAGATTTTCCTTGTCAGAGGTGAGAGTTTAAAGATTGGCTTATTTTTGATAAGTTATCTTCGAATAAGGTATCAAGATTTTCCTAAGACACTCTAGAGGTTTTACATGTATAAACATGATGCTGAGATCTCGTCTCACTACATGTATTACGACATTCAAATAATCTGAATTTTTCTTATCAAGAATTTTTTTTTTCCTTCGGTGTATGTAACTAAGCTTTTAAACTCAGTTTCCAAATTTTTCCACTTTCGGGCATACATATCCATTGAAAAATAATACCCAAGTATTAAAGTCACGAGATTGAAGTAAATATCTTATAACAGATTTCCACTATAGATAGTACCATCAAATCTTGGCATTACATTAACTAAACTTGATTCGTGTGAACCAAAATTCTTTGTCTTGATAGTTTGGGTCACACAAAACATGGATTATTATATCTTTTCGTGTTTTCCTTCTCTAATACCAATTTCAATGACAAGGGTACCAAGTACACCACAATCTTTTCATAACAAACCTATATAGACACAATGTGTGTAATTTTACCAAATCAATAATGTCCAAAAAATTATTTCAATAAGATTTAGTAAGTAGTCAGAGTTCAAAACCGAACTAACATGGGATCGATTACCAAGTGGATTAACGTACGAGTATGATTACTTAATTATAATAATTATTATAATGTTGAAAGTCATTTGTGATAATCCCAGTGACTTGAGTTCGAACCTCGTCAGTACCAAAAAATTTGGCGATAAAAAAAAACTATAATGCGGAAAGAAAAGTAATCACACATGCACACAAGATTTTGTTGACGAGGAAAACTACTTGCCAGAATAACCCCGGGACCTAGTGCAATTTTGAGTACTCTCAGAATTAAGCCGATATATAAATTGACTATTGATACTTTGTATAGTTGAGACCAAGTAAACTACTATTAGTTGCTTAGTTACTTCAGTATCCATAGGCCTACAACCAATTTGGTCTATGCACATGAATCCCAAGATCAAGTTCACTATCTTGAGTCTTTCACCTACTGTGAAGAATTCCGCTTTCAACTCCTTTGGATCATAAGCAAAAACAATAAATTACTAAATTTGTTTCGGTAACCAACTCACTTATCAATCTCCCATATTTGAAATGGTCATAGATAAAATAAACAATAATGGATATTCTGTTTATTCAATATAAACTCCTTTGGTAAGAGACCCAACCAAGAAAAAGATTACTGAAATAAACTATCTCGGTGAACAAAGCTCTATCCAAGCAACTCTACGAGAAGAAGCAACTAAATAATTTGTTTAATCTTTACAAGTCTTAAAGTCTATCGAAATATACTACTTGTTTGGATACCAGAAAATCAAGTGTGTAATAAGATTCACAAAGATAGAAACTATAAAAAGAAAAGTCTTTAAGTCTTCAATCTTCAAAGTAACCGATGAAAAACCAATTGATTCCTACCAATGATCAATACATACATAATGGAGTCTGTTAACGCTGGTTTATCAAAAGTTATATCTACAAATATTGAATCACTATATTTGTAATACTCAATCCTCAAATACACTTGAGAGGCCTTATATCAGAAGAGGATTACCATAGGAATAAACAAGTTTGAACTATCAAGAATAACTATATCATTAGTCAATCTAATAAATTAATTGAAAAATGTTCACCGTCGTAACGCGTCAAAATTATATCACTTTCTCACTTAACAAAACATTAATGAAGTATAAAGTAAGGAAGATTTCGTTCCACAGTGGGTTATTGTTGTTATTAGTTTTAATATCTTAACTAAAACAACTAATTAACTATATTAAATAAACCTAACTACTCTTTTACTACGTACACCCAATTATTCAGATAAAATCTCCGCACACAACATATAGGGGATGACAAATCATATTGTAGGATCAGAATATCTCCACAACAATAATCCTGCAAGATTTACAGCGACATTTCTGCGAGCTCTTCAATAACACACTACGAGTGTCACAAAACGATTGAAAGAATGACGTAGAGGATGACGACAACTGAAACATGAGAAAAGTGTGATGATGCCGCGAGGATCACAAACACCTGCGAGAATTAACATTAACAACTACTGCGAGAGTATCGCGAGTCAGATCCAAAAATAAAGGACAGCTTAGCTGTCATCCACTATGTAACTACCCTATATAAAGAGAATCAATAGATTCAGAGTGAGGGAGATCAATTTTGGAGTCAGGAGAGAGTTTTGAGGAGAGAGAAAATTCTTGTGAGCGGTTGTATTCTTGATTTCTTCCATTTCTTGTAACATTTCTAAGAATTAATCAATAAAGTGTTATTCTTAATCTTCAAATATGTGTTGATAATTGTGGATTCTGGTAAGGGGTGTAGTGTAGGTTTTCCTGCAACTACATTTTGGCACCCGAAACAGGGATTGATTGATGATTATTTGAAGAAAAAGATAAAAATTAACATTGTGATTGGAAGGAATTTGGAAAAATTAGTGAAAGATATTACGCAATATCCAACAATTTACTAAGATTAATGGCTAGAAGAAGAAGAAATACATCAAAACCACCAACAACCGTAAGGAGGAGTAAAAGACTTGCAGGAGGAGAAACAAATGAAATGGGAGAATCTTCAAGAATAAGAACAAGAAGAAATAGAACAAGGAATGATGGAGAAAATCAGGTTTGACAGGCAAATCAGCAAACACCAATGCAAGATAGAGCTGTGGATTATGATAGAGTAAGCGTGCATACTTGGCGATCAGATTCAATAGAAGAACCAGAAGATCGACAATTAAGATATGAAAGACGAGAGGGAATAAACCAAGAAGTAAATATAGGATTAATACATGGAGATGATGAAAATGAAACAGTAGAGGTTTTAAGACAAAGAATACAAGAGGAAAGGAGATTAGAGGCGGAAGAAAGTGCAAATTTGGCAAGGCAAAACCATGAATTGAGAATAGAAAACATGAGGTTACAAAATAGAAGATCAAGAAGCACAACGAGATCAAGTTCGAGAACAATCATAAGTGAGATAAGAAGAAGATCACATATAACAAATATTAAAGAAGAAAATCATGATTCAAATGGAGGACGTCGCGAAAGGAGAGAAATAAGGGAAGATCGTTATATACCACAAGGTGAAATTCAACAAAATGAACAAAACAACAGAAGGCAGGAGAATGAATAGCGTCAGGCATGAAATTACCAAGATGGCGAAGAAGATCAAGAGGAAGGAAGGAGGAAATTGCATGGAAGAGAAACTCTAAGAAATCAGCAGATAATTGAAAGAGAAATCGAGAGACATTATGCTGAACAAGCATGCTTAGCTTGCGAAAGGGAAAGATTGAGAACAGAGGTAGAAGAGCAAGAATTCCAAGAGGAAATTCGCCAGAATAATCATGACAATCGAGAAAGAAGACGTGAACAGAACCACAATAATGGTAATATTAACGAAGAATACGATAGGGTGCAAAGAAGAGCAGAAAAAAATCGCAGAAGAGAAAATGAGAGATATAATGGTGTGCGTATTCGCGAAATAAATGTAAGAGAAGATGGTGGAGAAAGACAAGAAGAAAATAATGGATACGAAAATCAAAATCTCGCAACACAAGATAGGCAAGAACGCAGGAGAAGGAAATCTGCACTGAAAAGACCAATGGAGCAAAATTCAGTTGGGAATGAACAAGTTTTAAGAGAATTAGCAGAAATGAGGGGAATGTTAAATGATAGAAGATAAGGAGGCAGAAGACAACTTGATGAGGCGATTGAAAAAGCTGCAAAAACTCCATTCACTCAAGCAGTACAATTAGGAGGATGTTGATGGTGGATTTCTATTTAAAGGATAAAATTGTAAAAGCCAATTTTTTGTAAGTTGATGTCCTGCAAAGGATAAATCCTTCAGGCGATGAATACTTATCGCCATATTAATTCATTAAAGCATGTGCAACCATCCCTGAGAATTAAAACCTACCCAGAACGGAGCATGTGGAAACCATCCCGACGGAGCATGTGGCAACCATCCCGGTTTTCTGTAGGTATACATCATTACTATTAATGCTTTAATTAAAGCCTTGTGTTCGACATGAAAACACCCGTAGGCTATCTGACGGCAGGTTATACTAGCCCCGTCGAACGCATGCAAGACTACCCATGTTAGTCTCACTTGCTGAAAACAAACTCAGAAATATATCTCATCCGTCCAACTTCGCATGCATAGATGGAGGGTGTAGATATAGATTCAGGGGGTCCTGAGCATGCTACCATGATCACCGCGGACCCACCTTCATACATGACTGAACGGTCAAGGCCAACTACAATTGGTCCTTCCAAAATGTGCGCTCAAAGTGAGCATGACGCACGGCTAGGGTTCCTTTTAATCGTGAACGTCCAACTTCGCAAGGATAGTTGGACGGCTTAGATTATACCATAAAAAAAGTAGTGAAGTGATGGTACACCATTGGCGGGCCCACTTTCTATCTACATGACCGACTCCCTCATAGGTAAGCTGTGGTGCAAGAAACGATTGCCCAAACAAGGCTAGATTAACGCCTTATGCAGGTTGAGAAGATCCAAAACGATCACGACCATCCGACTTCGCAGGCATAGTTGGATGGCTTAGATTGCGCCCAGAGTCATAGAGCAAGCATGTACATGCTCACTGTTGACCCAAGATGTTGCATACATGGTCGGTCTCCCCAAAGGAGGCGCACACAACCCAAAACCGATCGCCCAAAGTGGCCGGTCCAAAAACCTAATTAGGGTTTGCGGCGCAGAAACATCTCGAGCGTCCATCTTCGCAGGCTTGGACGAAAGGCAAAGATGGAGACTTAGAAGGAACCGAGCATGCTATCATGACCTCCGTGGGCCCGACTTCATGCCTAGCTGATCGGCCAAGACCGGCAGTGGTCAAGCTCCTCAGTACGCGCGCCCAAAGGTGGCATGTCATGGTCCCTCCATAAGTTATAATCTCGACCACTCGTCTTTGCCACCTGAGTCGAGTGGCTCAGATTAAATCTTTGCGAGTCAAGCAGGCATGGGCGTGAACACCATTGTGCCGCCTCCATGCAGGGCTGATCGGTTCCTCCATTGGAATTCTCCTAGCATGCAAACGTTTGGGTTGAAAGAGGCAGCATGCGCGCCTCTCATCCAACGATCGCAGGTAGGGTTTCAAACCATCTCGTCCGTCCAACTTTGCAAGCTTGGACGAATGACTTAGGGTACGAATCAACCAGCAAACAAGGTATCACCATGATCACCATCCGTCACTCTTCTTCACAGGGTAACCGACCAAGGCATGGATTGTCTATACAGACTCCAAACGGTCACCTGAAGATGGATGCATGCGATGTTATACCAAGTTCACGGTTTACCCTGCACTATTTCCTGTGGGTCCTGCGATCCACACACTCGAGACATTAATCACGTCACAACTGGGGGATACAAACTGGGGTATTGGTCTGGCGGTTTATAGCGTGCAGCGTGCAACACGCCATCACAAGATCGTGTCAGGGAAACATGGGCGGTTAGCGATGATAGGAGAAGTGGGCAAGCAACCGTGTGGCACTAACACACAACTCCACTATCTCCATCACTCCACTTCCTCCACTTTCCCACGAGAGACATAATGAAGGCTTATCGACTTGTATAAATAGGTTCTCCTCCCTATTTCCAAAGAGGGAGGTTCGAACAACACAGAACACCAAGTGTTAATACCATCGTATTCAACACCCAGAGCCTGCCTGCAACATTTTCTCGCCTGCTCAACCTTCTGTTAACAAGTCATAAAATAGCCTTCACCTTCATACTCTCAACACCTTCTTCGCTTCCCTCCCTAAGATCAACCTCACATCCTTCACCTGTGACCGAAACAAATCTGGAACGGCCGTGTCTTCGGTTTAGTCCAGAATTGTATATATTATATCTCGAATCAAAGTGCTCATCGTGCAGCACATTTGTTGAAGGTTTAAACTCACTTCTCATCCACACACACCCAAAATTACCTAAACCGGCAGAAGTAGTTTTCTCCCACAAATAGAGGAATACCCCCAAAGTGCAACTTGCCAGCATTAACTAGTATTTTTGATGGATCTACATGTGCCATTCAACATATCAAAGCTTATGTGAGATGTATGCTACAGTGGGAAAATCATGATGTTGTGTTGTGCAAATATTTCGCGTCAAGATTGACTGGCGAGGCGCTAAAATGGTTTGAGGGTTTACCCAAGAATACTATAACTTCTTTCACTCATATACAAACCACATTTTTGGGGGCATATATAAGTAACAATTCTGCGCGTCCAAGAATTGAAGATGTGTTTGGGTTAAAACAAAGGGTTGGCGAGAGTCTGAAGCACTTAACATTAAGGTGGAAAACAATGTGCAGTGAAATGGCTGGTAGAGTGGATGTGAGATACCTCATTTTATCATTCATTAATGTTATGTTCGCAACCAATCTACTATATGTTCAAGTTTTCAGAGTCAAAAATACCATCACAATGACTGAGATGCGAGAACCACAAGAAGAATACATTGCTTTGGAGGAGAAACAAAATGAGATGGAATCATATCCAGTCGCAAACACCAGCCAATAGCGGAAAACTGAAGTTTACTACCTAAAATGATTAATAATGTAGCGAGCACCTCGCAGCCACAACAAGAGAAAGTGGTGATTGATAACCAGCAGAAGTTAGTAGCCATGGGAAGTCGAGATCAAGAGGAGTATGAAAGGGAAAGGAATTATTACAATTGCGGTGGAAATAATAAAATTCAAAAACTTGATCAGCCGCAAGAGACTTATGGCGGTCAGAGGCAAAATAATTTTAGAGGGCAAGGGAGTCAGAAGATAATATGGGAAGAAATTAAGATGCCACCTCTAAATGCTAGTATAGAAAAAAATTGGGAGGTTATCATTTTAATGGAAAATATACCATCACCCTGGAATATGGGAAAAGAGCCATATCCAAATAATCGAAATCAAGAATTTTTTTCATTACTATCATTTTCATGGTCACTCAATAAACGATTGCAGGAATGTAAAAAGAATAATTTTAAGGATGATTGATCAGGGAAAGTTAAATCATTTTCTAATAGGACATCCGCAATCTCAGCAGTTACCACCGGCACCAGATATTCGCAGAGTGAATACTGTAAAAGGAGAAGAAACATTTGTAATAGAGGTTGGAGCCAAGGCGAAGAATTTGTTCTGTAATTCCATCATACATTCATACAAGACTATTGAGGATTTCCACGACAACGTTCTAAGTAGAGTCTTCGCGAGAGACATGGATGAAAGAGAAATAATGAATATTGAGAGAGTCTCGCCATTAGAAGAATGGAAAAAGCAAATTATCTCTTTCATAGTACAAGAAGTACCAGAGCCTGGCGAGATGCATGACAACCCACTGGTGGTAAGATTAGAAATAAATCCAAAACAAATAGAAGAAGAAGATGAGGAAAATGATGATGGTGAAACTGAAGATTCTTGGGTCATTAACAAAGTTCTAGTAGATACTGGAAGTTCAATTGATATCTTATTTTATCATACTTATAAAACCATGGATGGAAGAGACGAGGATCTTAAACCGTCAACCTATAAGATCTATGGTTTCAATGGTACTGCCAACAAGCCCAAAGGGGAAATTACTATGCTATTCCGTTAAATGGGCTATCTTCCAAAGTTCAATTTTGTGTGGTTGACATAGAATCACCATATAACACCTTAATTTTCAGGCCATGGTTACATGGAATTTTAGGTGTAGCGTCAACTTATCACCAGTGTATTAAGTTTCCACATCTCAGCGGTGTTGGAGTTATAAAGGGAGATTGGATTGAGGGAAGGAAGTGTTATGAAATTGACATGGAATCTTGCGAAGAAAGAGCTGCGAGGAATATAAATTGGAAACATAACATCAAGTAGGGGCAAAGAAGTGACAAATTAATGGTTGATACAATAGAACGGCGAGAAGATGGGATATTGCAAAGTCAACACACACTAAAGGCAATTGATGGCGAGTGCCTCGCAGATGGAGAGAAAATAACAAAACGCAACAAAAGGGCAGAAGCAAAAAGTAGTAAGTAGAAAGGTAAAATTATGAAATTTAAGAAATTTATGAATGATTTGTTGAAGAAAATGTTTCAAAAGAATATTTCGTTTGAATGAAAAAGATGAAATTTAAAAATCATACAAGAGTTGAAATGCAAATAAAGAGAAGATCAAAGAAAAGAAATTTCATCAGAGTTGCAATACTAGCAAGAGAAATATAAGAACGGGACGAACCTTTATGGCGTACACCCTAGTTCGCGAATAAAATTTCGTAAGAGGAAAATGTAAGACCTAAAGTGCGTCATATAAGGGGGTATATCTTTGCATGGCTCAGGGATAAGGTTATACCGCTGCTGGAACCTGAGGCATGGATATTGGGGTTATTAAAAACCCATCCAGGAGAGGTACCTTGGATTTCCAACTATATAAGTTTATACCCTGGTTGGACGACCGAAGGTCTCTCCTAAGGAGTGCATAGTATGATCAAGGCACCAAGGTACACGGTTGAGCCAAGAGTGCCCGGGGCATACGAAAATACCCTGGCCATTCTTGGCAAGTCTTGGCTATGATGCACTCGGCCCGAAGAAAACCCCACTTAGGGTGCAGTCTTGTAACTGTAATCCATATAGGCATAAAGGACAAGAGGCTGCGAAAATAACTGGTTGTTGTTAAGACCCGATGGGAGGAGCTAGTCTTTTATGGACGATGTTCCCTCCTTGAAGGGGAAACCAGGGGGAAGATAAGTATGATCGCAAGAACATTTAGGCCTGTCATATTGTCGCGTGACAAATATTATATAGAGGCAACAAGCCATGAGAAAAAGTTAAGATGAGATCAATGGGTTTTTACATGAAAGTGTAAATACGTCCTGCGATTTCATCGCAAGACGGCTCATAAGGCTTTGTTCTCGCAAGGGAGCTTAGACTTGTCATATTGTTGCAGAGAAATTGACAAAATGCGGATAAGGAAAGATCAATGGGTCAATACATGTAAGTGTAAAGACATCCTGCGATTTTTTCGCTGAAAAAAAAAAAGTGGCTAAATAAGACCTTTAACTAGGAAGGAAAAATAAGACCAAAAGAGATCATAAGATTATACAGACATGACCTGCGATATTTACGCAGAAGTTGAGGCAAAGTTTACAAATAGATTTTATTCAACATTAATCTGCTCAATCTTTCATATTGCAGATGAATAACAGAGACAAGTATGGGAATGAACAGAATGATAAGATTATTATTCATCTTTATATGGAAGATTTACGCAGATGGATAAAAATTAATAATCATGTTGATTAACCATATTGCAAAAAAGAATTGTTTTATAATTTATACAGATAGAAGCAAAAGAAATTTATACATCAAGGAACCTTGCAGTAATATCACAAGAAGAAGGATATAAATGTACAAATATTACAAGGAAATTAAAAAGAGGAAACAAAACTAGTTAGATCCATCATCATCCTCGCCAGATTTTTCTTCTTCTTTGTCTTCACCGTCATCTTCGGTGTATCCTTCATCTCATGATTCTTCAGCTTCACTGTCAGAGATAACAAGATTTGGAGTATTCTTTGGAACTTCTTCCGCGAAGAAAGGATACAAAGAGTGAGGAATGTTATGATCATCGCAGACCTTCTTAGCAGAATCATTGCGAACACCAACAAGGAGATTACTAAAATTGGTAACAATGATCTTTAATTGGGTCTTCAATTTTGAATATTTCTCATTGCGAGCAGCAAGAGTCTTTGCGAGTTGATTCTTAACAACTTCAAGTTCTCCAATTCTTTCAGAGTATCTCTTCTAAGCTCCTGCGAGTATATAATAACAATTTGGAAATTTTTCAAAAACTATAAAAGACAAGAAATTAAAAAGGAAGAACAATTAACAACCTTCTCTTTCAGAAATCATGTCTTTAATTAAGGCCGGTTGTTCAACATGAAGGCTAACATATACACTTAAGTTAGCTCTGGCATTGTCAAGAATATTTGCAGCCCAGGAAAATTCGTCATCATTATCAATAAGAAGACGAGAACGAATTTGGTTTTCTCTTTCAACAAGATCCTCTCTCTCGCAGATAAGTTTATCTCTTTTAATTTGGACTTCAAGAAGGGTTTTATGAAAATCCGCTAAAGTTTGAGCTCCTTGCCTAGAGATGCGATCTTTTTCATCTATAAGATCACTTTTTTGGGCTCTTAGAATCTTGATTTCTTATTTAGAGTTAAAATATTGACGCTTGGATGTATTAGCCTCTCTCAAACTAGATCTGTGATCAATTGCTAAAAGATGAAATTTAGATCTAAGATCATCTACATAAAGGGATTCAATCTGTTCATTTGAATAGTTGTTTAAGGATTCATTAAGGCAATTGAGAAGAGTATCATCGTCTATTGGATTTGGAAAAGAACGAAGGAATACAGCTTCGTCAGAAAGGCCGTAAACATCTGCGAAGAAGAAAAATAAGAAAAAATGCAAAGGAATACAAGGTTAAAGAAAAAGAGAAAGATTTGTTACCATAAAGTTGATCGTTCGCAGCTTGGAGGCTTGCGACCTTATCTCGCGAGGAAGAAAGTTCAGTTTCCAACCGCTTGATCTTTTCTTGAAGGTCAGCAGACCTAGATTCCAATTGCCCACGAAGACTAGCAGACTCATATTCCAACTCCACATTCTTCTTGCGAAGAATAGTATTCTTCTTGTGAAAAGATGCGCGCCTCTTTTCCAGGTCTGAGGCAACAACAAAGGAAGATCTTCCAGTCTGCAAGGGAACAATGTAAATTAAAACTTGGCGAGGAAATGAATACATAAATGTGGGGAAGAAATGAAAACATACCAGAATACCAAGAGAATTTAAGAGACTGGGAGTTATTGATCTTGAGATTCCTTGGAGAGAATCATTATCAACCAATATGGGAGCATTGCAGATCTTTGCAAGAGCCTGGTATACCCCGTTAAGAGTTTCATTTCCATAATCATTTGCAATACCATGTGTAATATCTCCAAAAATATTAGATAGCTGGTCCATGGAAGATTCAGATTGGGAGGATTCCATTGCGGAAGAGATATCAACATCAAAATCATCATCATCATCAGTATCATCATGAGAATTTTCTTCATTAGATTGGGGTGATGAAGGGGAAGTATTTTGGATATTTCTTTTCTTCGCGAGAGGACCAATGGGTTTTTCCTTGCGAGGAGTACCAGATTTCTCCTTGTGAGGAGTGTTAGATTTCTCCTTGCGAGAAGAATCTTTGCTTTTCCCTTTGGTCCTCGCAACCACAACATGTTCTCTTTCTTCAATAACCTGCGAACACAGATAAAGATAAGAAATAGAGGCAACAATATATTATTAAGAATCATAAAAAAATATTTCTTACTTCATTTGTGAGAGATTTAAGGGCTAAAAAGGTGTTGGGCTTCCCAAATTTTTGGTAGTTAATTTTCAGCATGTTAATCTGGAAAAATTGGAGTAGTCAGCGAGAGTATGAAAACATGAGGAAGATAATAATGATAATTATGCAAAAAATTTGAGGGAACATACCTCTTTATTCCTTTAAGTCCAGTTGAAAGCCCAAGGCTGATATTCTGCGAGATTCGCAGGCAATGCATGAGGACCGGAGATGTAGGGACCCTCTAGACCTGGGAATCACGGACACATAAGATTTGGTCCTGTGTCCGTGTCGGACGCATGACGCGGCCATGACGCGCGTCGGACGCATGAAAATCCGTGTCCTTACTGGACTCACGTTGGACATACAGGGGACGCACGTCGGACGCACTCGGACGCATATGCTATCCATTTCTTCACGTCTGGCAGCATTAGTATCAAAAAAAAAAAAACTATTTTTAACGCACTCGCAAACCCACATACTCTCCACTCCATTCTCCCTCACCTCTACTATTCTCTTCTTAGATCTAAGTTGATCATCAAAAAATCAACCTTTTCTAGTTTTTTACATCATTTGCTAGTTGTTGTAAGTTGTTCTGGAATCTGGATTTATGTTCTCTTTGAAGTATTGAAGGTATGCTCTCTTTCTTCTACCCTCCCTTCTTCCTTCGGATTTGCATGATTTTGTTGAGTTATTGATTTTATTTTTCTATTTTCAGTCTATTGTGAACTTGGGTTGTTGTTATATTTGGTGAATTTTGGGGGTTTCTTAGATTTTATTGTGAACTTAGGTTTTAAGGTTTCATTGAGCTTTATCTATAATACTTTTAATTTAGCTTTTAATTGAGCTTTATGTATAATACTCTTAATTTCGCTTTTAATTTTGTGCATGTAATGAATTTATGCTTGTATTTTGATGGCTAATTGGCTATCATCTCTTTAATCTTGATGCAGATAGCCAGATATGAGCGAAGAGGACTTAAGCACTACTCCGCTATGGAGATATGTGACTAAGAAGGATAAAGTTCCAGGTGGTGGTAATTGGAATTTTGTATGTAACCAGTGTCAAGGTCCATATTCAGGTTCATATTCAAGAGTGAGAGCACATTTGTTAAAGGTTTTAGGTGGTGGAATTAGAATATGTCCAAAGGTCGGAGAACATAAACTTAAGGAGATGAAAAAATTGAATGATGAAGCTGAGGCTAGAGTAAAAGCATCTAAGTTTAGAAGTGTGTCTCTGCCAACATCTGGATCAGGTAGTGGTTCTTCTTTTGCGTCAAATTCTTCATCACTTGTTGAAGATCCTAGGAAGAAGAAAAGAGGGGTTGAGATCCCAATAGAGAAATTGTATAATGCTGCCAGACGTGAAGAAATGGATAGCATAATTGCGCGGTTGTTTTATGCAGACGGCTTGCCATTCCATCTTGCTAGGTGTCCATATTATAAAGTTGCATTTATTTTGGCTACATCAGATAGTAAAAGCATTCAAGGTTATATGCCGCCGAGATATAATAAACTAAGAACAACTCTTTTACGGATGGAAAGAGTACATGTTGAGAAAAAGCTAGAACCAATTAAGAGCACTTGGAAAGAAAAAGGTGTGAGTATTGTGACCGATGGATGGACCGAAGAACAGCGAAGACCCCTCATGAACTTTATGGCTGTTTCAGAGGCTGGTGCAATGTTTATTAAAGCAATCAACACTCAAGGGTCAGTGAAGGACAAAGAGTACATTTCTAAGTTGATCATTGAGACAATTACAGAAGTTGGGCATCAGAATGTCATGCAAGTAATCACGGACAATGCACCAGTTTGTAAGAGTGCGGGGCTACTGGTAGAAGGTCAGTTTAAACACATTTTTTGGACTCCATGTGTAGTCCACACACTAAACCTTGCTTTAAAGAATATATGTCATCCGAGATATATTCGAACTAATGTTTTAGTATATGAAGGGTGTGCTTGGATTAGTGAAATTATTGCTGAGGTGGTACTGATCAGAAACTTCATCACGAAACATTCCATGAGATTAGCTATGTTTAATGAACATGTGGAGTTAAAATTATTCACACTTGCTGAGACACTTTTTGCCTCTAGTATTATAATGCTTCAAAGATTTAAAGATGTGAATCGAGGTCTCCGGAACCTGGTAATCTGAAATCAATGGTCATCATATAAAGATGATGATCCTAATCAAGCATTGTTTATAAAACAGAAGTTGTTGGATGATGATTGGTGGAACACTTTGGAGTATATTATTGATTTTACAAAACCTATCATTGAAATGCTTAGATTATGTGATACAGACGAGCCTTGTCTTCACTTGGTTTATGAAAGGTGGGATCGAATGATAGATGATGTAAAGAACATTATACATCGCCACGAGGGCTTACAAGAATCTGATATTTCATCATTTCATATGGTGGTGGACGCGATATTAACAGATCGTTGGAGTAAAAGTAGCACACCACTTCACTCTTTGGCACATTCGTTGAACCCAAGGTATGTATGATAGTTTTAAATATGTTATCGCTTATTTATATTTTTTGGTGAGTTGATTTAAATAAAAAAAAATTATACTAAAATCATATTTGAAACAACATAGGTATTATAGCCGTCAGTGGCTTGATGAACGTCCAGAGCGTGTTCCACCACACAGAGATCTTATGATTTCGAGTCAAAGATTGAAGTGTTTTGAGAGGTATTATGAGGGGGATGAGTTAAGAAAAGTTAACATTGAGTATGCTAAGTTTTCATCTGCCCGTGAAGAATTTTCAAATGCAAATAGCTTAAATGATAGATGGGGTATGAATCCTTATGTGTGGTGGGTTACTTATGGGGTGTATGCTCCTTTACTTCAACAAAAAGCACTCATGTTGCTTGGCCAACCTTGTTCATCTTCTTGTAGTGAGAGAAACTGGAGTACGTATAGTTTCATAAATTCTGTAAAGATAAATAAAATTACTCCACAAAGAGGTGAAGATTTGGTATTTGTTCATACTAATCTTCGTATCTTATCAAGACGAAACCCAGAATACTTGCTAGGTGATACAAGAATGTGGGACATTGGAGGTGATTCTTTTGATACTATGGAAGGTGCTGGTGTACTTGAAATTGCTGATCTTTCTCTTAATGAGCCAGAGATGGAGCGCATGATATTTGATGATAATGAAGCTAATGTGGAGGAGCTATACCCCCTGGTTTGACTGTTGACGTTCTTTTTGGTGATTAGGTAACTGTCCATCTCCTTGATCTTTTTTTTTTCATGTTACATTCCTTTCGCTAAAGATTCCTAACAAATTTTATTTTTAAATTTCTACAGCTGGATGTCGCGGCATTTGGAGGATCCTTGTTTTTTTGGCTAGTTTTTTGGTTCTGGAGGATCCTTGTTTTTTTGGCTAGTTTTTTTGGTTCATGAAGTTGCGGAAAGGACTCTACTCCCTTTTGTGAAGCCTTCTTTTGGCTAGTTTTTGATTCATGCTTAATCTTTTATGCAAGGAATGGGGACGAACATATATAATTTAATGGAAATATTATATACTATATACGTGTCCGTGTCCTAGTATTTTGAGAAATTGCCGTTCCTCGTGTCCGTGTCGTGTCGCTTCCGTGTCACGTGTCCGTGTCAGTGCTTCCCAGCTCTAGACATAATGGAAAAATTAACCATTTGTCATCACTGGAGTGGCAAGGGCCTTGATTATTACCCTCATGCCAATCAATATCTAACATAATATCTTTATCTTCAACGATGTCATCCTTTTTTTATAAGCGGACACCCCAACAAGTGGTGTCCTTCTTCATAGGGATTATATCGTAATTTGCGAAGAATCTCTCCATAGTATACTTCGCGGGAACAATTGGAACATCTTTGAATTTAGGATTCTTCGCAGTATCAAGGTAGCGATATTCTTTACCAGCACCGCGAGTAGCATACTCAAGCATTAAGTGAACGCAATCCCCACTCAACTAATATACCGCCCGCGAGAACTTCGCGTGAGAGAGTATCTCATAGAATAAAGTAAGTTCAGGGTCATAGAGAGGAATGGGAAGACCAACTTCAAGATGTCCTAGCGAGACTATGATCTTCTCATGGTTACATGGAAGATCAGAAAATAATGGAACAGAAAGTTCAGACTTAGGGTTTTGATTGGGAATGGTGGATAAAGCAAAACCTTTGTCTTGAAGTTCTTTTTGAATCTTCTCGAAAGCAATCAGATATTTGCGACCGACTGCAACCATTTTTAGTATGGTAATGAAGATTGAAAGAGTAAAAGATCGAAAGAAAAATTGTAACAGTAGCATATCCGGAATTTACGGAAGAACAGTGAATTTGCAGAGAAATTACGGAGAGGAGGAAGAAAGAAGTAAAAAGAAGAAAAGAGAAGAGTGAAGAAGATATATATAGAAGGTAAAACATCTCGAGAAGATAAGTGAAATTAATACAAGGAAGAGACTGAACGGTTGGAATGCAGCTGTTGAAAGGGACGTGTCAGAAGTTGAATGGATAAAAAGATACGTGTAACAAACCTGACGAGGAAAAGATATGTGTCAAAAGAACATGAA
Organism: Papaver bracteatum; assembly: GCA_023529315.1. NCBI lineage: Eukaryota > Viridiplantae > Streptophyta > Magnoliopsida > Ranunculales > Papaveraceae > Papaver > Papaver bracteatum. The sequence continues at coordinate 1,620,796 of JAJJWX010003262.1, forward strand.
AAATAGACAGCTGCGGCATTTCAAAAGGTTTTGATTTCTCATGGTCGTTTCCCTTCGCATAAAATATATGAGAAGAGGCAAGATGTAGGATCAGAATATCGCCACAACAATACTCTTACGAGATTTACAGCAACAGTTCTGCGAGATCTTCAATAACACACTACGAGTGTCACAAAATTATTGAAATAATGACGTAGCGGATGACGACAACTGAAACATGAGAAAAGTGTGATGATTCCACGAGGATCACAAACACCTGCGAGAATTAACATTAACAACAACTGTGAGAGTATTGCGAGTTAGATCCGAAAATAAAGGACAGCTTAGCTGTCATCCACTATGTAACTACCCTATATAAATAGAATCAATATATTCAGAGTGAGGGAGATCAATTTTGGAGTCAGGAGAGAGTTTTGAGGAGAGAGAAAATTCTTATGAGCGTTTGTATTCTTGATTTCTTCCATTTCTTGTAACATTTCTGAGAATTAATCAATAAAGTGTTATTCTTAATCTTCAAATATGTGTTGATAATTGTGGATTCTGGTAAGGGGTGTAGTGTAGGTTTTCCTGCAACTACACATATGACAATTTCCCCCTCAAAAAATCCTTGACCTCAAGGATATAATTTAGGAAAATGAGCTTAGATATTTGTTGTATCTCCCTAAGTTGCGTCTTCAGGATTAGAATTGGCCCATTGGCTTAAAAGATGTTGAACAGATAGGTTGTTGCGAATGGTAATCCTCTCTCCCAATAGTGCAGCCGGTCCTACCTTGATTTCCCCTTGCTGATCCACCAGAGGCAACTGTGGAGATGGAATAATAGTAGTTGATATATTCTTCTTGAGCTGAGATACATGGAAATATGGGTTTATCTTTGAGTTGGCTGGTAACTAAAGCTTGTACATTACGGGACCAATTATTTCAAGCACTGTGAATGGCCCATAATACTTTGTTGAGAACTTGAGATTCCTTGGTATGTCTGTAAGGTTATAAATTCAGATAAGCTTCATCACCCACCTCAAATGTTTTATCCTCCTTTTTTTTTTATCATAGAAGTACTTCATTCTTTCTTGGGATTTATGTAGAGTGTCCTTGAGTAGGCTGAGCATTTGATTGTTTTTTGATATAAACTTCAACATCAACAATAACTGTAGTGACAGAAAGTAAAAATGCAAGATGTGGTGATTGTTATCCACATAGAGCCTTAAATGGAGTCATATCCAGGTTGGTATGGTAGTTTGAGTTATACCACCACCCTGTTAAAGGTAGCCATTTACTCCAAGATTTAGGTATGTGACCTGACATGAATCTCAAGTAATTATCTAGATAAGCAGTAACTCTCTCAATTTGTCCATCGTTTGTGGATGGTAAGCTGTGTTGAGGTTCGAACTGGTACCAATGACCTGGAATAGGTCATGCCAGAAAATATTGATGAAGATCTTGTCTCTGTCAGAGGTTATAGAAGTTAGCAGTCCATGAAGCTTGAAGACATTGCTAAGGAAGTGCTGAGATACTGCTGAGGCAGTGGAAGAGTGATTTAAAAAAATAAAGTGGTCATATTTTGTTAATCAATTTACAAATACCAGAGTAATATCGTTCCCTCCATATTTAGGTAATCCTTCCAAAAAATCCATGGTTTTTGTGTTGCCATTCATGTTATGGTATTGGTAATTTCTGTAATAATCTGGTTTGATATGTATGCTCTCCTTTGATGCTCTGACATACATCACATGTTGAAATAAATTCAATGATATCAGCTCTCATACCTGGCCAATGGAAGTAAGCTTTAGCTAGCCCTCATATAGATTCCTTGGATACCAGATTATCCTCCAATAATAAAGGCATGTATAGAAGTGAGGATGGCATATATGACCCCATGACCATCTCTTACATAAATCTTGTTCTTATATCTTAGTATCCCATTGTTAAAAGTATAATTATTGATATAAGTGGAATAAATCATCAGTTTAGCTTTAAAGACATTTGCAGTTTCATCATCTTCATGACTCTTGATAATATTCATATCCCAATTAGGTTGGGAGATGCTGATGGTGTTGCATGAAGAAGTAGGTAGCCTGGATAAGGCATCATCAACCTTATTCTCTATATCTCTTTTATAATCAAATCCTAACAGCTTCATGACCCACCTTTGCTGCAACACATTAGTTATTCTCTGTTCCACAAAATATTTGATACTTTGTTGATCAGTGTGAATGATAAAATGGTTTCTCATCAAGTAACTCCTCCATTTAGTGACTGCCATCACTATTGTTAGTAGTTACTTTTCATAAGTTGAGAGACCCAATGATCTAGGGCCCAATGGCTTGCTAAAAAAATATATTATTGGTCTACCCTCTTGCATCAAAACAACACCAACTTCTATGGCACCAGCATCAATAACCAGAGTGAATGTATTTTATAAATATGATAATGCCAGTACTAGTGTAAGGCACATGATCTGTTGCAACTCCTTGAATGCAATTTCAGCTTCTTCTGACCATACAATAGGATTTTTCTTCAAAATATATGTCAGGGGATTGCAAATGGTTCCATACCCTTTAATAAATTTCCTATAGTACCCTGTTAAACCCAAAAATACTCTAAACTCCTTTAAGCAGGTGAGAGTTGGCCAAGATATCATATCAGACACTTTAAAGGGGTCTGCTATAACTTTTTTAGCTGTGATAATGTGTCCATGATATTACAACTTCTCTTGAGCAAAACAACACTGGTTAACCGAAATGGCATCACCTTGAACTCATAATGCTCTTCATGAGTCCTAAAAGATGTTTTTTTTATGTCAGCCTCATGTATCCCAATTTAATGATAGCCTGACCTGAGATCAAATTTAGTGAAACTACTGAACCATGTAGTTCATCCAACGGCTCATCAATCACTAGTGTTAGAAATTTATCTTGATGGTGATGTCATTCAATTTTTTATACTCAACACAAAACCTATAATAATTATCTTTATTCTTGACTAGAAGGAGCTGCAAATAGGTTGTGACTTGCTTGAATTATGCCAGATTGCAAAGTATCCTTGAATAATGATTCAATGACAGATTTTTATACATAAGGGTATTTATAGGGTCTTTGATCGGTAGGTATTAGATTTGGTTTTAGTGGGATTTTGCGGTCTAATGTTTTAGGTGGTGGTAAGGAATGTAGTTCTTCAAACACATCAGCAAATTCTTGTAGTAACAGCTGTATGGGCTCTGGTATTTCCTGGTTGATGGTGGAAGTTGAAATTGAGAAAAATTGTCATATTATACCATGAGAATTCTTCTTGAATAACCTTTTGATTGTATTGGTACTAATTATTTTTTGAGAATGAGTCTCTCTAGCACCAGAAAGAGTGATATTCTTACCATTATGAACAAAGTTGATGCAGAGTCTTTTAAAATTAAACACCACATCTCCAAGAGTCCTGATCGGATTTGCTCCAAGCACCATGTCACATCCACCCAGAGGAAATAACCTCAAATTACCACTAAACTTACTCCCCTGCATTGACCATTGAAGTTGTTGGCACATACCAGAACTGATTGTCTTGTCTCTATTTGCCACTGTGACCAAGAGTTGAACGGTTGGTTCAACTAAGAAATCCAGTTGTTGAGCTAAATAATTATCAATGAAGTTGTGAGTGCTTCTAGTGTCGATAAGGATGGAGATGAACTTCTTCTTGATATATCCCGGTATCCTGATGATATCACTGCTGGAGCCACCAATTATAGCATGGAGTGACGTTTACATGTCTGATTCAATGTGAGAACCACCATTCACCTTCGCCTTATTAATTAAGCACTATTGATCAACTCCTTCTTCTGAGTCATATAAAGCAAGCATGAATAGTTTTTGTTGCTTACATCTATGACTTGTGTGAACTTTTCATCACAGTTGAAGCATAAACCCTTATCATTTCTTTCCTTTAGATGCTCATAGTTTAAACTTTTCACATGAGGTTAGTTAGGTTTTGAGTAAAAAAAATTAGGTTGGAAATGGGGTTCGGAAAGAGTGGTTCTATATAGAGCGGGTGTTGAGGTGTTTTTTGAATTGTTAGTAGAAGTTGGGGGAAAATAGGTAGTTATGGGTTGAGATTCGTAAGTGGATTTGAATTCACTGTAAGTTCTTGTAACTTAGCTAACTGAAATGCTTTAGATAAGGTGTTAGGTTTGAATATTTGGATGGTACTTTTAATCTCTTCGTTCAACCCATTAATGAAACTCAGTAAAAAATAAGCTTCAGCCATGTAGTTGCAGGAAATCCCACAACACACCCCATATCATATTATGATAACAATTTCTAGATCTAAACATGTTAATCATTTAAATCTCAAATTTAAGTACTAGAAATATAAATAGACACAAGGATTTTTTACATGGTTCGATCAATGTGATCTACATCCAGGGTTCTTCACTATGATTGTTGAAATTACATTTGGTTTACATTGAGAATCGCCATTAATGAGTATTTGGAGCTCTAGGTTTAATTTTTGGGGAAGAAGATGATAAAGAAAATAAATCTCTCTCTCTCTCTCTTACAAAATTGTGTCTCTCCCTTTCTCTCTCATGCTCCCCTCTTTATATAGGGTATTATATAGTGGATGACAACTCATATTCTCGCAGGTCTTTGATAATTTCGCAGGTTCTTGCTACCTTTTCGCGAGCTATGGAAATGAATGCATCTCGCACACTAATAAATGTGTTGTGTGATATTTTGATCCTACATCTTGCCTCTTTTTCCTTAAATATTGCTTGAAGAGCGATCTTTAAGGAAAAATCCGTTGTTGTAGTAGTCTTTGATCTTTGTTGATGAAGGAACAAGCGAAATAATACTGGACTTGAAAAGTACATACTTGCCTCTATTGTTTTGTGAAGTTCCGAAGCATTGAGAAGTAATTAGAAGTATCAACCCTTGAAGTATAAGAAGTATGAAGTATCCTTGAAGAAGTATAAGAAGTACTCAATCCTCGAAAATATAAGAAGTGTTCGTCCTTGAATGAGAGTAATATGTATTGCCTCTATGTATGGGAAATTATTACTCAATTTTTGGTGAGGATTCTTTTTGTTCAGTAGTGAACGTCCACTTTGGAAATGATTCTTGCCGAAAAGGTAAAAAACATAAAATGGTTCCTTGGTTATCCATAGTTGCCTCTGTTCTTTTGACGAGGTGTCGAATCTCGCAAAAATAATATTTCTCTACTTTTTACACTAGCAAGTAGTATAATGTAAGCATGATCGTCCCAAGGGAGGTATGAAGTTTCTAGTTGTTAAGCAAATACTCTTAGCAAAGATGATTGTGTTGTAGAAAATCTGAAAATTGTAAAATGTATTCAAATATGAGATGGAATTGATTAAAGGTACATTCTAGACCACGGAATACAAACCAATTTGATATATAGCCAAGTTCTTTGCATTATCATGTTACTAACAACCCTAGAATAATTAGTACGCTCAACTATTCCATTACTATCTCCTAAGCTCACCGGATACGGAAGCGCTCGACTACCGGTTCCTACTTGCCAAGTTTCCTAGAGGTACGCTTACTAGGTGTGACTTAAAAAAATGATCTAAGTTCTGTGAGATAAGGTTGCTCCTAGTGAACTCAAAAGCATGAATCACCTACTAGTGTTGATTTCCACATATGGATACTTAACAAAGTCCCATCATCAATACCCACATATTGCTACTTGTGTTTATCTTCTCTAGACAATTACGGGTCGAAGAAAATCTAAACTAGCAAATAGATTAAGAATTAATGATTCAATTTCGAACTTAAACCCTTAACAAATAATCCATAGACAATATTAACATAGTAAAAAATCAATCAATAACATAAATAAATGCAAGAGAATAAGTTATTTCATATCAATTGAAGATTCATATTTCGGGCTTCGAAATCGCCCTTAATCAAAGAGAGTTTTAGTTACTCATAAATATGGAGTTCATCATAAAATATAATAAATGAAATAATGAAGATGAAAATAAACAAGGAAGCAAACCCTAGTTCCATCTCTTTGCAAAACTCCAAGTAGAATAGAAAATACGTGATATTAAAGTTGTCGAAAACTTTCCATTTTGTAGCCTTTTTCTTCTTCCAAAACTAGGTCATAAATAAAAATCCCACAACCAATGTGTCCACTAATCCCACATAGGAGAAACCCGTGTAAGAAAAAATGTCAGAAATAGTTCGCCGAAAAACTGGGTATATCGCCGGAACTTGGCCGGAGGTTGGCCGGAAAATCACCGGACACCGGTCAAAGTAGTACAACTCGGTCAGTCCGGGTTAGTGATATCAGCAAGGTCTAATCAGACCTGAGTCAACGCCTAGTCAGCTAACTGACTCGCCATAATGCTTGCCAGGCCCATCTATCAGTGACATCAACTAAATCTCACTACAACACCACCAGGTCGCGACTGCACCTGCAAGCATAGCACACTCTGCAACAACAACAACTTCCAAAAGCATCAACACCTGTTCACCTGCAATGTCATCAGTCCCCAAGCCTCTGACCATTGCAACATCCAACACAATCTGTATCTCAATCCCTGCAACTGCTTCATTCTTCTCAACCACTAACATGTAGCTTGATGCTTTAACTCAGTCCAAATCCCAAACCATGACCATTTCAGAGCATCAAATCCAACTACATTTCAGGCATAACATACCCCATTGAAGTCACCATTCAAGTCCAACTACACTCTCAGCAAACCCTGTCAATAGCTACACAAGGCTACAGTATAACACCTAAACTGCCTGCAACACAGCATAATCACCACCACATCTCAGCTGCACCTGCATTCTCTTTGCGCCCATTTCTTCTCTACATTTGAAATCAACCAAGCAACATATTACTGCATTACAAACCCATACTGCAGCTGCACTTGCACCTGAATTACCCCTTTACTGTCCCTGATTTTTTCTTTGAACTCCATCATACTAGCAACAACACCCTTCATCACATCTGCACAACCAATCTCAGCATACCACTTGCCATGAACCATTCATCCACATTCCAGCAGCATCACTCCGTCCTGCTCAACTTCCTCAGCGATTACACGACAACAGCTCCAGTTACCAGCTAATCTGCATATGCAGCTTCTCTTTCCATTTCAGCATTTCGAGCACCAACAACAACAGCAACTCATCTGATGTCCTTCTCGTCTAAACTGCAACAGCTTCAAGCTTGTCTATCTGCACCTCCACAACCTCAGTAGCATCGAATCCATCCTAGCTGCACGCCACAAGCCTAGAATTTTCACTGCACCACCCTGTTGAACAATCCTGGTTGTAGCAGCAACATATTGCAACTGCAATTCAGCTAGATCACCTTCCATGAATGTCATCATCTCCTAAGGTTGTCAACAGTTGCGAACTCCGCGCGGTCTCTATCATTTCAACTTTACTGTCATTGGCAGTGGAATCTTCAACCCCCAACATTCAACAGCAACCCTTGATACTTTACCCATAAAGCTCAGGACTTGTGATTCAGGCATTTCGCCAAACAAATATGCGTCTTGCTGCTGCTACATGTATAAACTTGTTGTTGAGTTCTGACCAACTGCATCTCCTTCACTGCAATCCATAATTCTAAAACAAAGTAAACCCATTCATTCAAATCTCTAAAACAGCTGGAAATCTTGTTTATTCATCGAGTCAAACAACAGCAGCATCACTGTATCATCGAACCCCCTGTCCCTGAAGTTACTCCATCATTTACCATGCTCAAATTCAAGCAACGCCATCTGTTCCGATCCCTGGTAGTTGAACCACTGCCAACAACGACTAATTGAGCTGATGATAGACTCGACCTGACTTCCGTGAAACCCATCAGAACCCTTGAATTCTTCATCTAAGCAGCCACAATCGATTCCTAGCCAGAAATTTCTGCAAATTTGTCACAAACCCACCAACAACACAAGCCACTCCTTAGTTCTGCAATTTCTCGGATATAACTCTCTTCTCTTCTCTGTTTCTTTCTCGATCTACTCTCTTGGCAATAAACAGCAGCTGCCCCTCTTTTCTCGATTTCAGGTAAAAAAAATGATAAGAGAGAAGATGGACTTCTCTGACTTTTAGGGATTGTGTAGTAAATGAAGGTGTTACATCCACCCATGTGAATTGGCTAAGGGGGTACCCAGATGACTCTAAGCACCCTAAGTGTTGATACGAGCCGCCAAAGAATGACAACTCCTTTTACTTCACCATGCTTCCAATAATGCTTGCATATTGAAATGACGCTTTCGCCTTTCGTGCTCCAAATAGATGCTTTCTTTCAAGTTTTACCAACAACAACCGCCCTTATTTCTCAGATTCACTTCTTCTCTTCAATGAAAGTCATCACTAAAGTTGTCGTGCTTTTTAGACAGAAATTTGCATCACTAAAGCCGACATACTTTTCAGGCAGAGATGAAGAAATAAAAGCAAATAATGAGAAATAGTTTGCCTTGTCCTTTTAAGCAACAATTCTTCTTCTTTTTCTCCAATGACTCCAAAATACCTATAAAACTCAAAAGCAAACATAAGATACATAATTTACAAGAAAACTAACAGAGAAAGCATAAACAATAGATAAATATATAGGTGTTTTAGACACCTATCATCTTTATCTATGAAGGTAGAATCCTTTACAAAGTGTTGAATGAGCGAGTTATTTTTTCATTCTTATCTTGCCTCTGTCTCATGTTTTATGCTCATGCGATAGTATAATCTCTTCAAGTTGCTTATAATTGTGCGAAATAATTGAGCGAAATAATCACATCTTGTAAAATAATCACATTATGCGAAATTCTGAATAATCCTGCGAAATTCTGAATAATCCTGCGAAATTCTGCGATTTTATTGCGAAATTCTGCGATATTATTCTGTAAAATTCTGTAAAATACTTTTGCGAATATAATGCTTATGTGATGAAATGTATATGCGATGTTTATGCCATGAAATGCGTATGCGATGCTTTTATGATGCGAGTATGATGCTTGTATGATGAGAATGCTTATCTATTGCAATGTATAGCTAATGTTTGTGTTACTTAGCTCATTTTTCCACGCTAAAATTGATGTAGCTTTAAATTGCCTTCATTCTTCATTTCTCTGGCTTTGTCTTTAATTAGTATATGCATTTTTCTTCGCGTACTTATTGTTCCTCGCATGTTCACTTGCTTGTGCTTCATTTTTCTTGCTTTTATTCTTTGTCCATCTTTAGCTCATTGTATCTCATTGTTTTACTGTCTCCACTGTTTATTCCTGCACTATTAGTATCGCATAATATAATATAATCAAAATATCAAAAGTGCATCATTTTTACTATCTCAATTTCATTTGTTTATACATGTTCGCAAGCTTGTTTGCTTACATATCATCTTCGCAAGTTTATTTGCGTACTCTCTTATGTGGTTTTATTTTTCCTTCCTAGTTAAAGGTCTTATTTTGCCACCTCTTGTCATTGCGACAAAATCGCTTGACGTCTTTACACTTTCATGTATTGACCCATTGATCTTGTTTTATCATTTCTCTAGTATTATTGCCTCTGCAGGATATTTTTCATGCGACAATATGATAGGCCTAAATATTCTTGCGAACATAAATCCCCATGGCATTGCCGTCTTGCAACGAAATCGCAGGATATACGTACACTTGCATGCACTGACCTATTGATCTCGTCTTATCTTTCTCTTTTGTATTATTGGGATTGTCGCACAAATATGGCAAGCCTAAATATTCTTGAGAACATAAAGCCTCATGACATTTGCGTCTTAAGACACTTATCAGCTCCCAAATGGAGGGTGCCGCCCTTATCTCTCCCCTGGTTTCCCCTTCAAGGAGACGTACCTCTACCATACAAGGTTGGCTCCTCCCATCCGGTCTTAACAACAACCAGTTGTTTTCACAGCCTCTTATCCATTTTTCCTATATGGCTTATGGTTACAAGACTGCACCTTAAGTGGGGTTTTCTTCAAACCGAGTGCATCATAGTCAAGACTTTCCAAGAATGGCCAGGTACGCTCCAGACGCCCCAGGAACTCTTGGCTCAACCTTGTACCTCGGCGCCATTATCATATTCTACACCCCTTAGAAGAGACCCTCAGTCGTCCAACCTAAATCATAAGTCTAGGTTGAAAATCCAAGGTATCTCTCCTGGATGGGTTTTTATTGACCCCACATCTCCATGACTCAGGTTCCAGTAGCAGTGTAACCTTTTCGCTGATCCATTCAATAGGTACCCCCTTCTATGATGCACTTTATGTCTTACATTTTCCTCTTGCGAAATTTTATTCGCGAACTAGGGTGTACGCCATAAAGGTTCGCCCCATTCTAATCTTAGATTTTTATGGATCTTAGATTGTCTCTTGCGAAATTTTCACATTTCTTTATTCTTTCATTCATTATGTCATTCTCATAATATCATATCATTTGAAGCAAAGTAAATATTCAAGAGAAATTCTAATACATTATAATTCTGAAATCTTTGTAGTTGTGAAATCTTTGTAATTCTGCGATTGTATCGCGTTTTGTAGATCAAATCAAAAATATTTTATTTTCTGTAAAAGAGATATTCTAGAGAAATATATAAATTGGATTTTCTCGGTTTTCTGTAATTTTGAAATCTCGAAATCTTTGTAATCTTGAAGTCTTTGTAATCTTGAAATCTTAGTAATCTTTGAAATCTTTGTTATCGTGCGATGGAATCGCTTTTTGTAAATCAAATCAAAAATATTTTATTTTCTGTAAGTAAAATATTCGAGGAAGTGATACTTAGCTTTCATGTGATCTGATGTTGTTGTCATCTCGTGTGAAGTATGTGGTTTGCTTGCGAAATTGGCATCCTTGAAATGTATAAACGTCGCGTCGCACAAAGAAATGTAATTTTCGCGCAGCAAAAAGAAATGTGAGAAATGAGACTTGAACCCTTGATCTGACTCCTGCATATTCTCACACCCTACAAACTATGCTAACCCTCTCTTGCGAAATTAACGCACACTTGGTGAAACTTAACATTCTCTGTGCGAAATGAACCTTTGCGAAATTGTAGCACACTAGCTTTCTCTGTGCGAAATTAACCCTCCTTTGCGAAATTATAGCACACTTGTGAAATTAACCCAAAATGCAAAAAATAATGAATTTGGGGAGAATCGATCCTGCGGCATTCAACGCTTTCTTTTCGCCAGTTACCATCTGTACTGGTTTCTGTTTGCGAAAGAAATCCATACTTCCGTCCTCTTATTATCATCTTCTCACTGGCTTTATAGAAAATGTGCGAAAAAATACACGGAAGATGAGATTCGAACCCGCAACACCAAATTTATTCTTTTCGCTTTGGACCAAATGTGCTATCGACCGTTCATGAAGGAGCGGTTTTATTAGCTTACTTATTCTCATATTACCACCCTTTGTGTAGTCTTTCTACGTCTCTTCTTTTTCTCCTGTTTCTTAACATGTTGCAAAATTCTCATGATCTTTGTGAAATTTCGCAAGCTTTGTTGTAGTTCTTTTCTCCTGGAATATCATCGTCTTGCTAGCGGTATTTATTGTTCATTCTTTCGCATAATAATAGCTTGCATTCTCTTCGTGTTTTTGCGTCACTCTGATTTTCTCTTCGCCTTTGTGGAGCTTTCTCCATTGTGCTGGGTGTTTGGGAAGATCTTTTCGAACTTCTCTTTGTTTTTGCTGTGTTCTCAACCCTATCATTTTATAGCAGATTGTTGATGTAGCTTAGATTGGATTTCACCTTTCACTGCCTTTCTTTAGTGTACCTTCTTCTCATTAATATCTCCATCTCTCTCATTCGATTTCACTAGACTTTGAATTTGGTTTGTTGTTCTCTTCGCAACTAAACTACAATAAGAGTTAAGTGCCAGCGTGTTGTGATTAGAGTTCATCTTCGAAGATTTTCGGACGAAGTAAACTTCATAGAATCTTTTTTTCTCTTAAAATTTTTATGAGCGGTGTTATTTCGACGAAGTGATCTCTGCTGTCCCATCTTCATCTTTGTGTAGGTGGATTGAGGTGCTTTTGGTCTTGGTTTTGGATTGGCTGACTCATTTTCTAAGCTGTCTTTCTTTGCGAGATGAGCTGTTCCGGATGCTTATTTCGCAAGTTTATTTCTTCGAAACTACTTTTCGCCAGTTAATCTTTACTGAGCTAATGGTGAGCTTCGTCTATGTCCTCCTTTCGCGTTTAAACTTCGCTAGAATTGTTGATGAAGTGAACTTCGCAGAATCTCTTTACAGGTTGTTATTTTATCGTGTCTTTTCGTTGATGATTTTCTAGTCCTATTTCTTCGAGCTCGTCGTTTATTGATGATCTCCAACTTAGCGAACGCTGATTGCAACTGCCTTGTCTTCATGGCTTCTCGAAAATTTGATATGTGGCATGTCTTTGTGTAGATGGTGGATTTTCGACAAAGGCTAAAATCGTAAACCCATAATTATACAAACCTCTGATCCAGCAATCAGACGTGAATATCGAGATATGGGTCTCTTATCGAATTCTATGATTGAGAATACTTTCTCTCAGAGTGCATATAGATATGTAGTCTCACAGCTGGACAACGCCATATCTCACAAGTAGTACCGAGCACTTCAGTAATTATTTCTATCACGGGATGGGCAACTCCCAAACAACTTGCTCTGCTAGTATAGAGTGATGACGTTTTCAGGATACAAACAACGAGTTTACCCTGGCTATGTAAAAGATATGAAGCTCCAGCAAGTTCATATCAGAATAATTAATGCTCCTAGACAGTTTGTTCTGCTAGTATAAAATCATAAATTAATTATTCCTAAATTCTTTGATTCATCCACAGAATTTCTGAAAATATTCAAATATTTTCGAAGATATTTCATCACGCAAACCATGGTTCTTCCCAGCAGAAATCCATGGATTAGTAATAATATTGGACGCACAGGCATCAGAGCTGCCTTCTGAGCGAGCCCTGTCTCAAACTTAAATTCTTGGATTCATCCGCAGAATTTCTGAAAATATTCAAATATTTTCGCAGATATTTCATTACGCAAACCATGGTTCTTCCCAGCAGAAATCCATGGATTAGTAATAAATATTGGACGCACGGGCATCAGAGATGCCTTCTGAGCGAGCCCTGTCTCAAACTTAAATTCTTGGATTCATCCGCAGAATTTCTTAAAATATTCAAATATTTTCGCAGATATTTCATTACGCAAACCATGGTTCTTCCCAGCAGAAATCCATGGATTAGTAATAAATATTGGACGCACGGGCATCAGAGCTGCCTTCTGAGCGAGCCCTATCTCAAACTTAAATTCTTGGATTCATCCGCAGAATTTCTGAAAATATTCAAATATTTTCGCAGATATTTTATTACGCAAACCATGGTTCTTCCCAGCAGAAATCCAAGGATTAGTAATAAATATTGGACGCACGGGCATTAGAGCTGCCTTCTGAGCGAGCCCTATCTCAAACATAAATTCTTGGATTCATCTGCAGAATTTCTGAAAATATTCAAATATTTTCGCAAAGTATTTCATTACGTAATCCATCGTCCTTCCCAACAGAAATCCATGGATTAGTAATAAATATTGGTGCAAGTGTATTCAACAATGATACATTAATAACCACCGCACGAACGAGTATTTCAAAATACGATGAAACGATGAACCTATGCAAAATAGGATGAAAAATAACAAATAAATAAAAATTGACCAAGGCGCTGGGAGCGTGGACCCACCGACCGGCCGACTGTGCTGTGGTCAATCCCACGTCAGTTTCATATTTTTATCATATTTTTGTTGTTTTCCCTGAGTTTATGAAAAACCCTTTCATTTGAACGAATATCCTTTATTTTGAGGAAACTCCTCAATTTCATGGTGCTTCCTTCGCGCGGAGGAAATAATATAAAATTAAGGAAAAACGTGATGGGCGTGACCATTGGCCAACCGACCATGCCTTGGTCCCAGCCGGCCCACACCTCATGATTCCTCATTATTATTATTTCCCTAATTTCATGAAAACTCCTTAATCTCATGATATTTCCTTGGTCCTATGAAAAATAATAAAAATTAGGAAAACCCGTGTGCACGGACCATGGCCGGCCAAACCCTAGATGGATCACACGTCCCACTCTTTTATTAGCATATTTTTCATGTTTTCATAATCCCATGAAAATTCCTTGATTTCATGATATTTCCTTCAAATCATGAAATAATGCATAAAATAGGGAAAACGCACGGGACCGGGCCCTGATTTCATGCTCCAAGCCGGTCCCACACGCCTACACGTCCCTTATTTTATTTATTATTATTTTTTATGTTTCCTTCATCTCATGGAAACTCCTTGATTTCAACAAAACTCTTTAATTTTGGCCAAAACTCCTTCGTTTTATCATATTAGGAAAAATACTATGGGACCGGCCCCTTGAATTTTTCCTGAGTTTTACTCTCGGGCTGTTTTCACTTCCCGAACGAGCATAAAACCTAAATATTCCCTCGTTGGGAGATAGGAAATTATTTTCCGTATGGAATGGAGGTGCGGACCAGCAAAATCTGAGTCCGTATGAGAATTCTACGTTGATTCTACTAAAGGGCGCTAATTAGGGTTTCAACCAATCTGGGGATTGCTCAAACGATCAGCATTTGATCCCGTGACCACCCAGGGCCGGTTTCATGACCCCTTGGTCTGTCCCTCACCTCCTCATTATTCCTTCACTTTTTCATTATTTTTCTTCATCCGATGAAGTTTTGACGGTTTTATCAAAAAACCCTAATTTTGTCATATTTTCTCAAATGGTCGCTCAAAAGTGCACCAGAAAATATCAAAATTCTCAGGACTGAGACACGGACGTCTTAACGACGAAAGCAAGTTACCTTGACCGACCAGGGTTGGATTTTTGGCTCGCAATGAGCTAGTCCCACGTGTTTTCACAATTTAACCTAATTTGCACAATTGCACGTATTGGGTCCAAAACTCTCCAAATAATTTCAGAATTTGACGGAGCAATCATCATTTGATCCCGTGACCACCCAGGTCTGGTTTCATGACCCCTTGGTCGGTCCCTCACCTTTTCATAATTAATTAGGTTTTATCACCTAATGCTGAACCCAGCAGTAATTTGGTAAATGATTAAACCGACATTTAATCATTCTTTCATCAACTTACCAACTCTTCAAAGAGGTCTTGGTTTTTGCTCACGTGAGCATATGAGAATTTCATGGTCGATCCATGGTCCCATGAAGCCGGTTCTCCTTCATTCCATGGTTAATTTTCAATTAAACCATCAATTGGTCATCAATTGATCAAATTAGGATTTCTGAATCCAAGGATCATGATTCCAGATTCAAACACTGATAATTTTGCAATGATCTCATGATCAGTATTCTTATTAATTATGCTTGGTTCAACTACCAGCACTTTAATTAATATTTTATTTTGGTCACGCTGCCAATAATTCATCAAACGAGCAACACTTGCTCAGATGAGCAATATTTACTCAAATCAAGGAATATTGGTTCAATTATCAATATTCAACAAATTATCGAGCAACACTCGCTCACCTCAACATGAGGATTCCATCACTGTCTCAGCAGACACATTCGATTCATGAGTTGCAGAACATTTTAAAAAATCATGTTCAACTCAGTAAATACGTGGACTCATCGTCCCACGAAGTCATGAAATCAACAACTGACTAAATTAACCACGAGGCATCAATCGTGTCACTTGGGGGGATATCAACTAGGGTTTTGGTCTGGTGGTCTACGGCATGTGTGTTCAAACATACGATGGAATGTGAGCAAGTTGTGCAATCAGTTGAAGGAATCAGCAAAGTAGTGGGTGGAAAATTAACCAAGTCTCCGCACGATGAGTAATTGGTTTAACACAATTTCCCACTCCCCACTCTTTGATTCCAGCAAACTGTCACACTTCATGGGATCATGGTGTTTTCATCTCCGGCATTATATAATGTCTCTGAATCCTGATTAGAACAACAAGATTCGAAGGGTTTTCAAACATTCGAACAACAATCGTCTGAACAAGCAATTTCTCACCAAAGTTCATACATGCGCTCTTTTGTCTACACGAACTCACATAAATTACTCTCAATAAGGCAAGATTCAACCATTCAGAGCATTTCACGCTGAATTCATAACATACCTACAATCTCAGATCATCATTGATCTCATACATTTCTTAGATTCCCTCCTATAGATCTACCCATCCTCTCTTGTGACCAAATTTACTCTGGAATGGCCATTGTCTTGGTTTAGGCCAGAGTACTACAGATTGGTCTCTCGAACTTAAAGCACCCCCTTCATAGCGGTGCATCTGTGTGAGGTTAAACATTTCGCTCGGTTCAAGGAATCTCCTCCGCACGGTCGTCCTCAATTCCGCAAAAACTAGCAAATCGTTTTTCCCCATCTACATATTTGCGACCACAGTGGGAGATCATTCTCTCGGTTACAATCTCAATTCTCATTTGGATGGTCGGTCTTAGGTATGCCAATCCGGGTTCAAAACCCGATCCTAATATCGCAAGATCTAGTACGCTAACGCCACTCATCCAAGAACTGATGCTCCAGTGATCACCCCTGCAAGTGACGGAACTGGCGCCATCAACAATCCACTCTTCGGTTGATCTCCTGAAGAAACCAAAGGAAATCAACCTACCATAGTTGATCTCATGAAGGTTTAGACTGACGTAGATGTAGCACATAAAGAGTTGTGTGCTCATCTCAAAACTCTCACAAACAAGCTTGCATTTGAATGAACTCAGCCTCAACGCGAGAAAGGAAAAGCTAAAGAAACATCTTTAACTGCTGATCCCGAAATCTCTCCAATCCATGTTGTGCATGATGAAGAATTCCGCAAAGCTGCAGATGACTCTCCAGCAAGGGAACTTGGAATTTTCATCACTCATGAAGACCTGGAGCACTTTTGAGGATCGAGGAAAAGACAAGGCATCATCTGTCTATCTTCACCAACCTTCATATCCTGCTTCCATACATAGGATTCCTCTTCCAAATAATTATTGGGCGAACACGAGCACACCATGTCATCCGTCTGAAGGAATTTTCAAAGTCTCTGATAGGCAGAGCATACACCTGGTACAACAACATCTCACCAGAAAGTATCACCGATTGGAGAGAGATGATTAATGTTTTATACAGAAAATACTTCTCCGTGTAAGAGCAAATCAATCTCTCTGATCTAGGAAGGATGTTTCGAAGGAACAACGAACATCATGATGATTATGTGAAAAGATTCAGAGTCCAAACCCTGGATTGTCATGATCCAAATGTCACGGAGCAGCAGCTGGTAGATTTGTGCATTAATGGCATTCTCCCGGTTTACAGATATTTACTAGAAAATCTTCGGTTCCATACTTTCTCAGAGCTCCACGAAGCCACGAAGAGATCAGAAACCATTGCACTTGCTCTGTTGGAAAGAACGAAATCCACAAAGGATGAAGAAGCACGAGACACTCGAGGAAGCAGACGTCTAATCAACAAGCAGTACAACCCATAGCCTTCCGCAAATGCTATCGAAGAAGGGAGCAAACGGAAAGCTAAAATACAGCGCAAGCATACTTCTTCCACCCCTTTGAAAGGAACAAAGGAAGGATGACGTACATGCTCCTCCCCAGCATACAGAAGATCCGGAGACACCTGATTTTCCCTGCTCTATTGAAGAAATCATCGAACTCCCGGAGGTATGGATACAAGATGGTGCAATCAAGTTGCCACATGTCCAGAAAGAACCAACTGAAGAAGACATGGAAAGTCCTCGTTACTGCCACTTCCACAGGTTCGTAAATCATCACACAAATCAACTGCGCAGTTTTGAAACACATTTTGAAAGAGAAGGTTGATCCGCAATAGATTCAACTGGGGACTGAAGGAGTATACAAGAATCCTCTCCCAGTCATAACCTTTACACTCTTTGGACAACCTATCAAAGAAGCATTTCAAAATGAACGTGAATTGTGTTATATGTCGAAGGCACAAAGGAGAGACATGTTCACAGTACTAAACCACATCGTGTCAAGAAGTCCATCCCAAAAATACTTCTTGAGCCTCTAGCCACAGATCAAGAGATGTATGACTGGGGACTGCTTACCACAGTCAATCTCAGAAGAAACGAATTTGGAAGAACGTTGATCGATGTTGACACCACCATCAACAACATTCCAGTGAAAACCATCGGATCCACATGCATCCCTCGGAAAGAAGATACTCATTCTCCATCTCAATCAGAGACCTCGAAGAAGCGCTCGGAAATACTCATGGCTACATCACTCTCAAAGTGAACATAAGTCCAACCTGGACAGAAACCAAGTTTCACATAATCAGGAAGATCCAGGATATGACATGTCCTTCAGACGAGCGTAGGTCCACACTGAAAATATGGATACTTATGAAGCATCTTTGGTTACACATCTCTCCAATGAAGAAAGTTATGATCCAGAAGGTTTGACGGACATTCCATCATCAGAGTACTTTGAGGAATTTCAAACTTCGACGAGGTTGAAGCAAGAACCTGCAAAAGATGCATAGATATTCGTCAAGAGGTTCCACACTCAGGAAAGTCTCATTCATTTCATGTATATGTCATTTATTTCCTCACATGCTATCTTAGCACGGGGACTCAATTCTGCTAGCAACTCTGCAATATGTTATGAATGGTAGCTTCACCGAATTAGTATTTTACCAAGTGGTTGAATCTGACATTTCTCCGAACCGAGCATTGAAATATTCATTACTGAGATGATGTCCAAGCATGGAAAATAACACTTTGGGAATTTCTCTAGAGCCTTGCAGGAGTGTCCATATATCTCAGAAAATCAGAAATCTCTGATGTCTGCACAAGTGTTGAATCCCACTACCGCAACGAAAGGGATGCTGAATCAAAAGAAGATACTCGGGGCCGAGATGATCAAGCCTAAGACATTCAAAGCTCGAAGGATATGACACTTCAATGCTAAAGCATCTAAGAAGTCTTCAAATTGTACTCTCAATCAAAGAGTACACCTTCGATAATGACGCCTCTGGCTTCAACATAAATACCTCGATGATGACATATTGATTCACCACCAGCGCAACCGAAGTGCAACTAAACTACAATCGCTGAGTCTTCACTATCTCCATGACAAGACTTCTGAAGCAGATGCAATATCATTCACCCATGGATGGCACGAATTCCTTCAACATACGTTGGGGACTTGATCTTACTGGAGAAATCGATTTTATTTCAATAAATGTTATCCAAATAATAAGTTATTGCAACCAAATGTGATTCCATTAAATTTCATCAACGGGATCTCTCTACACCACAAGCTCCTACACGAATGAGGAACTTCTTCTCTTCACCGATCACACCCAGAATGAAGGCTGCTGATGCAATCCACCGCAACATCGTCGACTCACTGACGAATCCAGTTCACAGTAAAATCATATTGTTCGGGAGGATTCATGTTGAACTCCCAGAACACCTTCATCTTAGAGATGCTCAACCCACCAAAAGGATCACTGGATGGAGGAGCAACTACTATGTCTATAATCATAGTTCTATCCTTTTAAATCTTTGAAGCAACTTCAACCGTGGTATCAGCGTCAATAATAATCTCTATGGGAACACCATCCATGATCTCAACATCGACAAAGATCTCTGGAGCGTGATCATTCATGGTCTCAACACCAACAACGGTCTTAGGAGCAACATCCTCAAGGCTTCATCAACTAATCATTATCTGAAGTAGTACACATGAAGCGGACTTCTCTAAGAACCAATGATTCATATCAATATGTATAGACCTGATAACATGCTCACATGAAGTCTTCCCAAAGATGGCACGACTGGTGGGTATAATCCAAAGTCTTCTACAAGATGTTCTCGTCACCTCTACAGATGAGATACAACACACTTCAGGTCATGGGTTTGCAAAAAACGTGCCAATGGGTGAGGAATGGGACAATACTTCCTCAACAAAAGATGTTCGTCTGTGTCTCTTCAACAACATACCAAAAGGGCGCATTAATTGGACATACAAGCTGAAAGATATGGCCTTTACCGTCAGGTCTACGAAACCTAAGAAATTTGTACGGGATTACAAATTGCAAATGTGCATGCTTCGTTGGCGGACTTCTACAACTCCAGATTGAGTGATTCTTCTATCATTTAATAACTCAGTCTCTTAGCTTCAAAAGTTGGGGTCAAGCATTGAATTCCGACGCCGTGTGAGGTTCCTACAGCTTCCAGAACATACTACATGCAAGAATTCATGGACGAGATTCATAACCTCTACAGTCGATCGATGTCCACCAGGTCTTTTCGCTAAGTCCTTCATCAAGGTACCTCCAGCTTCCTGGTTAGCTCGGCTACTTCATCTTCTTCAACACAACATCACTAGTAAGGAAAGGAGTGTCACCCTTTTCTGCTTTCTTGATAACTTCAAGTCTTTCACGGAGACACTTCAAATTGAAGCCAAGTTCTTCAGCATTCTTCAAGTTGTACTCCCAATCAATGAGTAAATCTTGGGAAACAACATCTCTGGCTATAATCCGGATATCATTTATAACACGCAAGATGGCCTCTACTTGTTTCGTCAAGAAATAACTACGCCCTGGATCCCGAGTAACAACAAAGTGTCCATACATTTCCCACAATTCCTTGTATATAGCAACATATCCGATAGGAATGCTAAAACCTCCAACAAGTTGGTGATATGAGAGTAACTCACTAAATTGAGGATCAAAGGAAATCCATGTAGTAGGATACTTATGCACTATCATCTGGTTCTCAGTTACTGGAGCAGTGTCAATGATCATAGAAACAACTTCAGGGGAAGTAACTTCTGCTATTTCGGGTTCGGTTTCCACCGTCTGAGTCACAATTGGAGTTTCCACCATCTTCACGGTATCAGCGACAAGCAATTCATCATCCTGATGCGCAGCTATGGAAGTCTTGTCACCAACGACTCCTGAATTTCCCAAATCATAATTATTGGATCCATGATTCCCAACTTCGTCATTTGGCACCTAATGCGAAGATTACATGGGATTAGAATGATTTAAAGGAGATATACTTAATGGGGGAGTCTCTAAATCATTTGAAGGCTCGGAAATACCGGAATCTCCATTGGCAACGCCGCTATCTCCATTCGGTTCGGGATTTCAGGAATTCTCTATATTCCCATATCCCAAAGAAGAGCACGCTTTATCAACATGATGCTTATCTACAATGATTTCTTCCTGGATTCATCAACAATAATTATTATTACTTCATTCAAAGAGATGCCAAGATCACCTGCACGAAAAAGGATACTTGCATCGACTTTTTCATCAGTGCTGGATTCATGATTTTCTTGTCCAGGAACAAGTTGAAGACCATCAATCGATGGATCAAAAGCCTGAAAATAAATAACAAACCTTGGTCTCATAATCCTAATTGCACGGGAAAAGTCATGACACTAGGAGCGCTAACAAATCACCAAAGAAACGGCTGGGGACTACACGTCATTTGCTAACATCCTATAGTCCTTAATTCTGGGTTCTCCGCACCCGTAGACTTTATTCCATTTATGTAGAGTTCACATCTATCCAGGATTCCACTATACGATTATCCTGTGGTAAATCTAGTGAAATAAGCAGAAGTACAACTCAGTATGAAGGATCTCTCACCATCACTCAGAGGTCCCAGAAGCATCATTTCTTGAAGCTGCATTTGTAGAGATATCATCTATGGAAATATCATCTTTGGAAGCATCGTTATGAGAACCGGTCATTCTCGCAAAGATGTTGTGATGTCCATACAACATTCCTACTTCAGTATATCATCCGTAGATGCAAATTTCATCAAAGCAGTGGAATTAAAACACAACAGAAATGATCAGGATGCTCACATCAGCGTCTACCAAAATGGTAACTCTTAACTCTTACCTTTTTACGCTTCCACTAACAGTAGTGAGAGTAATGCTAGAGTTAACACTCCAAAATTGTTCGTTTCTTCAAAACCTATAAAAACGAACAACTCATATTTTTCATAAAATCATGAATATTTCTATTGTGTGAACATTCACCGTAGAATTATGAAAAACTAAAACATTATTTCATCATAAATAATTGTTTACTTCTAAGCAATATCGCACAAAACTCAAGTTTTGATTTTAGAAAAAATAATATATATATGCATGTATATATAAACAAAACGTTTATTTGCTCATTAAATAAATGGAGATTTTTAACATGAGCCAGGCTCATAAAAATAAATTGTGGACACTCCACGGTTTAAAAATAAAAATAAAATCCCATGAATTGACCATGGTTTTACAAAAACTCTTTTCCTTTGTGTCGTCATATGTATTTGAAACGAAGGTTTATTTCAATTTTGTGAAAGCTCACGCATTACAAGATAACGTTTTGATTTACATGAAAGCTCATACATAAAATTTTATCACTGGACACGAGTTCATATATACATAAAGAAGAGAAACTCTTTTCTCCATATGTTATGCTTTAAAACGAAGGGTTTACTTCAGTTTTGTGAAAATTCACTTTTTCATGATATAACTTTGGCTCACATAAAAGTTTCATAAACATAGTTTTATCACTGAACCTACATATTCATATATGAAGAAAAATATCTTCTAAATCAGGGATTATTATTAGTTTTCAAAAACTAACGATCAAACGAGCATACGAAGGTTTTCGACGAAACCCACAATTATATATACACATGTATATGATTTTATCATGATCAATATGTGAACAACCCATAGAACTCATGAAAATTAACAAACATCAGCAAAAAAAAATAAGTTTCGGACGCATACCTGTCGGCGCCTCCAGCAAACGTCCGGACGATGGCGGCGGCGCTGGTGGTCCGGCAACTTTTCCTCCCCTTGATGATGGCGTGAAGGTGATGGAGAGGGCTCGGCCCGCAAATTCTAAATGACCAAGGACCCATCATCAAATCAGTGGTTCAACACCAATTTATGCTCATCAAATGACGCTCTAGCATGCCGATGGAATCTTCATTCAAGTTATGGTATGCTCGTACGATCTAAATCCGGTAACATCTTAACTTACGACTAAGTTCAATTACTTATATTGTTTATGACCGGAAAATCACCATTTAATGCTGAGTGAGGAACACGGCTTTCCTCACTAAGCAGGGGAATTAATATAGATGGTGGATTTTCGACAAAGGCTAAAATCGTAAACCCATAATTATACAAACCTTTGATCCAGCAATCAGACGTGAATATCGTGACACGGGTCTCTCATCGAATTCTCTGATTGAGAATACTTTCTCTCAGAGTGCATATAGATATGTAGTCTCACAGCTAGACAACGCCATATCTCACGATTAGTACTGAGCACTTCAGTAATTATTTCTATCACGGGATGGGCAACTCCCAAACAACTTGCTCTGCTAGTATAAAGTGATGACGTTTTCAGGATACAAACAACGAGTTTACCCTGGCTATGTAAAAGATATGAAGCTCCAGCAAGTTCATATCAGAATAATTAATGCTCCTAGACAGTTTGCTCTGCTAGTATAAAGTCATAAATTAATTATTCCTAAATTCTTGGATTCATCCTTATAATTTCTAAAAATATTCAAATATTTTCACAGATATTTCATTACGCAAACCATGGTTCTTCCCAGTAGAAATCCATGGATTAGTAATAATATTGGATGCACGGGCATTAGAGCTGCCTTCTGAGCGAGCCCTGTCTCAAACTTAAATTCTTGGATTCATCCGCAGAATTTCTGAAAATATTCAAATATTTTCGCAGATATTTCATTATGCAAACCATGGTTCTTCCCAGCAGAAATCCATGGATTAGTAATAAATATTGGACACACGGGCATCAGAGCTTCCTTCTGAGCGAGCCCTGTCTCAAACTTAAATTCTTGGATTCATCCGTAGGATTTCTGA
The DNA here is from genome assembly GCA_023529315.1 of Papaver bracteatum. Lineage (NCBI taxonomy): Eukaryota > Viridiplantae > Streptophyta > Magnoliopsida > Ranunculales > Papaveraceae > Papaver > Papaver bracteatum. Next base: position 1,644,710 of record JAJJWX010003262.1, read on the forward strand.
AAATATTCAAATATTTTCGCAGATATTTCATTACGCAAACCATGGTTCTTCCCAGCAGAAATCCATGGATTTGTAATAAATATTGGACGCACGGGCATCAAAGATGCCTTCTGAGCGAGCCCTGTCTCAAACTTAAGTTCTTGGATTCATCCACAGAATTTCTGAAAATATTCAAATATTTTTGTAGATATTTCATTACGCAAACCATGGTTCTTCCCAGCAGAAATCCATGGATTAGTAATAAATATTGGATGCACGGGCATCAGAGTTGCCTTCTGAGCGAGCCCTATCTCAAACATAAATTCTTGGATTCATTCGCAGAATTTCTTAAAATATTCAAATATTTTCGCAAAGTATTTCATTACGCAATCCATGGTCCTTCCTAGTAGAAATCCATGGATTAGTAATAAATATTGGACGCACGGGCATTAGAGATGCTTTTTGAGCAAGCCCTGTCTCAAATGGTGCAAGTGTATTCAACAATGATACATTAATAACCACCACATGAACGAGTATTTCAAAATATGATGAAACGATGAACCTATGCAAAATAGGATGAAAAATAACAAATAAATAAAAATTGACCAAGGATTTGGGAGCATGGACCCACTGACCGGCCGACTGTGCCGTGGTCAATCCCATGTCAGTTTCATATTTTTATCATATTTTTGTTGTTTTCCCTGAGTTTATGAAAAACCATTTCATTTGAACGAATATCCTTTATTTTGAGGAAATTCCTCAATTTTATGGTGCTTCCTTCGCGCGGAGAAAATAATATAAAATTAGGGAAAAACGTGATGGGCGTGACCATTGGCCAAACGGCCATGCCTTGGTCCCAGCCGGACCACACCTCATGATTCCTCATTATTATTATTTCCCTAATTTCATGAAAACTCCTTAATCTCATGATATTTCCTTGGTCCCATGAAAAATAATAAAAATTAGGGAAACCCGTGTGCACGGGCCATGGCCGGTCGGCCAAACCCTAGATGGCTCACACGTCCCACTCTTTTATTAGCATATTTTTCATTTTTTCATAATCCCATGAAAATTCATTGATTTCATGATATTTCCTTCAAATCATGAAATAATGCATAAAATAGGGAAAACGCAATGGGACCAGGACCTGGCCGGCCAACCATGCTCCAAGCCGGTCCCACACGCCTACACGTCCCTTATTTTATTTATTATTATTTTTTATATTTCCTTCATCTCATGGAAACTCCTTGATTTCAACAAAACTCTTTAATTTTGGCCAAAACTCCTTCGTTTTATCATATTAGGAAAAATACTATGGGACCGACCCCTTGAATTTTTCCTGAGTTTTACTCTCGGGCTATTTTCACTTACCGAACGAGCTTAAAAACTAAATATTCCCTCGTTAGGAGATAGGAAATTATTTTCCCTATGGAATGGAGGTGCGGACCAGCAAAATCTGAGTCCGTATAAGAATTCTACGTTGATTCTACTAAAGGGAGCTAATTAGGGTTTCAACCAATCTGGGGATTGCTCAAACGATCAGCATTTGATCATGTGACCACCCAGGTCCGGTTTCATGACCCATTGGTCGGTCCCTCACATCTTCATAATTCCTTCACTTTTTCATTATTTTCCTTCATCCGATGAAGTTTTGACGGTTTTATCAAAAAACCCAAATTTTGTCATATTTTCTCAAATGATCGCTCAAATGTGCACCAGAAAATATCAAAATTCTCAGGACTGAGACACGGACATCTCAACGATAAAAACAAGTTACCTTTATCGACCAGGGTTGGATTTTTGTCTCGCAATGAGCCAGTCCCACGTGTTTTCACAATTTGACCTAATTTGCACAATTGCACGTATTGGGTCCAAAACTCTCCAAATAATTTCAGAATTTGACGGAGCAATCATCATTTGATCCCGTGACCACCCAGGGCCAGTTTCATGACCCCTTGGTTGGCCCTCACCATTTCATAATTAATTAGGTTTTATCACCTAATGCTGAACCAGCAGTAATTTGGTAAATGATTAAACCCGCATTTAATCATTCTTCCATCAACTTACCAACTCTTCAAAGAGGTCTTGGTTTTTTTATCACGTGAGCATATGAGAATTTCATGGTCTATCCATGGTCCCATGAAGACGGTTCTCCTTCATTCCATGGTTAATTTTCAATTAAACCATCAATTGGTCATCAATTGATCAAATTAGGGTTTCTGAATCCAAGGATCATGATTCCATATTCAAACACTAATAATTTTGCAATGATCTCATGATCAGTATTCTTATTAATTATGCTTGGTTCAACTACCAGCGCTTTAATTAATATTTTATTTTGGTCACGCTGCCAATAATTCATCAAACGATCAACACTTGCTCAGATGATCAATATTTACTCAAATCAAGGAATATTGGTTCGACTATCAATATTCAACAAATTATCGAGTAACACTCGCTCAACTCAACATGAGGATTCCATCATTGTCTCAGCAGACACGTTTGATTCATGAGTTGTAGAACATTTTACAAAATCATGTTCAACTCAACAAATACGTGGACTCATCGTCCCACGAAGTCATGAAATCAACAACTGACTAAATTAACCACGAGGCATCAATCACGTCCCTTGGGGGGATATCAACTAGGGTTTTGGTCTGGCGATCTACGGCACGTGTGTACAAACACACGATGGAATGTGAACAAGTCGTGCAATCAGTTGAAGGAATCAGCAAAGTAGTGGGTGGAAAATTAACCAAGTCTCCGCACGATGAGTAATTGGTTTAACATGATTTCCCACTTCCCCACTCTTTGATTCCAGCAAACTGTCACACTTCATGGGATCATGGTGTTTTCATCTCCGACATTATATAATGTCTCTGAATCCTGATTGTAACAAAAAGATTCGAAGGGTTTTCAAACATTCGAATAACAATCATCTGAACGAGCAATTTCTCACCAAAGTTCATACATGCGCTCTTTTGTCTACACGAACTCACAGAAATTACTCTCAATCAGGCAAGATTCAATCATTCAGAGCATTTCACGCTGAATTCATAACACACCTACAATCTCAGATCATCATTGATCTCACATATTTCTTAGCTTCCCCCCTACAGATCTACCCATCCTCTATTGTGACCGAATTTACTCTGGAACGTCCATTGTCTTGGTTTAGGCCAGAGTACTACATATTGGTCTCTCGAACTTAAAGCACCCCCTTTATAGCGGTGCATCAGTGTGAGGTTAAACATTTTGATCGGTTCAAGGAATCTCCTCCGCACGGTCGTCCTCAATTCCGCAAAAACCAGCAAGTCATTTTTCCCCATCTACACTTTGTTTCGTCAATCTTATTTGTGTGGAAATCTTGCAATGAAGTCATTGCCTTTACTGCTGCAACTTCGTTAGAATAATTGACTGGATGATTTATTTCTTAAGCTTCGTTGGACTGATAACGTCTACGAATTTGCTGATGATAACTCATGGTATCTTTGTTATCTAAATTGTTGTTCTTCGCTGTTCAATAAACAACAGAAAAATTAGATGAGAAACTGATTGTAAATCTCCTAATAAACTGAAAACTCTGTCATTTGATATTTGAAAATTCTCGGAATGGTTTTGTAGGATAATATCTTTAAATCTGTACTTCGCAGATCTGATTTTGAAAGAATTTTTATTAAAAGGAAAATTTGTTTTAATACTCCGAGATCTGTTTCATAAACATAATCTTGGAAATAAAATTAGAGGAAGAAGAAGAGTTTTGTTTCAGTTTTAGTTGTTGATGAAGACTCATGTTGGTTGATTTCACTGTCATTGCATTTCCTTCGTAATTGTTTTTGTTTTGAATCTGAAATCATATGTTGCTCTTGACTATTTCTTCATCTCCGAGTTTTGTTGATGTTTACCATCTGAAACTTGTTTGTCCCTGTTTCTAACGCCAAAAATATAGTTGCAGGAAATCCCACAACACACCCCACATCATATTATGATGATAACAATTTCTAGATATAAACATGTTAATCATCTAAATCTCAAATTTAAGTACTAGAAATATAAATAAACACGAGGATTTTTTACATGGTTCGATCAATGTGATCTACATCCATGGTTCTTCACTATGATTGTTGAAATTACATTTGGTTTACATTGATAATCGCCATTAATGAGTATTTGGAGCTCTAGGTTTAATTTTTGGGGAAGAAGATGATAAAGAAAATAAATCTCTCTCTCTTACAAAATTGTGTCTCTCCTTCTCTCCTCTTTATATAGGGTTGTAGGATCAGAATATCGCAACAAGGATACACTTGCGAGATCTTCATCAACAACACATTGCGAATGTCGCAGGGTGATTTGAGAAATGACGTAGCAGAAAACGACAGCGTAAACACGAGAAAGATGTGAAGATTTAGCGAGATTTAAGACGTTTGCGAAATTGTAACTTTGTAAGCTTGCGAAATACCGCAAGCTAGATCCTAAAATAAATGACATATTAGCTATCATCCCCTATATAAAGAGCTGAACAGGCTTCAGAGAGGGGGGGATATTTTTCGAAGTATTGAGTAAGTCATTAAGAGTGAGAAAGTCCAGAGCAGTTGTTAATTTCTTAATTTCATTTCTTTCCTTTCTTGTAGAATTTGTGAGATTAATCAATAAAGATTGTGATTTTTCATCCTGAAATGACTTGATTGTATGAATTCTAAAGAGGGGTGTAGTGTGGGATTTCCTGCAACTACATATTGGCGCTAGAAACAGGGACTGAAAATTGAAAATTGTGAAGATCGTCGTAAAGATTGTTCAAATCAAGAAAATGATGAAGGAAAACAACAAAATAGTTGAAGAAGAGACAATCAAGATAAATGAAAGTAAAAGAAGGTTGGAGTGTAGCGTAATCACAAAAACAATGATTAATGAATTTCATGAGAACATTATAGGAAGGATACATAAAAGAGACTTTGAAGGAAAGAAAATTATGAAAGTAGAGAAGATGTCATCCTTAAGATATTGGGAAAAGCAGAAAATTACATTTACAGCAGCAGAAATACCAAGAGAAAATTTGAGCCACACATCTCCTTTGGTAATCACGGTAACCACACGGAAAGAAAATAAGAAATCCGCAAAAAAACATGAAAGAATGGGAAGTGAATAGAACTTTAGTAGATACAGGAAGTTCAGTGGATATAATGTTTTATCATGCATACAAAGGAATGAGATACAAAGATTAAGAAATGACTCATTCAATGTATCATATTCATGGCTTTGGAAAATCTACAACAAAACCTAAATGAGAAATAATGATGTGAATTTCGCTAGGAGAAATTGAAACGCAAATAACATTGTATGTGGTGGATGTGGAATCACCATATAACATGTTGTTAGGAAGGCCATGGATACATGCAATTAAAGATGTAGCATCAACATTACATCAATGCATCAAATTTCCAATACCAAGCGGAATTGGTGAAATAAGGGGAGATATTGATAGTGTGAAATCATGTTATCAAATTGAAGTGAAACATTATGAAGAACGTCGAAAGAAGCGAAAACTTCGCAGAAAGATGGCGAAAGGGGCAAAGAAAGAAGAAGAGTTTAAAATTTACATGATTAGAGCAAAAGAAGGGAAAGGAATACCCAGTGAAATTTCGGAAGAAGGAAACGAACTTGCGAAAATGATAAAAGAACTAATACCCATGGAAGAACCTAAGGATAGTTACATCGCAGTAGAACCAACAAAGGAAGTGAATGTTGGAACTAAAGAAGAACCCAAAATTCTAAGAATTGGGACCAAGATGGAGATGCCTGGAATAGATCCGTCAGTGGCATGTCATAAGTTGGAAATTGACAAAAGTGTAAGACCATTTAAACAAAGAATTAGAAAAATCGCAATGACATATCACTCCCAAATAAAAGAAGAGTTGCAGAAGATGCTTGATGCAGGAATTATAAGACAAGCCAAGTATCCAGAGTGGATAGAAAACATGGTTGTAACCCCAAAGAAGAATAAAGGGATAAGGATTTGTATATATTTTACTGATCTAAACAAAGCATGTAAGAAAGATAGTTTTCCATTACCAGATATTCCACAAATGGTTGAGTCGGCGGCGGGAAATGATAGAATATCTTCTCTATATGGGTACAAACGTTATAATCAAATTCCTCTTGCTGAAGAAGATCAAGAACATATTTCTTTTTTCACTCCAAGAGGATTATACTGTTATAAAAAAATGCCATTTGGTCTGCGAAATGCTGGAGCAACCTATCAAAGAATGGTGGAGAAAGTGTTCGCAAAGTGGATACACAAAACGCTAGAAGTGTATGTAGATGACATGTTAGTAAAAAGTAAAGAAGCTAAAGATCATGTACAAGATCTGAAGGAAATTTTTGAACAGATGCGGCAATTTAATATCAAGGTGAATCCTGAAAAATGCTTTTTTGGAGTTGCATCAGGAATTTTTTTAGGTAACATTGTATCCAAGGAAGGAATAAAAGTTGATTCAGAAAAAGTTCAAGCAGCTCGCGACATGCCAACACCAGCGACGGTGAAGGATGTACCGAAGTTAAACAGACTCTTGGCTTCGCTATGAAGATTAATTTCGCGATCATCAGATAAATGTAAACATTTCTTCAACATACTCAAAAAGGGTACAAAATTCAGGCAGACAGATGAATGTGAGAAAGCCTTCCAAGGAATAAAAGAACATCTAATTAATATATCTATTCTACAAAAGGCGGAACCAGGAGAAGAATTATTAATTTACCTTGCGACAACTTCGCATGCACTAAGTGCTATGCTATTGTGAATGGACGCAGGGGTTGAAAAACCAATTTATTATACCAGCAAAACATTCAATGCCTCAGAAAGAAATTACTCAAAGATTGAAAAGCTAATTCCAGCATTGGTATATGAAACATTTAAACTTCGCATATATTTTCAGGCACATAAAGTCAAAGTATTGACAAAGGTACCAATTGAATCGGTAATGAAGAACTCAAAGAGATCAGGCAGAGTTGAGAGATGGAATGAACAAGTAGGACATTTCGAAATTAAATATGAAGTATTATCTTCACCAAAGTCACAAGTTGTCGTAGACTTTTTAGCAGAATTTCCTTTAGAAGATGATGAAGCTGTGGAGGAGATGATGGATATAGAAGAAGAGCGTGGAGATCCAAAAGACTTGTTAACAGAACCAAATAGATGGGAAATATTGGTGGATGGTTCCTCGAATGGGGAAGGTAATGGAATTGGAATTGTCTTAATTTCGCCAGAGGGAATGAAGATAGCTTTTTCATTTATATTGGAGTTTGTATCCACTTATAATGAAATAGAATATGAAGTTGTGATACATGCCCTAAAATTCGCAATAGAAATAAAATTAGAAAATGCTAGAATTACCAGTGATTCACAGTTAGTTATTCGCCAAATAAAAGGAGAATACACAACAAATGAACCATCTTTGAAGAAATACAAGAAACTTGTCGAAGAATTGTCAGGGAAAATCCCAAAAATAAAATGGAGGTATCTATCAAAGAAGGATAATAGACTTGCAGATGCTTATGCTTTCATTTCAAGTATGATGACAGATCCAACTGCGAGATACATAAAAATCCAGACACTTATATCACCATCAATCAATAAAGAAGAGGAAGAAGAGGTAGATGTAATGATAATAGAAGGTGGTGAAGACAATATCGCAGATTGGAAAATAGAACTTCATGCATATTTAGCAAGAGGGGAAACACCAAGAAACAGATTGGAGGCACACAAATTAAAGAGTCGTGCAACAAATTATGAACTAACAGATGAGATATTGTATCAAAAATCATTTAATGGACCATCACTTAGATGTTTGACACGAGAAGAAGGAGAAAAGGTGTTAAAAATGTTACACAGTGGAGATGCTGGCAGTCACAGTGGAGGAAGATATTTGGCATACATAACAAAAATACAAGGTTATTATTAGCCATATATGCATGAAGATGCGAAGCAAATATCAAGACTTTGCGAAGATTGTCAGCGGCACGAAAAGAAAATACATGCGCCTGGAGAACCATTATCATCTTCAACAAGCATATGGCCCTTTGGAAAGTAGGGCTTAGATATTGTGGGACCATTTGTACCAGGGTCTGGAAAAAAAAAAACCTAATTGTCGCAACATACTATTTCACAAAATGGGCAGAAGTAAAGGCAGTACAACACATTCGCGACAAAGGCATCTTTACATTCATGTTTGAAAATATCATTTGCAGATTTGGAATTACAGCACAATTGGTATCTGACAATGGGAAACAATTTGAAGGGCAGAACATAGAAATGTTACTCAATGCATTCAAGATAAAGTGTGTAAATTTTACCCCTTTATATCCACAGGCCAATGGACAAGCTGAAGCAACAAATAAGAAAATCGCAGACATATTGAAGAAAAATTTAGAAGGACATCATAAAGCATGGTGTGAATAGGTACATAATGCAGTATGGGCTTACAACACAACTAGACGAGAAGCTACAGGAATGTCACCTTTCTGTTTGACATATGGAGTTGAAGCAGTGTTACCAACAGAATTTGCTATTCCCACAACAAAGAGAGGCTTGGGAAAAGAATCTTAGTGCTGGCATGGTCCTAAACAAGCTTGATGAACTAGAAGAGAAGAGAGAAAGAGATTTACAACATATGGAGAATTATCAGCGAAGGTTATCCCGAGAATACAATAAGTGTGTCAAGGCACGTGAATTTCAACCGGGTGATTTAGTTCTTCGCGAAACGCCAATTTACCAGCGAGAAGGTGGTGGGAAACTAGCGAAAAAATGGGATGGACCCTACATTATAAAAGAGATAATTGGAACGGGGGCATACAAATTAACGGATCCAGAGGGTAGAGATGTTGGTCAAAGACTCGACAGACCATGGAATAGATTATACCTAAAGAGATATTACCCGTGAAGGACTTTGAGAAACCTTAGATGATGAAATAATGTATGATGCAACAAAATGAATATGAACAATTTTTTTTACGAAAGAGATGCTGCGAGATTATTCAAGATCAAGATAAAATGAGAATATGCGAAGACATCACAAAAGAAAATCAGAAAATAATGACATAATAGAATGGGATGAACCTTTATGACGTACACCCTAGTTCGCGAACAAAGTTTTGCAAGAGGCAAATGTAAGACCTAAAGTGCGTCATAGAAGGGGGTATATGTTGCATGGCTCATGGATAAGGTTATACCGCTGCTGGAACCTGAGTCATGGAGATTTTGGGTCAATGAAAGCCCATCCAGGAGAGACACCTTAGATTCTCAACTTGAGCATATGACTTAGGTTGGGCGACTAAGGTAATAAGGACTCTCTTAAGGAGTGCAGAGTATGATCAAGGCGCCAAGGTACACGTTTGAGCCAAGAGTGCCCGGGGCGTATGAAACTACCCTGGCCATTCTTGGCAAGTCTTGACTATAATACACTCGGACCGAAGAAAACCCCACTTAGGGTGCAGTCTCGTAACCATAAGCCATATAGGCAAAAGGGATAAGAGGCTGCGAAAACAACTGGTTGTTGTCAAGACTGGATGGGAGGATCTAGTCTTGTATGGAAGAAGTACGTCTCCTTGAAGGGGCAACCAGGGGGAAGATAAGTGCGGCACCCTCCATTAGGGAGCTGATAATTATCTAAAGATGCAATTGTCATGAGGCTTTTTACTCACGGGAGTATCAGGGCTTGTCATATTTGTGCGACAATCCTGAAGAGGTAATAATACAAAAGAGAAGATAAGACGAGATCAATGGGTCATTACATGCAAGTGTAAAGACGTCCTGCGATTTCGTCGCAAGATGACAATGTCATGGGGCTTTAATTTTGCAAGAAAATTTAGGCATGTCATATTATCGCAGAAAAATGACAAAAGAACAAAAAGTTAAGGCAAGATCAATGGGTTTTTGCATAAAAGTGCAGATACGTCCTGCGATTTTGTCGCAATAACAAAAGGTGGCAAAATAAGACCTTTAACTAGGAAGGCAAAATAAGACCACATAAAAGAACAAAAAATTGTTAAATACTAACTATTCTTTATGTAGATCATTCATCGCAAGAAAGATAATGAGAGGCAAGTATGGGAATTAATAAACAAGAGGCATTATCTTTCTCGCCGCAAAGTATTTAAAGAGTAAATTTCAAAGTTGGTTGAGGTACACTGTTTGCAAAAAGTAATGAACATGAAACAACTCAAGAAGACAGAATTAAATAAGAAACTTAATCCTCAATGTTAACTTTTCCAGAAGGAGTTAAAGGGTGCTCTTCGTTATTTCTCTCACTCTCACCAGCATTTTCTTCAACTTGATTAATTCTAGCTTCATCTCCACCTTGATGTTCGCCAGTGATAGTTTCTTTAAGAGGATTTTTTTTTCATTTTCGTCTTAGTCATCGCCAGCAGATGCTTCTTTAGTAGGATGTTCTTATACTTTATCTTCTTATTGAGAGATAGTTTCCATGTCACTTTCATAATCAAAATCATCATCAACAGCACGAGGAACTTCATCATCATCTACTTCTAAAGGTGCAATTGATACATGAGGAAGAGAATTGGAGAACAAAATTTCATTCACAAGAACTTCAGCTTTAAGGTGAACTTGGTGAAGGAATGATTTTTGGTGATTTCTATCTTGGATATCCTTGAAATAGGCAAGATAATCAAGTCTCGTTTCTGCTCGGTCACGAGAACATGTAAGGTGAGCAGCAAGAGATGCATTTTCCTTGCGAATTTTAGAATACTTCAAATCCAAATCAGAAAAGGAAGAACGAAGATCTCTCTCAGAATCTGCGAAATGAAAGAATTTTTTTTTATTATTATTAAGATAAAGAATTAGCAAGCAGCATATTATAAACAGATTCAGCAGAGAAAGAATAACTAAGGCAGTCAAAATGACTACCTTCCTTTTGCGAAATTATGTTTTGAATTAGTGCCAAGCAAGTATTCTCCCAATGATTCATCGCATCATCAAATTTATCTCTAACTAAACCCTTCAGACGAGATTTTAGATTCTTTTCTTTAGAGATGAGAAAAGTATTTTCCTTCGCAAGTGAAGAATAAAATTCTTCTAATTTGGAATATTGTTCTTTGAGCTAGCTTCCATTTATACTTTATGCTATTTTACCCTGGATGAGTGTATTTCTCTCAGCAATAGATGATTCGGTTACTTCCTTAAGTTCATTTTTCAGTGAGTGAAGAGATTGTTCTTGGTTATCACACACCTTTTGAAGAGTATTTAGTTGCTGCGAAAATACCGCCACCTTATTTATGAGAGTTCGCTTTTCCTGAGATAGAGTTTTGTTTTCATCTGATAAAGTTTCCATCTCTAAGTTAGCTTTAGTCAAAGAATAAGAGAGGCGAGATATTTCACTACTTAATAAGTTTTGCTCCTGAACTAATTGAGTATTCTCTTTAGTAAGTTTATCTATTTGATCAACAAAATATGTATGAAGGTTATCTAATCGGTTATACTGATCCATCCAAATATCTCTATAAACATGAGCTTCTTTAGCGGCAGATTCAAACTGATATCTCTCCATTATTCGTTTCTGGTTTAAAGCTTAGCGTACAAATGAAAGACTTTAAGAAAATTGCATGAGGAAAGGACATAATTACTTATAAGATAAATCAAAGGCGAGGATCAGAAAATAATACCTTTCAGTTCATTATTCTTCTTGCGAAGAAGTTCACAATCCAGCGAGATATTTTGGAATTTTTGATTTTCCAGACGAAGAGCATCACGTTCCAAGGTCATCGTTTGGAGATTCTTGTTCAAAATTTCTACTTCCCTCTCCAATGATGTTTGCGAAACCATTCTTTCAGAGCCAACATACTTATTTAAAATTTCACAAGCACTCAATTTGATGGGGTTTGAGGAAGATTGCTTGACACCATCCAAAGCATCAGATAAACTTTGGAACACAATATCTATCCCATCTAAAGCGTCTTTGGAAAAGGAAGAGAATTCAGATGAAAAAATGGAGATATTAGAAGATTAAGGAACCGAATCATTTTTTGTAATAAATTTGTCGTTTGAAGGTGAAGATTGGGGAAAATTAGTAGTTGGGATTAAGGATGAGTCGATTTGAGAAGAATTAATAACAGGAGAAGAAGGGGTTTCACTCGCAGAAGGGTTAATAAGGTGGGTTTCGTTCGTAAGAAGACCGATTGAAGGGGAAACGTCTGAGGCAACATTTTTGCGAATAAAAAGTAAAGGTTCAGATTGCGAAGGTACCGCAGAAGATTTTAAAGGGATAAGTGAAGAAAATGGAACAGAAGTTTCAACAATCTTAAGATGACAAGATTTCTTTGGGGGGTTGTTGGTATCTTTGTCACCCTGCGAATAACAATCCAGATAAAAAACAGATGCAACAATATTATTATTAAAACAATAATGTTTATTATTCGCAGACTTTCTTTTTCTCGCAACAACTTTGGGACTCGATTTTTTGGGTGGATTAGGGTTTTGAGTTGTAGATTCAACATTGAAAGTGCTTTTGCTGAAACAGAAACAATATGGGAATTACAAAAAAGACAAAATAAACAAGATGATTTCAGTAAAATAAGATCAGTTTCAGCAAAATCAAAAGAAGAAAAGAAAGAAAACTAACCTTGCTGATTCCATGGGAGCAGAAAGAAGCAATAGCAGGAAAATAGGGAAGATGAAGAAAGTTGCAGATAATGAAGAGTTACAGAGAATATGAAAGATGAAGACGAAGTAAAAGAAGGAAATTATTTCTTCATTAGATCCCTCTTTAAATAGACAAAATAAGATGACCAGTTTAACCTGTAAATAAAGGAATGATGACACGTGTAGACGGTTACGCTAAATTTAAGGAATCTGGACGATAGAGAAAAATATTGGAAAGATGGGAAGTTGCGGCACTTTGAAGTACAATTTCTCATGACATTCTCTCCTTCGTAGAGAAGACACGAGAAGAGGCAAGATGTAGGATCAGAATATCGCAACAAGGATACACTTGCGAGATCTTCATCAACAACAGAAAACGACAGCGTAAACACGAGAAATGTGTGAAGATTTAGCGAGATTTAGGACGTTTGCGAAATTGTACCTTTGTAAGCTTGCGAAATGCCGCAAGCCAGATCCTAAAATAAAGGACAGATTAGCTGTCATCCATTATGTAATTCCCTATATAAAGAGCCGAACATGCTTCAGAGAGGGGGGATCTTTTTCAAAGTATTGAGTAAGTCATTAAGAGAGAGAAAGTCCAGAGCAGTTGTTAATTTCTTAATTTCATTTCTTTCCTTTCTTGTAGAATTTGTGAGATTAATCAATAAAGATTGTGATTGTTCATCCTGAAATGACTTGATTGTATGAATTCTTGTGAGGGGTGTAGTGTGGGATTTCCTGCAACTACAAGGGTATTACATAGTGGATAACAGCTCACATACAGCTCATATTCTCGCAAGTCTTTGATAATTTCGCAGGTTCTTGCTACCTTCTCGCGATCTATGGAAATGAATGCATCTCGCACACTAATAAATGTGTTGTGCGATATTTTGATCCTACAAGCCATATGAGGATTTTTACTCAGTAGGATGGCATTAAGAGTTTCAAAACTTTCAAAATACTCTTCCACTTTAGATATTTGTATAAGCTTATTAAACATATCCACATAATTATCATTTGTTATATCTTCAAAACGAGTATAGACAGCAAGAGAAAAATGAAGCCAAAAAATAAGAACATATATGATAGTCAAAGAACCATGAATTTTCTTTACCATCCATGTATAAAGAATCCATACCAACCTTACATGTTTCTTCAATATTTTTCATAGAAAAAAACCTTTCACCTTTAAGAATCCATCCTCTTTGGTTGCCACCATCAAAGCTTGGGAAATCAAGCTTTGGTGTTCTATGAGAGATGTAGTTGGTGTTATTAAAAGCTTGAGTGAAAGACCCACCTTCTAGGTGTGATTTAGAGAACCCCTGATCTCTTGACTCATCCTATGCCTCTTTATGACTAACTTTGGATGGAAAAGCATCTAACACTGCTTCAATATTCTTTGTGATGTTAAAGAACTGGATAGATGAGTCTCGATGGATGATAATATACCCTCTGCCTTTTTTGTAACGTCTTATTGTTCATTAGATTCTCGTACATTGTTCATTATTAGGTCTTTTATCGACATTAAAAATAAAGATTTCATTTCTTTAGTATGATTCTCAAAATGTTTCTTTCTTGATTGAGGGTCATGTCATGGTAGATATCGCATGCTCTAATACTTGTTATATGAAGAATAAATTGGTATAATATAAGAACATAATGAAACAAATTTATCTCTGATCTTAGTGAACAACCCATTCTTATGTTTTCTCATTGATGTCCATAAACGAATATAGCTTCAGCTTAAATAACTGCTTTACAAAACCCTACCTCGAGATAACAAAACAGCTCTAATCCTAGTCGTTCAACATTAATAACTACTTAACTAACTAAAATAGATAATTAACTACTAATTAAACCCTAACTACTCTTTTACTACACGCACCCAATTATTCATATAAGAATCTCCCCTCATAACAGATTGGGGACTCACAAGTGATATGATAACATTTTGTATCTGAATGTGCCAAAATCACAGTGATGAGTTTGACTTGGGTGTTGAAAATGGGAATAAAGATGTGAAAATGTTAATAAAGATTGTTTCCTGAAGTTCAAGGGGGTTATGTGATGGACCGAAAAATTACGCCTGGCGCGCCTGGGCGCGTATGCCATAACTTCCCCGATGCGCTATTTTGATGCTATGATCCGGGCTTTAAAGCTAAGAAAATGCACATCCATTTACCCTTGCAAGCATGCTCGTGGATCATGATGTAGCTAACTTAGCTTCCACATAGTTCCAACTTACCCTTGTTCTGCAAAGGGCTTATTAAGAAAACGGAAAAAAGAAATGTCCTTTTGAGGTCCTAAATGATGAAATTTGGATAAAATTCCAAGACCATGATGTGGAGATCACGTCTTGATCATTGGGATGTTTCCAATCAATTTATACCTTGAGCTAAATTGCGACAATCAGGTTTTTAGCCTACAGATAGGCTATAACTTGCTCATCTGCGTTAACTTGTCTCATCAAGGTTGGACACAATCATCTCTTGTGTCGAGATATCGAGCTTAGATGATATGAGAGGCTAATGTGCCGCAATAATCTCTCAAATAGATGATATGAGCGACAAAGTGCTGGACCGGCAATGCTGCAACTCATTGTGGTTGCCTACTTACCCTTCCCTAATCTAAAGGGATCAAGCACAGACTGTAGTTCATTCTCGAAGGGACATAAACTTAAACCAACTCGTTCGCAAGGTCGTGGCCTAGTCCGTATAGGTTATTCCGTCATAATGCACGATGATTATGCATTATCGGGTCCGCGACATGGCATAGTGATGCCTAAGCATCAAATGCCCTCTTCGCAAGGCTACGAAGATATAAATGAGGCTTACACATCATTTATACTCTTTCGGCTAAGATATGAAGCTTACTTGGTGCATGGTCCGCATATGCAGCTTCAACCCACTACCCCTCCATATATATGTTAACTGGAAATTGCTACAACTTTGGAAAGAGGAGCAAAATGTTTTCACCAAGACCAACAATGATTGCGCACAATGATTGAGTACAATGATTACGTATAATGATTTTGTGCAATGATTGCGGAACACTCTCCCTCTCTGGCCTGATGCACAAGGATTGTGCAATATTGGCTCTAGGCCAATCTTCTGCATAATTCACAATGACTATGTTGTAATGCTAAAGGACATCTACCCAACTGGCCTAATGCATCATGATGATGCAACATTGACTCTAGGCCAATATTCCTCTTAACGCGATAAAAACTTGAGATGAAGCTTTATCTCGTGCCATGGTGCATCTTTGAGCATGCGCCATGCTAAAAATTAGGGGTGTTACAGGTTATGTTATTTTGACAAGCAATTAGAAGCTTAGAATGTGATCCCATGACATAGATATTTACTTGATTCAAACGCCAAAAATCTTGCATTGTCTGGTTTGTAAGAGTTATGGTTTGGTGGAGGTTACAACCCTAAGGTAAGGAGTCTGAAAATAATAAAGTGAAAATGTTGACAAATGATAAGTTAACAACTTAAACATAATGATTTGATGATAGAAATGATAATTGTGTACTAATACTACATCAGATGGAATAAGGTTGCATAATTGATGGTTTATATATGCCAGGCATTAGCACTTGCAGCGGGTATAACTGCCTCTTTCCATCTATAAGAAGAAAATATACATACCGAGCGGCAGGGGTTTTCACAATTTATTGATATAGTTGGGTCCTTGAAATGGGTTAAAAATTAATATATTAAAATAAAAATAAAAATAAAAATAAAAATAAAAATAAACTTCAAAGCTGGGAGGGCTTTCACATTCTGCTAGAGTCTTTAACAGCATATACCACTCTCCATCTTTTTATCGGTAAGAATTCTTCGAGCGAAATAATAAAGAGCTAATCATCGACAAAAAAAAAAGACTCATTAGATTCAGATATCTATTTTTCAAGAACGCATCAACAGAACAAGATTCTCACTTCAAGAATACTATAGAAGATGACATAGATGCACCATCTTCTTCGGAAACTAATGAAGAAACTAGAATTGCACAAATAGGGTCTAACATGGAAGAATAAGAAGAAGATGATAATGTTCAATTTGTTACCAGATGATTTACTCAATTACATCTTCTTCTCTTTCAATGATATAAAGACTTCATTCCAACATTTCATCTTGATAATCTAAAAGATGGACTAGACTCTGCAAGTATTTTCCTTTTGTTCGTTTCCATGGAGAGTTATTTCCAGATGATGGACAAATAAATGATCAACATTCATTGACTACATAGACATGGTGCTCATTTATCGTAATGATTCAAGTATTTTGAATTTTGAATTTTGATTTAGATTGGTATTGGTATTCATATGATAATACAAAGCAGTTTTCGATAAATATCGGTCAGTATAATCACTTCACATATAAATTTCCTTACCACCTTCAGGGCCGGTCCTGAGACTTTTTTTCCCTAAAGCAAACCCAAAGAATGTTGCCCCTTTATCTTAAAAACTATATGATCAACATACAACATGATTGGTGCATAAGGTTATCCGTCAGTTGTTCCAATTTCATTTCCATACCAAAAAGCCAACGTACTAATTAACATTTGATCATCCTGGTCCATCGTGTATGAATGTCATAAAAAAAAAAGAAACACATGGATGGTGTCCAAATATTCTCACAGGAAGGTGCAAAAAGAATCTTAAAGGCCAAAATACATAAGAATAGTTCATAATCCCATATCCATTTTCTAGTCTTGAAGCACCTGTAACATGTTGTGTATCTCTGAGAAAGAATTCCAGGTAAGTTTTGAACTATATATGGATTTTATCATAACAATTTCGACATGTAGGAAAAGTACAGATTGATTTTGAGTCAACTAAATTGAGCCAAAATCCTTGAAATATAGAATGGTAAATGAATATATATCGCATTTATTAATATTAAATAAATCACATATACATAACGACCCTTATATCCTAAACCCTAAAACCCTAAACTTACATTGAGAGATAAAGAGATCAAAAAAAATTTCTAAAGGATTCAAAAATATTAGCAACACCGTCTGAAGCCTCGGTTTTGAATCGGTTGGAATATTCCCTCTTGGTTGTCTTCGATCTTCATATTAGTTCCAATCCTTTTCATAGCGGGAAGGTTCATTCCCTCTTCATTGTCTTTGATATTCATATCGGTCTCAATTGTCTTTGATATTCAAATCGGTCCCAAATTTTTCACAGTGGGCTGGTTAAATGCGATAGATCACTCATATTTTGTTTCCCCTAGGCATGTTTCCACAAAGTGAAGCTTTCCATGCTTCCACATCAGGTTCGGCCCTGCCATCTTCTCAACTCTAAATCCTTGCAGAAACTTAGAATTAATATGCTTTGTATTACCAATTGTACGGATATAACTTTACTAAATAAGATGAATTTACCGAATCTCAAATATCTTTGGCTGGTTGGATTTTCAATTGACGATGAAGTTTTAAAAAACGATTCATGTTAAATTTCCCATTAATATGCTTTGCATCACCAATTATGCGGATATTACTTTACCCGATAAGATGAATTTACCAAATCTCAAGTATCTTTGGCTGGCTGGATTTCCATTCGATGATGAAGTTTCAACAAAACTATTCATGTGAAGCTTCCCATTACTTGATAGACATACCAAAATTTTAAGGGGATCTAGGCGAAAAATAAAAAATAGGGGATCTATAAAAACAAATTATATTGTTCCATAGGAAAATAACATAGATGACATATATTAGAATGTGAAAATAAAAACAAGTCGTCAAAGTAAAGCTTCTTGCATCAATTTGTTTCTTTTTGACATAAGCTAGTATTTCAGATTTGGTAACAAATATGATGTTTTGTTATAATAAATATCACTTGCAGCTAATACAATATCAAACGACAACAAAGATTTATTTTGCATTATATGTGTATATATATATATATGCATTCTTAATTAAGAAATTTTTGGGTATATATTTTAATATAACAACAATTTACAGGAGGATATTTGAGTGATATGCATTTGGAAACATGTAAAACTTTATATTATTCACAACTAAAATCTGAAACTATTTAGTGTTATTTACTTTTGTAATTCCTAATTTTGGAAATGAAACGAATGCAACTTTTCAAAGCAGAAAAGCAGGTGTTCTTATTGATGTAATATCAAATATATATTCGGTGTAAGCTTCAACTATTTTAATTTGATTAGTCAATTCTATTGAAGAAAGAATATTTTATTTTTACGATATATTGGACCAAAATTGTTAAAAGATCGGTTGGTTGACGAGAATTATTAGGGATACAAAATACAATAGTTAGTTTTAAAAAATAAATAAATTTGGGGCTCTTTCATGCGTCCCCCTAGGCGGTTTCCTAGGTAGCTTATGCCCCTGATATGGGCCTGCATGATACCTTAGAGATACATGAATGTGATCTTAAGACCGATAATCAGCGAAATTTGACAGTGAATTCCCCAAACTTAGGAAATTTAAATTCGTACATTTGTTTCCACATGTTCTGTCATGACACAATACAATGCCGAAAGCTATTCAGCTATATGCATCGAATCTAGAAGAGTTTACTTGCAGATCGTTCTGCGGACAAGTGCATTCCATTGCAATCCGTTCTCCTCTATCGGATGCTACTTTTTAAATGGTACTAGAAGATGCAGAGGATGATTATAAAGCATTATGAAATCTGCCAGTAGAGAAAAAGGAAGGGCATGCTAGACGTGCAATGCAATTTATAGGCGCCGTTTATAAAGTGAAACATACGAAACTATCATCAAGATTCCTTGAGGTGAGAATTCAGAGTTTACCTATAATTTAGAATTTAGAATTTGAGGTAAGAATTTAGAGCCATTTATATGTGTTAAGTCTGATAAAGTTATCAATAATAGTTCTAATTTCGTGTTTATCAATAA
The DNA here is from genome assembly GCA_023529315.1 of Papaver bracteatum. Classification (NCBI taxonomy): domain Eukaryota; kingdom Viridiplantae; phylum Streptophyta; class Magnoliopsida; order Ranunculales; family Papaveraceae; genus Papaver; species Papaver bracteatum. The sequence continues at coordinate 1,664,243 of JAJJWX010003262.1, forward strand.
TAGTTGATAAAGTTTCCATTTTTTTCAAGGTTCTCTCAATCTCCTGATATGCATGGTTGGGAACACCTAGTTTATGTAATCTTCAACGTTTAAATACAGCAACGATATTTACAAGAAGTAGCTTTCGCGCATTATCTTACTTACTCAAAGTCTCTCTTATTATCAATTCGATTTTCCTTATATCAGATGAGGTAAAATTTCACCAAACTTTTTGTACGTGGTTGGTTTAGAAATGTCTCCTACTTGTTGTATTTTTTTGTATAATCAAACCTAGAAGACGATGAAGATGATTGGGGAGAAGAATGTTATCGCCAGAAATTCTGTCCCACCTCAAGGTTGTTCAAATTGAAGGAATGGAAGGATGTAACAACGAGCTCAAAGTTCTTGAATATTTGTTTCAGAAGTACGAAGGTTTTGATGAATGTGCATCTTATTTTCTGCTCTTCAGTTGATTTTCTTGAAATAGAGCAATTTGAGGAAAAAGAAAGACGACTTCCAACAACATCTTCAAGTATGAAAGTCACTATGAAGCAAGAAGTCAGGATAAAGCAAAAAATCGAGGAGACCAATGGCTTTTAAAATATTTGGTACAGAATCAAGCAATGGATCCTTGCAAAATCATATTAAGTTGCTTTTTTCTTTTGTATAAAGCTAGTGTTAGGCTGATTTAAGTTAATCATTGGTTTTGTTAAGCTTTTGCTGACAGATTGGATCTTTTTGAATTACAAAACTTATAAAATTGATGCATTTCTATGCTTTGTAGTTGGCATGTGCTAATCTTGTAGGCGGTTTTCTTTCTATGTTTACCTTTCTTCAGAATGTGTGTGATTTTAGATTCAACAATTTATTGCTCTTACTTTCTCAATAGGTTTTTTAAGTCTATTAACATGATTAAATGCACCCGAAGTCTGAATCTAAAATAGTAAGGTAGGATATAGCATTTTTCAAGTTCATGGTGCATGTACCAAGTTGAATGACTTGATTCAGACCCAAGGTGGACAACCTATGCACATTTAGTTGTATCAAGTATTTGAAGCATTGGCAGAGCTTTTTGGCACTATTGTCTAGGTTGAGAAGAAAAGACTTAATATGATAAACATTTCGACGATAAAAGTGAGGGTCAAGACTCTAATGGGTATAACCTCTTGCCACATCTCTGATCCACCCAGCTTGTTCCTTATTCTCTTTCTGTTATCCCAACCACTTTCTACCGCCGTCAACTTAACTTCCCAAGTTCAGTTTCTACCTCCTCATCATTTTTTCTATCATGTTTGTTTCTACCTTGAGTCACATGACTTGATTTCCCCATCTAACTCCCAATTCTTTGGTTTCTCAGAGCTGGCCACTATTTTGTGACATTCAAGATGAAGTAAATAGTCATCAACTTCGGTGTGGAGTTAGGACTACTTTTTGGCCGAAGAGAACAAACTTCCAAAGCAATTCTGAGCCAGTATAAGAAATACTTTGGCATTATAGTCTCATCAAAGGTTATAGAAATTAATAAAGGGAAACAACCAAATTGTGTTTCAAGTAATTATTTAGAAGGTGTGCCATAAATCTTCTACTAGACCAGCAGTACTCCAGTGCATGACCCACCTAGATCATATATGGAGGATGCATTACTTGATACATCAAGCTCTCAACAAACTAGCAATAGTAGAATGGTTGAACCGAAAGACATGCACTTAAATTCATGATTTATTCTTCTAAAACAAACTTTATTTGTCAGGAGTGAAAGAAAGAAAGTTCACATTCTCATAAATCTCAAATTTATGTGACCAAACTAGGGACCCAAATATCTTTCCAAGATATAGATATCCTCACCATTAGCTTATTTCCAACAATAGTAATTCTTAACAATATCAATAACTTGGCAGCCTCCACTCCAGATCCTAGTTAGTAATTCTCCGAATCATTCCCGAACGTATCCGAACTGACCGAATCCGAATGATACTTCCGAACTATTAGAACTCCGAACCTAGTTCCCGGATTATATGGACCTCACGAATGATTCGCGAACGTATCCGAACTAACCGAATCCGAATGATATTTCCGAACTAGAACTTCGAACCTAGTTCGCACCCAACCTCGCTCTCCCATAAGTAATTCTCTGATCATAGTTTTGTTGCTTGGTTTTTGTTTGATTTTGAATATACTTATATTTAAATACAATTATTCAGTTAAATTTTTTATTGATAGTTGTTTAACCAGTGTTTTATGTGTTAATTTTTGTTTAAAAATCTATAAACTCGTTTTATAATACATTTATGCGATTAAACTCTTTACTTCTTGTTAAATAATCACGCTAAACTGTTTTTTCATCTTATAAATCATATACAAATAAAATTAGTCTCGTAATAAGATTATAATACTTATCAATTTATCATTTATGTAATCCGAATTTTAAGTGCCGAACTAACATTTATAAAACGAATATACACGTACGTATGCCGTTCCGAACTATTTGTAGAACAACGAACCGTTGACCGGATTTTTGACCGAATCTGACCTATCCGAATCCGTATAATTCTCGTACGTATGCCGTCCCGAACTACTACCCATACCCCGAATTGCTAACTAGGCTCCAGATCCAAGATCCTTTGTTTATTTTTTTAAATAAGAAAGGATAAAATATTATCAAGAAAGACAAAAGAGAAACACTTGGTTCTTTTTTGACGGTACATCTGAAATTGGATTAAAGTTAGAGAAGTATTTGTGTTTCCAGAATTTTAGACGGTAAAATATCGGGCTCCTTAATTAATCTCCAAGCAAGTTTTTCTAAAAGGGATTTATTGAATTCAAATCAGTTTTTCTAATGTTTAATCATCCCGATGTTTGGGTCTAGCTACCAAGCTTTATGATAATACTTTCTACCACTTCTATCCTTATGCCAAAAATATATTCTTTATATGATATCTATTCTATCAGTTAATCTTTTGGCACAAAAAAGCCAACCATTTGGTGTGTGACAATAGATCCTAGGACAGTTCGAGTGAGAAATGTTTTACCTGTCTGGCTAAGATGTTTAGATCTCTAAGAGGACAACTTGCAATCAAATTTATCAATCATACCAGAGAAAGATTCACATTTATTTTGCTGAAGAATGCGGGGAAAACTTAGATACTTAACTTGTAAAGCCAGTCTTTTTATGTTTAAAATACTATCAGTAATGGATTGTTTGACCATGTTATCTGTTTTTGAGCTAAAAGTTATAGCAGATTTATCAAAGTTAATGGATTGAAGAGAAATTTTATTAAAGTCCTCAACAATAGTATTCAAATGTTTAACCTCTTTAGGATTGGCCTTAGCAAAGATCAAACAGTCTGTTAGAGCATTGCTCGGTCAAACTCACAAGTGTTGCTATCTCAAGCTTGTTATCAAATTTAGTTGTCAAAACTATATCTTGATTTCTAGTCTACAATTAGTTAAGTCTCGGTCTAGGATAGTGTAGTTGAAAAACTAAGTACTCCCATGATTCCATATATGTTCAGTTCAACATCATAGTTGTTGAAGATCCATAGCCATAACAATGAGAAAACAAAAACTCTCGATCATTGTTATACAGTGTCATAGTATTATTACACAGCATCAAAGTTCTTATATCACAACCTTGACAACAATACTATGGTGATATGTATCACTCCTCCTTAGTCAATAATTTCGTCTCAACACGAAAACCACTTCCCCTTACATAATGATCCGAAAACCATATGTATTTGTAGTATGAACTACATATTAATTCTCGCCTTTTTTGTCAATAAAATTGCCAAAGGTACGAAACAGGATCCTAATGAAATTTTCACGGAGACGCTTCAAGACCAAAGAAAAAGACATATCAACTTTGTTTAGATGCAATCATAAAGCCGAAGCTAAATGCATTCATCAAGGAGTTTATAAAGATACAAGATAACCCCTAAAAATTCCACAGCCGCACTCCCCACAAAGATATGGAAATTAAGCGCAAGTACAAAAGAACTCTCCCCCATTTGATGTCATTCCCGAGAGAACAACAAGAGTGACCTTACTTTTACGAGAAAAGAAGGATTTCTTTGGACACAAAAAACCACAAAAATGATTTTGTATCCAAAATTCTCAATTAAACTAACCACAAGAAAACCCATGATTAATTTAATCGGAATACATAACCAAAATACTACAAACGAATCTATGATTACTCTAGTTGGGAATGCTCACACAAGAAGACTTATGGAGCTACACAGTATATACATAAAATATGGATCAGGGAAGATCAATACTGCGGCATAAACAAAGATTCATCCTATTTTCCATTACTGTTTACACAATGACATACAATAGACATAATCCTCGTAAACAAAAATTCATCATATCTTCCATCAATTATTTTCATAACGACATAATAGGTTCAATTTTTGTTTGTCAAAAGTTCATCGATCTTGTATCAATACTTGCATATCGACATATAAAAGAGATAAATGTTGACATCGTATGGGACAATAATAGTTCACAGACGCAAACACACATATCCCATAACATATTGCAATATATAAAACCATAAAGATTAATAATACAAAAATCATCTTTCAAACAATTTTAGAGTTTAAATAAATAAATCTAAAAAACGAAGATGAAAATATTGGGCATAGCTATGTGTAATCACAATAATGGCTATTCCAAACTCTAGTTATTCTTCCTAAAACACAAGAATAAAATTCTCATAAGAAAACTTCCTAGACAAAATCAAAAGCAATTTAATACCAATATAAAGAAGCAAGAGAAACTACTCATTATCTTCATCTTCGGAGGTCATGAAGGTGGAACGAACTTTGTCCATGTCTTCTTTAATATCGGGATACTTGGTAGCAATCACAAGTAATTGTTCTTGAACACAATTTACTTTGGTATTCAACTTACAAACACCTTTGTAAATTTGGAGAAGAAGCTTCGTAGAAGAATCACTCGAGCCATCAATTGTGTCACACCTTTGCCTCTTGCATTCATATTCCCTTATTCGACGGAAGGTACACGGTCGAACAAGCTTGGGGGTTCCAATGGAGTTCCCAATCGGCTCAATGGAGAAGTTGTGACAAATCCGCTCAATTAAGCATGGGAAGCCTAATTTCTTGTCAACTGACGTCATGTCTAACATTTGCAAAATAATGAATCCACAAATGTCAAGACCTTTGGTTTCCATCACAAGTTAATAGACAAATTCCGCAAACTCACGACTCCAACATGAATTCTCAACCGTGGAAGGACAAAGGTTAGAAATTCCCAATTTTTCGAAAGACTTTAGAGGAAAATCCTTAGTAGGAAATTTTCCTCCATTCCACACAACACTTTTACCACAAAGGGCATTTGAAATAATTTGATGTGAAGGTCTTTTATCGCTTGGTCTAGGAAAGCGAAAATTACCCAAAGGGATTTTAGTAATCTTCGAAATCAACTCTCTATTAACTAGAATCCTTCATATTAACCATGGTCTTGAATTCCATGTCTTCAATAACAACATCATGAATGTTGGCATAGACGATTCTAGTATGAGTATCAAAACCTTCACCAAGACCATCAAAGATGTTTCCAATCTTGAATTTTTCAAAGCAAGATAAATCCTCCTTATACCCACTAACATCATCCAAATTTTTTTCAAGAATAAACCCGGCAGAAGAAATCTTTTCAAAAACCTTGCCACAAGATTCATTCACAAATCTAATCATAATAGAATTTTGTTCAATAGGAAGATCCATAGAAGAGGATGAAGAACCTAGGTTATTTGAAAAACCTTTTGAACCCTTAACATTCTTCGTGATTCTAGAAGGAAATAAGGGAGTGGGCAAAAAATTACTTACTGGACTTTTATCTTGAGAAATGCTTTCACAAATTGTTCTCCAACAAGCTTTAATGGAGAAAATACATGAGCCCTACAAGTTCACGTACGCGGACTGATGAGGGAGGAAGAAAGGTATGTGTACCCGTGATGTGTGTCGTAACCACAACAAATTAATTAATATTTTACTACCTAATTAACAAGTAATATAGGGTACTCAAGTTCGTTCCCACGAGGAGAAAGAGATTTTTAGTTGTAAAATTGTCACAAAGGAGGGGTGGGGGGTTGGTTTTAGATTTTAAAAGAAAAAGAAAGTAAATAAAGCAATCAAAAGTGTAAGTTGAAATTAATAAGAGAAGTTAGATCAAGGAATCCTTCTTCGTTGCAAAACAATGATTCAAGTTATGTTCTTTTCCACTTTTTATTAGTCATAGATGATCACCAACCGTAGGATAGCAGGTTCGCTTAGCTAACCCCAAAATTCCTTATTTCACTAAGTAACAGGTCCGCTAAGTTATCAGATTCTATTCAAAAGAACCACCTTGAGGTTCGCTTACAAGATGTAATTCCCCGAACACATTAAGATTTATGAATTTAGGTTTACTACTAGTAGTTAGACTTGGTTCGATTGGTCCACTTTCTAGCGTTGTTTTCACACAATTTCTCCACAGAATCCCTCCGCAAGGTCTCGTGTTTTCTACTTGTGTAAAGAGTCAAGAAACTATTACGTATTCCCTAACTTTCACTAGCTTTAGATCAAATTAACAAATCAATTTAGCGTGCACTCTAAACAACCTATCAATAAATCATACACATTAATATTAGTAAAAACAAACGATAATTATATGAGAAACTTCAAGATAGAATTGAAAACAAAACTCAAATCATATGTTAAGTACTAGGAATTCATCCTCAATCAATAAGAAAATTAGCTACTCATAGTTTGGAGTTCACACAATAAATAATAATAATTAAAGAAGAAAGAAGAACTTATTGAAAAGATGATGATTGCTCCTTCCTCCAATCCTTGTGCACTTTAAACTCCTTCTCCAAAGTATATGTGTGTGTAAAAATTTGTAGAGAACTCTTTTATTTATAGGCTTCAATGCTCTCCAATCCTTGTAGGAAAAGAATCCCTTTCTCAAAATAACACCACTTTCCCAATTTGAGCCTAATTCCAATTTCAACCCCAAATCTCCAAATCTTCTAAGTTTCCATCCAACTTCCAAATCTAAGTCTTCACACCCATGAGAAGAAGTCATCCAAAATTCTGTAATTTTTAGTCGCCTGAAAACTGGTTACTTCGCCGGAAATCGACTCCAGAATAGTGCTGGAGGTCACCTGAGATATTGTTGTTGGCAGAGGAATATTCCATTACAGGGCGTTAAAGTTAACAGTTGACCTAACGATCTCAGGTAATCAAAGGAGTCAATAGAGGAGTATTCAACTCAATCAGCTGACTTAGTCTGGGATAGTTGGCTTACTCACTAAGTCACAGAGAAGGATCGGTCATCGGACTCGTCTGGAACGGTAATCGCCGGCACCGAGTTGACTCACCTGAGAAACGACTTAGACAGAGTTTTGGCTGTTTACATGACTTCTCAGGCCAAATTCAGGCCGATCTTTCTTCACGTGTTAAGAACCTAATCATACATCTAGTTCATTCATATCAATTTCCTGTTGATCTTCCTAGTATTAACACACATGAACACCATTTTGCAGCCTCATTCACAACTCACATTTCCTGTGCATCAACAACAAGCCATAAACCATTCCCAATCTTGTCTGCATCATCACCATTTCAATCTGTTCTTCATCTGATTCAAACCCATTCTTCAAATCCTTCCCAATTATGAATATCATCAATATCAGCAGAACTCAAACCTCAACTGACTTGTACCCATCTTGTAATTCAAGCAGCAACAGTGGTAGTATCATCTTCTATACCGAACCCAATCTTCATTATTATTTTCAAATCTTCTCAATCAACTCAGAAAACAACAACAACCCAATTCTCTTCTTAAATCTTCAATTTCTGTAAATTTCAGATCCATTTCTTCACTTTTAATCTTCACCCAAAACCCATGAAATCAGCTGCAACAACTCTTCATAAATACCCATCTCTCTACACTTTCTCTGGATTTCAACCAACACCACAAACCAATCACCAGAACCCTATCAATTCTCATCATCTCCCGGATTCAATAATTTCTCACCCAGATCAAATCCATTTATTCACGGCGGATACTGACTGTTCTTCATATCACGACCTTCATCTTCCCTCGATTCTTCTCAAACCCTAATACATCTAGCCACTGATTTCTCCATCTGCTCCATCATGAATTCAGAGTAACATCACCACCATCTTCTCCATCTCAGATCCACTCTCTGTTCATCAATCAACACCACCAGTAGTCGTATTCTTCATCAATTCTCCATTCTCAATTCAGCGTCATGAACTTCAGCGCCAGATGCCCTTTCCTATTCTTTCAATTCTCTATCAATTTCTCGATCTTGTTTTGGCAATAAGATAAAAGTAGCCGCTGCTTTTCTTCTCCTCAACAATGTTCTGAAAACCGGCCCGGCCCGGCCGGTCAACCCAGTGACTTGGTGACCCAGTCACCTTCCGGATAATCAGTGACCCACCAAATTAAGTAAAAACCGGCTTCCTTTGTGTAAAATGGGTGACCCGGCCGTGTTGACCCGTGACTCAGCGTACCCAGTACGATTTAAATAGGTCGATAATCCTAAATCAAAAAGAAAAAAAGCTTTTCGATATGTTCTTCTGAATCTTTATCAATATGATTAACATTTTATTCAAATTTGGAAACAGTTTCATAAGAAACATGACTAAAAATCTGGTCTCATCGAATTACAAATCCAAAAAACAGAATAATAATAATGAAGATACGTGACTAAAAATCAGATTTCATCAAATTGCAAACCCAAAATCTATTTCCATGCTTTCTTTTTGATCGATGCTGTGATACTACTGCTATGATGCACAAACAACAATTTATAATCAAGACAAATATTGGTTGGATAAAGTTGTGATGCTGTAATATTTAGTGAAGATAAAAAACGAAAGAGGAACCAAGGAATAGAAAAAGAAGGAGAGAGGGTGAAGAAAGAGGGATATGGGCGGCCGAAAAGGTTGGGGAACAATTAGGTTTATTAAAAATAAAGAGTTGTTATTTTTTATAGTTTTAGCTAAGTCTAAAGAGTTGTTAACACGTAGGGATTTGTGACTATCCTCAACATTTGACCCAGTGAACCCGGGTTGATACACTGGTTAAACCATTTGACCCTGACCCATTAATTATTCCTATTCGATGTCCGGGCCGGTTTTTAGAACATTGTTCCTCAATTTCATACAGACTGAATTATTGAAATGAATGAGAGAAACTCTCGATTCTAGGGTTAGATAGTTTGGGACCTTGGGGATGGTTACACCTCAGGGATAAGGACCACCCCACTCATTAGATAAGGGTCATCCTGATTGGTAACCCCTTAACCACAGCTGGACTGTTTTTAATATTCCTCCACATAGAGTTTCCCCTTAACCTCGGGTCGACTCCAAATAGTTTTCGCCCATGAAATGAAAATATTGACCTTTTTGCTCAAATTGGGTGATTTCTTCTTCTTTTTCTCCATACGACTCCAGAGTACCTAATAACTCATAAACATGCGTAAAATACATAATTTACAAGAAAAATAGCAGAGAAAGCATAAACAATAGATAATAAATAGGATGTATTCTACACCCTATCAACCCGTACTTATTTTATATCCACAGATGGGCTTGGACACTTACACGACCCACGACCCACAAAAGGAAAGTAGGATTTTTAGAGGTACACATACTGGGGAAGACCGGTATTTTAAGAAGGAATACCTGCAACATCTTTTTGAAAAGCTTTTTATCACAAAAGAAAAAGAATACATGAACAAAGTCAACTTGTTACTTGCCCCATTTCAAGTTATATACAAATAGGGTGAAGCCAATCTGAAATCAGGTGGTGTAGAATGCAGAGAATTTCTAATGCAACTTCTTTGGTTGACATTTGTGGCCAGAATCAGGAGTAAAATCATAATGATAAAACTCAGAATTCTTTGGGCTCATTTTCTTAAGACAAGGAAATGACTTTTCCAGATAAATAGTTCCTTTACCAATCCCATAAGAAATCTTTTTATTAATTTAAAGTGAATTGGCGGTGGGAACAGTTTGTACATCATTTGAATATGATTTGACTGGTACAAAACTTTTATCAGAACGATTCAGTCTCTCTATGGAATTAAGCTTTTCTACGAACTTTAAAACATTTTCAAACGCTCTAAATAGATCCTTGTCAATTGATCCTTTATGATATTATTCCTCAAAGAGATTAAGAGTAATTCCTGTGAGAGTCCATACCTTTGAGAGTTGATCATGTTTCGTTTTATAATACCTTTTAGAGAAGTTTTTAATTTTTTCCTTAGATCGTTTCTTCACATCTAGATTTTCCGATATGCTAGATGGTATGAGATTATCATGAGAGAATGTAGTTCTGTAGAATAATCTCTGAATAATCTTTAAGGAACTTTGGTGTGCATTACAGATTCCATGAGCTAGCATCCCAATAAGATTTCCCATAGGGATAGACTTTTAAGAATCGGACAAATACAAACTTATAAGGTTTAGGGCGTTTGCCTGCTCTGATACCAATTGAAAGAGCGGGGGTCTAACAACCTCACCCAATATTTCGATTAGTAATCTGTATAGATTAACTCTAATATACTTTTAAGAGAATCAACTAGACATTCAGACTTAATCTTAATAAAAAGTATATCAAGGAGTTAATATCTCTATCTCCCGATTTGATATATACTCAAGCAAATAGAAATCTGCGAGTCTTTATCAAATACAAGAGATATAAACTTGGATCATACCAAAGACCAATATCCAAGGATCAATTAATTTCCAATCAACAACCAAAGGTTGGATTTCACAATTGATCGATACAACGCACAACCTGTGATATTTTAATTATATAACAAAATATAATACGGAATAGAAATAACACAGACACCGGAAATTTTGTTAACGAGGAAACCGCAAATGCCGAAAAACCCTAAGACCTAGTCCAGATTGAACACCACACTGTATTAAGCCACTACAGAACTATCCTACTACAAACTAACTTCGGCCTGGAATGTAATTGAACCCTAATCAATATCACATTGATTCAAGGTACAGTTGCGCTCCTTACGTCTCTGATCCCAGCAGGATACTATGCAATTGATTCCCTTAATTAGCTGATCTCACCCACAACCAAGAGTTACTACGACCATAGTCAAAGACTTTAATAAACAAATCCGTATCACACAGAAAAGTATACGATAATAGATAAATCTGTCTCCCATAGATAAACCTACGAGTTTTGTTCCGTATTTTGATTAAATAAAGGTGAAAAAGAACTAATCAATAACCCGGACTCATATTCCCCAAGAACATCCTATAATTATTGATCACCTCACAATAATCTGAATCGTATGGTAGCGAAACTAGATATTGCGGAATCACAAACGATGAGACGAAGATGTTTGTGATTTCTTTTTATCTTGCCCTATCAGAGATATAATCTCAAGCCAATTATTCAATTGAACTCGTATGATAGAAAATGGCAAGATCAGATCGCTCAACTACAAGATAAGTAGTTTCGGCTAGCTTCACAATCCCAATGAAGTCTTTAAGTCGTTAACCGATAGGGTCTCGAAAATAAACCTACGGTTAAAGGAGAATCGACTCTAGCAAAACCAACTAATATCACACAGGAGGTGTGGGGATTAGTTTTTCCAGTTGCTAGATATCTCCATTATATAGTTTTCAAATCAAGGTTTGCAATCTAAGTTATTACCTTGGTAACAAAGCATTCAATATTCACCGTTAGATTAAAAACCTGATTTATCCAAGCTAATATCTTTCAACCGTTAGATCGAAACTTAGCTTGTCACACACAAATATAATGTATTTCATTTAGGTTTGAGTAACCATACCTAAACGTGTACATTTGGTTGGTTCACAAATAGTTAACCAATGGTTAGCCATATGAGCACTTTCATATCAACCATATTCATGTTCTTCACAACTAGTTCAAATGACTCAAAAGAACTAGTTGAAGAGTTGTTCAATTGCTTAGATCTTTATACATAGACACAATTGAAACAAAATCGGTTTGATTCACTCGAATCAGTTCATGAAAAATATATCCACGGTTTGCAAAGATTGTATTCCTTATTGATTTATTATTTAAGTTCATGAGCTACCAATTTGAGAAATATAACCAGCTTGGGTATGCGTACGTGTATGCGTACCTTAGCTACCAGATTTGAGTTTACAAACTCAGCAGAAATTTTCGGTTCGAAAACTTCCATGGGTACACGTACCTAAGGTGACTGGTATACTAGTTTGTAAACTACAAACTCAGCAGATATTTTTGGTTCGAAAACTTCCGCGAGTACGCGTATGGGTACGCGCACCTAACCTGTCTCCTTCACCAATACCGCATGCACACACTTGGTTTCCGGTACATGGATTTATACATTAATATCCGAACACACTATATATGCTTATATCCATAGGTGGCTACGTAATCTCAACTCTACATTTCAATCATTCAAACATTCTTCTATAATGTTATAATAGTCGTTAGACATAAGAATCGACTATCGTCATCAAAGCTATTTTCAAGATTGAAACGTCATCATGACTTTCATCACGGGTAAATATGAAAAGTGGTTAAAGCAAAAGCTTACCAACACATATTTCGAGAAAAATATAGGTGAGTAAACTCGGCTCGAAATAGCAAATATGTATGTATGAAAACTATCATACTTATACGACTATTTTCTAAAGAGTAGGAGATAGATAGACTTTTGAGTGCTAGATAAGTTCAAGTCTCCACATACCTTTTTGGTCGGATGAAGTTTCATTGGTTCCTTGAGTAGTTCTTCGTCTTCGTAAGATAATCGCCATGGAGTCTGGAGCTCAACTATACTTAACTATCCTAGACCGAGACTTAGTCATAAGTAAACTAGAAATCAAGACGTATAGTTTTGATCACCAATATTGACAAACATGATTGAGATATAAAAGCATGCGAGTTCGACCGAGCAATGCTCTAACAGAGACATACAAGTTGTTTTTGCCATGTATTTTATACACGGAGAGCCCGTAATCAAGCCCGTTTAGCCGGCTCGTGAAGGAAGATTCCAGAATTTTCCATGACTTGTTGCCCAAGTTGCTTGCACATCAAGTTTATATCATAATTAGGGTTACATAAACACTATAAATACATGTATCCTAAACCCTAAGAGGATATGGAATTTTAGGTTAGATAACCCGGAGAAAACTCTTGTATAGTACAATCAATAAAGAATTTCTTTGTTCCTCTGTGGATGTAGGCAACACATGCTGAACCACGTTAAATCCGTTTCTTTGTTCATGTTTAATTAGTTTTTTTAACCCTAACCACATCATCATCATTATCAAATCATCATTGATAGGTGTAGAATACACCTAATTTACTATCTAAGAGTTTATGCTTTCTTTGCTATTTTTCTAGTAAATTATGTATTTTACGCGTGTTTTTGAGCTATTAGGTACTTTGGAGTCGCACGGACGAAAAGAAGGAAAAATCACCAAAATTGAGCAAAAAGGGCAAATTTGTCATTTCATAGGACGAGCATTATCTGGATCCCGGTAATGGTTAAGGGGCAACTCTTCTTGGAGGTATTCTAAATGCAAACCAGCTACGGTTAAGGGGTTATCATTGGAGTACCCCTTATTATTTATTAGAGGCTATAATTATCAATGGGTGGCTGCATATGGGGTGCAAATAGCCACCCAATTATTCTAAACCCTAGCATCGAGATATTATATCTCATTCATTCGTCTCTGAAATTGAGAGAAAAGCTGCGCATCGATTTTGAATCTGTGAAGGTGGTGGTACCGTGAATCAAAATGGGTTTCAGTGATTTTCAAGGGTTTGAATTGGATTTGAATCTGAGAAGAACAAGGAATAAGAAATGATGGGTTCAGTGGAGTATGATGATGGATTGAATAGGGAAGAAGAAATCAGAGATTGTTCGTGATGGGTTTTTGTGCTACTGTTGGTGTTGAGACCAAATCGAGAAATTCAAGAAAGAATGATGGCTGCTGGAAGATGTAGTTGAGTCGATTTGTTTCTAGAACATGAAATTGAAGGTGGGTTTGAAGAATTGATAGGTACTGATACTATGGATCGAGTAGGGTTGTTGTTGATTGCCGATACGATGGAAGAGAAATTTATGCTAGGGTTTACCTTGGGTGAAGGAATTGCTGGTGGTGCTATTGAATCTTGGTGGTGGTATGAGCGATTCAGGATGATGATGATGTTGCAGATGTTGTTCCATTGAAGCCGTGAAACAGATGGGTTCAAATCGGCTTAAGGGTTTATGAGAAATTGATATGAAGAAGCAGCTACTGTTGATGTGAAGTAAGGTAAGAAATTGTGCTCGAATGAGCTTAATAGTTGTTGTTGTTGTTGCTTTTCAGAACCTGTTGCTTCTAAGGGTTATGGTGATCTTGAAGCCGAAAGATGAGAATGGGGAAAGAAATACAGTTGAAGAATAATGGTTAAAATGTGAATGTCTAAAACTAGATAAATGCTAGGATTTGTACAGGGATTGAAGATTAAAGATCGGCCTGGGAAGTCCTGTAAATTGCCGAAACTCGGCCGGATTTATATTATGACGAGTTAACTCGGTAGCCGATAGGACCGATCCAGCTGAGTCTGATGATTGATCCGACCGATCCAACTCAGCCAATAAGACATAGTTAGACAGCTGAGTGAGCTTACTCGGTGTCTGATTTCCATTCCCTTTGACTTTTGACTAATAGTTTGACTGACGGTTGGCTCGTTTGACCGTTAGTCATAACGGTTGACGGACGTAATATACCTTGACCGGAGGAGAATTTTCAGGTTGCCGGCGGTGACTGATTCCGTCATATTTCCGGCCAAAAACACAGTTTTCAGGCGATCAAAAATGCAGAATTTTTTGCGGACTTCTCTCATATGTGTGAAGACTTAGAATTGGGAATTGGATGAAAACTTGGAAGTTTTGGAGAATTGAACTAGAAATTGGAATGTGGCTCAAATTGGGAAAGTGGTGTTCTTATGGAATGTGGATTCTTTTCCTACAAATACATGGAGACTATTGAAGCCTATAAATAAGAGAGTTCTCTACAACTTTTTACACACATCTACTTTGGAGAAGGAGTTAAAGTGCACAAGGATTGGAGGAAGGAGCAACCATCATCTTTTCAATAAGTTTTTCTTTCTTCCTTTATTATTATTATTGTGTGAACTCCAAATTATGAGTAGCTAATTTTCTTATTGATTGAGGATGAATTCCTAGTTCTTAACATATGGTTTGAGTTTTGTTTCAATTCTACTTTGAAGTTTTTCATATGATTATCGATTGTTTTTACTAATATTAATGTTTATGATTGATTGATAGGTTGTTTGGAGTGCACGCTAAATTAATTTGTTAATTTAATCTAAAGCTAGTGAAAGTTAGGGAATACGTAATAGTTTCTTGACTCTTTACACAAGTAGAAAACACGAGACCTTGCAGAGGGATTCCGTGAAGCAATTGTGTGTGAAAACAACACTAGAAAGTGGACCAAGCGAACCGAGTCTAACTACTAGTACTAAACCTAAGTTCATAAATCTTAATGCGTTCGGGGAATTACATCTTGTAAGCGAACCTCAAGGTGGTTCTTTTGAATAGAATCTGATAACTAAGCGGACTTGTTACTTGGTGAAATAAGGAATTTTGGGGTTAGCTAAGCGAACTTGCTATCCTATGGTTGGTGATAATCTATGACTAATAACAAGTGGAAAAGAACATAAATTTAATCATTGTTTTGCAGCGAAGAAGGATTCCTTGATCTATTATCTCTCATTGATTTCAACTTACACTTTTAATTACTTTGTTTATTTCTTTTGCTTTATAAATTTTACAACCAATACCCCCCTTTTGTGACAATTTTACAACTATAATCTCTTGCTCCTCGTGGGATCGACCTTGACTACCCTATATTACTCTTTAATTAGGTAGTAAAGTATTAATTAATTTGTTGTGGTTACGACACACATACAAATTTTGGCGCCGTTGCCGGGGAGCAACGGGCGATTTTAGTTGTTTTTATTTTTCTTTTTGCATTATTCTTGCTTTGTTAGATTCTATACCGTATCTAACTTAGTTTTGTGAACCTTGTTGTAGGTACTATATCTTTGGTGAATGCTTCAAGGGGGAAGACCGAGTCCAATTAGAATACGTCTTCGATCCGGCACTCAACTAAGGGACTTTACTCGAGCGGTTAACACTCCGCTTCCTCGTTCTACATCAAGTGAATTCGCAGATTCGAACATAGAAGAAGAAGCAATGGGTGATCGTACACTCAAAAACCTAGATTCTCACAAGATCGATACACAACAATGGTGTATCCTAACTAACTCAACTTTCGAGATCAAGCCGGGGTTGATTAGAGAATTACCAAAGTTCCATGTCATGGTGAATGAAGACCCAAACAAACATCTTATGGACTTCAATACCATAGTCACGACCATGCTTCCACCGAATACTAATGCGGATGGAGCAATGTTGAAAGCTTTTTCGTTCTCTTTGGCGGGCAATACTAAGGAATGGTTATACTATTTGCCTTCCGGAAGTATCACAACATGGAATGGGATGAAGAAACTTTTCCTTGAGAGATATTTTCCCGCATCAAAGGCTACTCAAATTCGCAAAGAAATTTGTGGGATAAAGCAACATGTGGGAGAGTCATTATATGAATGTTGGGATCGATACAAGATATTGGTGGGAAGTTGTCCACACCATCAATTTAGTGACGCCATGATAATCCAATACTTCTATGAAGGTCTCCAAACAAGTGATAGATATCTTCTTGACGCCGCCGGTGGTGGTGCACTAGTGAACAAGACGGTGGCCGAAGCTACCGAGTTGATTGAAAGTATGGCGGCAAACTCGCAACAATTCTATGCTAGAGGTGATTCAATAGTTAAGTTAGTGCATGAAGTTAGTGACTCGTCTTCACAATCCGATCAACGGTTAAACAACATAGAGAGGGTAGTGCAACGATTGGCCACAGTAATTATTCCGGATGATGAAACCGAACAAGTAAATGCTTTATATCCAAATCCAAGGCCAAGGTACGATCCATATTCCAATACTTACAATCCCGGTTGGAAGGATCATCCCAACTTTAGCTATGCAAACAAGCAAGCGGCGGCTCCTAATCCATATGCGCAACAAGGTGGATTCCAACAATCACATTTCCAACCTCAACAACAACAATTCCAACCACAACAAGTCAAGGAGCAAGATTCTTCGAATAATGACAAGTTGAATGTGATAATTCAAAGCATGCAAGGTCTCACTTCTATGTTACAACAAACCCAACAAAAGACAGATTCGGCAATCAAGGATTTACAAACTCAAATGGGACAATTGGCGACCGATATGAACTTAATGAAAGCTCAAGTATCCACAAAACTTCCTTCACAACCAATTGTGAATCCAAGAGAGAATGTTAATGCGGTTACCTTAAGAAGTGGAAGACAAGTGGAGAGTCCAACTCGTCATGAAGAAGCTAGTGAAGAGGTAGTCAAAGAGAAGGAGGATGCTGAACCAAGGGAGACTTCAACACCAACCACCCAATCCAAGGAACCAGTTCCTACTTTCACTACTCCACCTCCTTTTCCTAGTCGTTTTTCTAAGACCAAGAAGGAATCTCAAGACAAGGCACTCATGGATATCTTCAAGAAGATAGAAATCAACATCCCCTTCATCGAGGCCATCAAGACAATGCCAAGGTATGCTAATTTCATGAAGGAATTATGTACAAAGAAGGATAGGTTGATTGATAATGAAATTACTAAAGTTGGCGAGAGTGCATCGGCTATGCTTTTGAAGAAGATGCCTACAAAGTGCACGGATCCCGGTGGTTTCACGGTGCCAATTACTATTGGTAAGAAAAGGTTTGAACATGCTTTACTTGATTTGGGAGCTTCCATTAGTGTGATGTCGGCCGATATATATGACTCCTTGAATCTTGGACCGTTGAAAGAGACAAGAGTTATTATCCAATTAGCAAATAAGTCTAACATCTATCCAAAGGGACTTGTAGAAGACGTTCTAGTGCAAGTGAATGAGTTAATTTTTCCGGTGGATTTCTTTGTGGTGGATATGGACAACAATGAGAATCATTCGTCTACTTCTCTACTTCTTGGGAGGCCATTTATGAAGACCGCAAAGACGAATATTGATGTGGACAAGGGTACACTCAATATGGAATTCGACAAGGAAGTAATACACTTCAACATATTTGAAGCCATGCGCTACCCAAGTGATGTGCATTCCGCTTACTCCATTGATGTGGTTGGTTCATTAGCGCAACAAATGGTGGAATTGAATCGAGAGGACGAACTTGATGTGGTGTTGCAAAAGAGCATTCAATTGAACGTCCATGGCTTGCCTAACTTGGATGTTGAAATTTCCAAGGAATTGGTGGAGACATGTGGTGCTTTGACGGCATTACAAGAATCTAAGGGTAATGTTTCACATATTTCTTTACCCGTGAATGATGAATTACTTGTACCATCTATTGTGAAGGCACCTAAGCTAGAGTTGAAGCCACTTCCGGACCATTTGAAGTATGCATTTTTGGGAGATGGAGATGAGCTTCCGGTAATTATTTCAAAGAACCTCACACCGGTACAAGAAGACCGTTTGCTTAGAGTCTTGAAAGAGCACAAAACGGCTATTGGTTGGAAAATTGCGGATATCAAGGGCATTAGTCCATCCATATGCATGCATAGGATTCTAATGTAAGAGAACGTGAAGCCGGTACGTGATGCTCAACGTAGGCTTAATCCTCCCATGATGGAGGTTGTGAAGAAAGAGATACTCAAATTGCTAAGTGCGGGGGTGATCTACCTAATTTCCGATAGCAAATGGGTTAGTCCGGTACAAGTGGTTCCAAAGAAGTCCGGTGTTACGGTTGTTCGAAATCAAGACGATGAACTTGTTCCTACAAGAGTTCAAACTGGTTGGAGAGTGTGCATTGATTATAGAAAGCTTAATTCCGCAACCCGAAAGGATCACTTTCCTTTACCTTTCATTGATCAAATGTTGGAGCGGTTAGCGGGGCATTCTTATTATTGCTTCTTGGATGGTTATTCGGGATACAATCAACTTGTTATTGCACCGGAGGACCAAGAGAAGACCACTTTTACTTGTCCGTTTGGAACGTTTGCGTATAGACGGATGCCGTTTGGTCTTTGCAATGCACCGGCTACTTTCCAAAGATGCATGGTAAGCATATTCTCGGATTACGTGGAGTGCATTATTGAGGTATTTATGGACAACTTTAGTGTTTATGGAAATTATTTTGATATTTGTTTAAACAACCTTGAACTAGTTCTTAAACGATGCATAAACACTAACCTTGTTCTTAATTGGGAGAAATGTCATTTTATGGTAAACCATGGCATAGTACTTGATCACATTGTGTCCTCTCAAGGGATCGAAGTGGACAAGTCAAAGATAGATTTAATAAGAAACTTACAATATCCCACTTCGGTGAGGGAAGTTCGTTCTTTTCTTGGTCATGCAGGTTTCTATAGGCGGTTTATCAAGGATTTCTCCAAAATCTCCATGCCGATGTGCAAATTACTACAAAAGGAGGTACCTTTTGACTTCAACAAGGAATGCAAAGATGCTTTTGACAAATTGAAGGCAATGTTGACAAGTGCACCGATTATCAAGTCACCGGATTGGAATCTTCTATTTGAACTAATGTGTGATGCTAGTGATTATGCGGTTGGAGCCGTTTTGGGTCAAAGAGTGGACAAGTTGTCCCATGTTATATATTATGCATATAGGACCCTCAATGATGCACAAATAAACTATTCTACCATGGAAAAGGAGTTATTGGCTATAGTGTTTGCATTGGAAAAATTCCGATCATACTTGGTGGGTACAAAGGTTATTGTGTATTCCGATCATACGGCACTTAGATACTTAATAAATAAGAAAGAAGCTAAGCCAAGACTAATCCGGTGGATCCTATTACTACAAGAGTTCGACATAGAAATTCGAGATAAGAAAGGTGTGGAGAATACCGTTGCGGATCATCTTAGCAGACTTGTTATGTCTCACGAAGAACTTCCATTACAAGACCGCTTTCCGGGCGAACAAATTTTCTCCTTGGAAGAATCCACACCTTGGTATACGGATATAGTAAATTATTTGGTGACAAGGAAGGTACCTAACACAATGTCTAACTTCCAAAAGATGAAGCTTAAGAAGATATCAAAGTAATATGTGTGGGATGAACCATACTTATGGAAATATGGCGTTGATCAAATCATACGAAGGTGCGTACCTAACTCCGAATTTCAATCTATTCTCTCCTTTTGTCATACTTTTTCTTTTGGTGGCCACTTTGGTTCTAAACGTACCGCTCTCAAGGTTCTCGAGAGTGGATTTTATTGGCCCACCTTGTTTGAAGATTCATATGTTTTTTGTAAATCATGTGATAGATGTCAAAGAACGGGCAATCTAGGTGCTCGAAATCAAATTCCACTCACACCAATTCTCGCCGTAGAGATTTTTGATGTGTGGGGAATCGATTTTATGGGCCCTTTTGTCAATTCGAATGGAAATTTTTATATACTTCTTACCGTAGATTATGTTTCTAAATGGGTGGAGGCTAGAGCCACCAAAACTAATGATTCTCAAGTTGTTTGTGATTTTGTAAGAGAAAACATATTCACTAGGCACGACACACCAAGAGTGGTGATAAGCGATGGAGGCTCACATTTCAAGAAGTCTTTCCACGCTCTCCTCAAGAAGTACAACATAACGCACAAGATTGGTATGCCTTACCATCCACAAACTAGTGGACAAGCAGAAATTTCAAACAGTGAAATCAAGTCCATTCTTGAGAAAACGGTGAATACGACAAGGAAAGATTGGAGCTTTAATCTCAATGATGCACTTTGGGCGTATAGAACGGCGTACAAGACACCGATTGGTATGTCTCCATATAGGTTGGTTTATGGCAAAGCTTGTCATCTTCCGGTTGAACTTGAACATAAGGCTTATTGGGCAATAAAGAAATTCAACATGGAGTATGATGCAGTGGGGAAACAAATAAAGTTGCAACTAAATGAGCTAGAGGAGATACGTAATGATGCTTACGAGAATGCCCGGATTTACAAAGAAAAGACCAAGCTTTTTCATGACAAGATGATTTCTCGGAAAAGTTTTGTTGTGGGGAAAAAAGTTCTTTTATTTAATACTCGTTTACGTTTATTTCCGGGTAACTTTAAGTCCCGTTGGGTGGGACCATTTATTGTTACTAATGTTTATGATCATGGTGCAGTTGAAATTGTTAGTGAAAAAACAGGACAACCCTTGAAAGTCAACGGCCATAGGTTGAAGCCATATTATGAAAACTTTCCAACAGAGCATGTGGACGTGATTGGATTTCGAGATGTGCTCCCTCTAGAGGAGTAATGTGAAGCAAGAGCTATGTCGGGACGTCGACTTTAAAACAAGCGCTAAGTGGGAGGCAACCCACCGGTTTTGTATTTCTTATCCTTTTGTTTTTATTTGCTTTTTGTTTTGTTTATTTATTTTTCTTGTTCCATATCATATTAGGATTTCCCACCTTGACTTTACTTGGACGATTCAATTACATTGAGGACAATGTAAGGTTTAAGTGTGGGGGAGTGGCTAAGCATATATTTTTGCATATTTAAAATAAAAAAAAAAGAGAATTTTTTGCATAAAACTTTCAACTTTTAGAGATTTTAGAGTCACTAGAATGCTTCTAGGTATGATTACATAAAGAATTCTGACCAAGATAATTGAACTTGGAAATGTTAGGGAACTATTTCTTGCTCGTTAGAGTGTTAAATAATGGATTTAATCATGACGGTGATGCAAATTTGGTACAGGGAGCAGTGCGTTATTAGAGTTGCTGATCAATCATTAGTGGAGACTACCCATTTTCATATCATGTGAGGCACCGACCAAAAATTCTTCCTTTACTAAAGATCTTCTTTTGAGTGTGTGTCACCATAACTTAATTCCGGGTAGAATGGTGAGCTACCCAATTTCAGCACTATTTTGATCTCTTGAGTGCTAATTTTTGTCAATCATGAGGGTGACGTCTATAGATGAAAGCTTCCTTCTTGTAGTTCGATTTGCAGTTAGCACCATTCTCTCGCTCGACAACAATGGGTCCATAGAAACACCACATCAACAACAAGGAAGCGACATCAAAATCTACAAGGGAAGTTGAAAAGGTTCAAGGTTTGCAAGCAACAATGAAACAAGAAAAGAGCAAATTTTTATATCCAAGTAAAGCAACATACATGCTGAAGACTTACAATACAATGAGGTAATTCTATATCCAAGTATTAAGACTTATTTACAAGAGCGAAGAAAAGAAAAGGTGAGAATTATTGAAGTTTATGATTTCGAGACGATACAAGTTGTGAAGAATCAAGCGGTAAAGTACTTTTCCACGGCCATGTTTGTTTTGTTTATTTTGTATTTTGTTTCTCTTGTCTAAAAAAAAAAAAAAATGAAAAAAAAAAAAAAAAAAAAAAAAAAAAAAAAAAATATGAGACAAGAGAAATATCTATTATTGTTTTGTTTTGAATAATCCGTGGGGAAGGAAAATCTATAAGGAAGTTTCAAGCGACAAAGAGTTAAGGAAAAAGGTTAAAAATTGTTAAGGATCTATGAAGCTAAAGAGTTTATCACCAATAGTTGAAGCCGAAGACCAAGAAGATGAAGACAAGGAGCGGAAGACGTTTCTATTGGATTCCGTGAGAGTGGTGTTATCATAATTGGAAATCAGATGTGAAGGTAAGTAAGTAATCTCATCCTCGATAATAGTGGTTGATTTACTTTCTTAGAGATCGTTAGAAAAATGGTTTTTTCAAAATGTTAAAAGATGTGGGTTTTTCAAAATTTCGGAAGTTATTCTTCCCACAATTCAACGTGTTGCAGGAATTCTCTCTTCATTCCTACCTGCACACATGTGAGACCCATAAAAAAGCCGTCTTTTTGAGTGCAAATATCATAAAACCCTTTCGGTGAGGTAGAAGTCGAGGCGAAATGCTTATTGATCGTTTCTAAAACACGTGTTGTCTCATTATGGTGTGGTTATTTCTCACTCAACATTTAAGAATGATAATATGTTCTTTAGTATTTCTAACTTCTTATTACTAGCATGCAGAAACTCTATGTCTTCATAACTCTTAGGATGCTTGGGACGCTGGAACGCTTTGAAGTTGTGATTTTTAGTTTTTATTTGCTCGAGGACTAGCAAAGTCTAAGTGTGGGGGAATTTGATAGGTGTAGAATACACCTAATTTACTATCTAAGAGTTTATTCTTTCTTTGCTATTTTTCTAGTAAATTATGTATTTTACGCGTGTTTTTGAGCTATTAAGTACTCTGGAGTCGCACGGACGAAAAGAAGGATGTAGTTGCAGAATAACCTACAACTACACCCTCAGTAGAATTAGTAAAACTTGAGAAGTTCTTGATGTTGAATGACAACTTTCTTATTAATTCTCTCAATTGATTACAAAGAAGTATCTAAATGGAACTAGAATAGTTACAACTTTCTCTATTCTCTTTCCTAAGATAATTTCTAATACTCACTCAAAGAACCTCTCGAATTTTACATTTGAACTCCTATATATAATGAACTTTGTACAGCTGTATATGTGTTGAGAAGTATCGCAACACATCTTCGTACGATTATTCTATCTTCACAAATCTTCATACTTCCCTATGCTTCCTCTATCTTCGTATTGTTTTGTAACTCTTTCCTCTCATATTTGTCATGATGTTCGTAAGTTAATGCCTTGTGATATTCGGTACCTACATCTTTCCTCTTCTCATGTCAATTCTGCAAAGAAGAAATGATCGTGAGAACATAACCGTTACTTAGTCTTTTAGAATTTGGACACGTATTTTGTAACCGTCCTTTTCTAGTTATTCCCTTATATTAACTCTTTTATATTCTCTTCCTTTTCTTCTTCTTATTTTCTCTTTTTACTTCTGCAATTTTGTCTTCTTATCACACTCTCCGTTACCATTTTCTCCTCCTGTTCATATCATCATGAGTTCTCCAAGGTAATTTTCTTCTATCTTCACGTTTTTCACTTGTTTTCCTCTTTGATTTCTGTATAATTTATTGTTTGATTTTGGTTTATTTCAGCAAAACTATTCCTCAGGTGAAATCTCCTCCCAGAAATTCAAGCCCTAATCTTCGAAGAAGAAAATCCGAGAATCAAAAGGTAGTTAAAATACCCTGTCTTCTTTTTTGAACAATATATTGTTGCCTCATTTTTTAATCTACATTTTGATTCGTAGGCTGGTGAAAAATCCAATCCCAACAAGAGATCTCGAGTGATTAAACCCACACCAATAATTTCAATTGATGACTTCCTTCCTGAGATGGATAAGGAATTTCCCTCTCCTCCTCGTGAAAGTACTTCTTCGCAAACTCCTGCCTCTACTCCATTACCCAGTTTTCAATCTCCCACCAATGTCAATCTATCAACACTTCTTCAAGATCAACCCTCGCAAAATACTTCTTCAACATCTTCTCTTGAAAAGCCTATCTTGACTCCTAATCCTTTGAGTGCTATTGCTCCAGACAATTTACAACTTGCTCTTATTCCTTCAAATTCTTCTCCTCTTCCTCAAGAAATTCGAGATGGAATTTACTCAACTTTTCGAATGTTATCTGAGGTTTTGAATAATACTGCGAAGTCTACTAATGTTCATTCGCAATATGAGTTTTGCGAAGCACTAAATAGTTTCATCAATCCTGATATTTCTACTTCACGTCAATCCTTGGAAAAATTAAATACTCTTCAGAATAAATGTTGCGATCAAGAAAATCTTCTTTCTTTGTTAAAAGGTGAACTTGAGGAATTAAAGAAGTCTTCAGATGCAGAGAGAAGTTCTTTTTCCGTTGAGAAGAAGTCCCTTATTAATAAGAATATAATCTTAAGTACTAAGAAGAATCAACTTGAAGAAGATTATTTTGAACTAAAAAGTCTTAATACCAAACTTGCGAAGGATAAAAATTTTCTTCTTTCTAAAGATCAGAAGCTTCAATCTAGACTTAAAGGATTAGTTGGTGATGGTTTTGATAATGCGATGGATCAGATGAAGAATTGTTGTCTATCTTTAGCTCAATCTCTTATTTCTCAAAGAGAAGGTAGTCATTAAAATTTGACTGCCTCTGATGTATCTTTAAATTTTGTTATATTCGCAAATTTGACCCTTTAAATTTTGTTTTGTTCGCAGAATCTGAGAACAACCTTCGCAATGCTAAGGCTGGATTATAAGTCTCCTGTTCTGAGCTTCGTAAGAAAAATGCTTTGATTTCTACTCGCTTAATCAACTCTCGTGATCGTGCTACTCGGAGATTCAACTATCTTGCTTATTCCAAAGATATCGAAGATACCAACCATCAGAAAGCTATACTTCGTGAAAGTCATCTGAAAGCTCAAGTCTTTGCGAATAACATTCTCTTATCAAGAGCCTTGCCTCCTGTGAAAATTACTCCTCTGAAAATATCTGACGATGAAGTTGTTCGTGAGCCTGATAGTGATTTTGATTATGAGAGTGATGATGAAGGACTTGATGATGAAAAAGAATCTATTCCTCAAAGAGATGTTCCTATTGCAGATTCTTCAAAGGATGATATTTCGCAAAAGTCGAAAGTTGCTAATGACCCTGCTCATCTTAAAGATCCAGCACAGAGTGTTGATGAAGCATAATAATATTCTTTCTCAAATTATCATTTATTCTCTTGTTCACCTTTCCTTTGAACTCCTTCTCTTAGCTACTGTTGGTTTTCTTTTTGCAAACAATTATGCCTACTATTTTTGTTCTTTTAAGAAGTACATTTGATATTTTGCGAAGGTGATTTGACCTTTCTTGATTTGACCTTTCTTAAATTGAATGCTTTCCTTATTTGCATCATTTGATCATATGAAGAGAAATAATATAACTCAAAGAATATAGTTTAGTATCTCCTTTCCCCCTATTATTTCTCTTCAGATGATTAAACATTGTTGGAACTATTAGAATATCTGCCCTAATTCAACTTACGAAGCTTCAGCTTGTTGCGATTGTGAACAAGAAATCCTCCCTTTGAAGCATAAGAAATACGAGGTATGAAATACCCTTAAGAGGTATAAGAAGTATAAAATATCTTTGAAGAAGTATTAGAAGTATTCAATCCGTAAAGAATTATCCAATGTATGAAGAAGTATAAGAATTATTCAATCTATGAAGAATTACTCAATGTATGAAGAAGTATAACAAGTACTTAACCTTCACAAAATGAAGTATCCGTTGAAGAAGTATAATAAATATGAGACGTTCTTGAAGAATTATAAGAAGTATTCAAGTTGTGGAGAAATATTCAGTATATGAAGAAGTATAAGAAGTATGTAATTCTCGTAAAATTTAATGAATACGAACTATCTGCTTTTGATTGCGAGCAAAATCGCATCTTTTGTTATATCTTCGTGAAAATTCTTCAATAGGGCTATCTTTTTTTTTTTAAGACTTCATGATTTATATTCTTGTAAAAATTCTTCAATGATATTGACGGAGCTGTCTTCTTTGTCAGAACTTCATGATATATATACTCTTGTAAAAATTCTCCAATGATATTGATGGAATAATTTTCATTAATTGATGTGGTCTTATCATGCCTTCCTAAGTAAAGGTCTTATTTTGCCACCTCTTTTGTGATAATATTTTTGTATTTGCGATAATATGACAAGTTTGAACATTCTTGCGAATACACAACCTCGTGACATTATCATCTTGCGATGAAATCGCAGGACGTTTTTACACTTTCATGTAATAACCCATTGATCTCATCTTAACTTCTTTGTTATGTTCTGCGAGTTCTCTTTTTTTTTTAGAATGCTCGCAGAAATTCAGTTGTTGCACAAATATGACAAGCCTTTATGTTTTTGCAAACAAGAAGCCTCGTGACATTTGCGTCTTATAGCACGTATCAGCTCCCTAATGGAGGGTGCTGCCCTTTATCTTCCCCTTGGTTGACCCTTCAAGGAAGCGTACATCGACCATACAAGGTTAGATCTTCCCATCTGGTTCTGCAAACAACTAGCTTTTGATCGCAACCTCTTATCCTTTTTGCCTATAGGGATTATAGTTACGAGGTTTCACCCTATGGGGTATCTTTGGGCCAAGTGCATCATTTGCCAAGACTTGTCAAAAATGGCAGATGTGCTTCAAGCCCACCCGTCACTCTTCACTCAACCGTGTACCTCGGAGCCTTGATCGTTTTCTGCACTTCTTGGGAAAGACAGTATGCCTTAGTCGCCCAACCTAAATCATGTTACACCGCATAATATTGCGTAATGTCGCAAGATTAGGTGAGAATCCAAGGTGTCTAACCCGGATAGGTACCCCGTTATTGGGTTGTACCCCGTAAAGTTCCATGTACTCAGATGCCTTGGTGGTGTTCCGGTGTCCCTGAGCCATGCTTATAGGTACCCCCTTAAATGACGTACTTTAGGACTTTGCCTCTTACGAAATGTTGATTCGCGAACTAGGTTGTACGCCACAAAGGTTTGCCTGTGTAATATTTCTGCGGCTTTCTTTCTTTTTTGAAAGCTGATCACAGATTGCGGTCTTTTATTCGCAAATTGCGGTCTTTTCTTCGCAAGTTAATGTATGCGTCTTTCTTTAATTAAAGTTAATCGCAATAAAAATTTTGAAATTCGTAATTTTTGCATATTTCCTGCGAGCAAACAATATTCGTAAAATTTATCATGATTTTTATGGATAATACCTTTTCAAATACAGTCTATTCCAAGGTCTACCAAGTCTCAAACCCATGTCTCTCCCTTCTGGATCCATTAGCCGATAAGCTCCGCTTCCCACAACCTCTTTGATAACATATGGTCCATCCCATTTTGGTGCTAATTTTCCTCCATTTTCTTTCTGATATGGAGGTGTTTCTCGCATGACCAAATCACCTGGTTGATATTCACGTTCAATGACTCTCTTGTTGTATTCTCGAGCTAATCGTTCCTGATAAATCTTCATATGATGCAACACCTTTTCTCTTTTTTCTTCCAAATCATCCAGTTCACTTAATATTACCCCTGCACTTAAATTTATTTCCCAAGATTCTTTCTTTGTTGTCGGAATTACAACCTCTGTTGGTAATACTGCTTCTACTCCATATGTTAAGCAATAAGGAGACATTCCAGTTGCCTCTCTTCTAGTTGTATTGTATGCCCAGACTTCACTAGGTACTTGCTCGCACCACCCTTTGAGATGTCCTTCTAATTTCTTTTTGATTGTATCTGCGATTGTTTTATTTGTTGCCTCTGCCTGTCCATTAGCTTGTGGATATAACGGAGTTGATTTCCCACATTTTATCCTAAAATCACTTAGTAACATCTCTATATTCTGCCCATCAAATTGTTTTCCGTTATCAGATACTAACTGTGCTGGAACTCCGTATCTGCAAATGATGTTCTCAAATATGAACGTAAAAACATCTTTATCACGAATATGCTATACTGCTTTTACTTCTGCGAGTTTCGTGAAATAATTTGTTGTGACTATCAAATATTGACTTTGTCCGGATCCAGGCAGAAATGGTCCAACAATATCCAACCCCCATTTCCCAAAAGGCTAGAAGCTTGTTGAAGAAGTTAATATTGCCCCTGGTGCATGAATTCTTTTACCATGTCGTTGACATTCCTTGCATCTTCGTACGAAATTTTTTACGTCTGTATGCATATAAGGCCAGTAATATCCTTGTATCTTTGCTCTGTACGCTAGAGATCTTCCCCCACTATGATTTCCAGCTTCTCCTCCATGTAACATCTTCAATATTTTTTCTCCTTCTTCACGAGTTAAGCACCTGAGAGGTGGTCCACTGAAAGATTTTCTGTATAAAATTCCTTCTCGTAGCTCATAATTTGTTGCACGACTCTTTAATTTATATGCTTCTAGTCTGTTCCTGGATACTTCTCCTGTTGCTTGATATGCATGAATTTCTTTTCTCCAATCTGCGATGTAATTTGGTAATTCTCTTTCTACTTCCATCGCAACTGCCTCCTCAATTTCTTCTTCTTTGTTCACCGATGGGTGTTGAATCGTCTGAATTTTGATATTTCTTGTATTAGGATTTGTCATCATACTTGGAATGAATGCAAAAGCATCTGCAAGTTGATTGTATTTCCTTGTTATATGCCTCCACTTTAATTTTGGTATCTTCGCAGATAATTCAGCAACAAGTTTCTTGTATTTCTTCAAGGAAGACTCATTTGTGGTATATTCCCCTTTAATTTGACAAATTACCAGCTGCGAATCACTTGTTATCCTTATACTTTCAAGCTTCCTTTCAATTGCGATCTTCAATGCGTGCACTACAGCTTCGTACTCTGTTTCATTGTTCGTGGATGCAAATTCTAGTCTGAATGAGAATGATGTTCTTTCTCCTTCTGGTGAGATCAACACAACTCCAATTCCATTCCCCTCAATGTTGGATGATCCGTCTACTAAAATTTCCCATCTATTTGGTTCTGTTAACAAGTCTTTTGGATTCCCAAACTCTTCTTCAACATCCATCATTTCTTCCACTGCTTCATCTTCTTCCAAAGGAAATTCTGCCAAGAAATCTGCGACGACTTGTGACTTTTGCGATGATAATACTTCGTATTTTATCTTGTAATGGTTTACTTGTGCATTCCACCTTTCTATTATCCCTGACCTTTTGGTGTTCTTCATAACTGATTCAATTGTCACCTTAGTTATCACTTTTATCACATGTGCTTGGAAGTATATTCGTAACTTGAATGATGCATAAACCAGGGCTAAGATTAACTTCTCCATTTTAGAATAATTTATCTCTGATGCGTTAAATTTTTTACTGATGTAGTAAATGGGCCTTTCTATTCCTGCGTCTCTGTTCGCAATGTAACCGCACTTAGAGCATATGGAGTTGTTGCGAGGTATACCAATAATTCTTCGTTTTTCTCTAGTTTCTGTAATATGGATGTATTTGTGAGATATTCTTTGATTCCTTGAAAAGCTTTTTCACATTCATCAGTCCACTTGAATTTTGCTCCCTTCTTAAGTATGTTGAAAAAATGTTTGCACTTATCTGACATTCGCGAAATAAATCTTCCGAGTGAAGCCAAGAGTCCATTTAACTTTTGTACTTCCTTTACTGTTGCAGGTGTTGGCATGTCACGAACTGCTTGTACTTTTTCTGGATCAACTTGTATTCCCTCCTTTGATACTATATATCCCAAGAATTTTCCAGACGCAACTCCAATTATACATTTCTCAGGATTTAATTTGATGTTGAACTTTCTCATTTGTTCAAATATTTCCTTCAAATCTTGCACATGAGCTTTGGATTCTTTGCTTTTTATTAACATATCATCTACATATACTTCCAAAGTTTTATGTATCCACTTTGCAAACACTTTTTCAACCATTCGTTGATATGTAGCACCCGCATTTCTCAAACCAAATGGCATCTTCACATAACAATACAAACCTCTTGGAGCAAAAAAGGCAGTATGTTCTTGATCTTCTTCTGCGAGTGATATTTGATTATACCCTTTATATCCATCAAGTGAAGTGACTCTATCATGTCCTGCATCTGATTCCACCATTTGTGGTATGTCTGGTAATGGAAAGCTATCTTTGGGGCAGGCTTTGTTTAGATCAGTGAAATCTATACAAATTCTTATCCCTTTATTCTTTTTCGGAACAATGACCATATTCGCAATCCATTCTGGGTATTTTGCTTCCCTTATGATTCCTGCATCCAGCATCTTTTGTAATTCTTCTTCTATCTGTGCATGATAACTTTGTGATATTTTCCTTATTCTTTGTTTGAATGGTCTTACGTTTTTATCGATGTTCAATCTATGACACGCCACTGATGGATCAATTCCTGGTATCTCATCTACACTTCCTGCGAATATATATTTATATTCTCGTAAGAGATCAATAGTTCTGTTTTCTTCTTCTTCATCCATCTTAGTTCCAATTCGCAAGAATAAAGGCTCCTCTTTACTTCCAATATTTACTTCTTTAGTTGGTTCAGCTGCAACATAGCTTGAAATTTGCTCCCCCATAGGTGTTGGTTCTTTGATTATTTTTGCTGGTTCCCCTTCTTTTTCTGGAATCTCACTTGGTATTCCTCTCCCTTCCTTTGCTCTTATTGTATACACTCTGAATTCTTTTTCCTTTTTTGCCTCCTTCGCAAGTTTTCTACGAAAATGTTTCTTTCTTGCTCTCCCCCCACACTGTTTTACTTCAATCTGATAACAAAATTTTGCACTATCAAGATCTCCTTTTATTTCCTGTATTCCATTTGGTGTAGGAAATTTGATTTTCTGATGTAATGTTGAAGCAACAGCTTTGATCGCATGAATCCACGACCTTCCTATCAGCATATTATATGGAGATTCCATATCTATCACACATAAAACTATATGTGTTTCGATTTCTCCTAGCAATATTCGCAGTGCTATTTCCCCTTTAGATTTTGTTGTAGATTTTCCTAATCCATGAATGAGACATTTTGAATTTGTGATTTCTTCATCTTTAATTCCCATCCCTTTAAGTGCATGATAGAATATGATATTAACAGAACTCCCTGTATCAACCAAGATTCGGTTTAATTTCCATTTTTCTATAGCTTTCTTCTCTTCTCGCATGACTGTAACTGTGATCACCAATGGTGAAGTGTGGTTCAAGTCTTCATTTGGAATTTCTGCTACTGAAAATGTGATTTTTTGTTTATCCCATTCTTCTAAAGTTGTTATTTTCTCCTCCTCCATGATCTTTCTTCCTCTACAATCTCGCTTGTATATCTTTCCCTTCATGTTATTATGAAATTCATCAATCATTGTCTTTGTGATCATATTACATTCTTCTTTTTTGCAATCTCTATCCATTGACTCCATTTGATCTTCAAATTTTCCACAATTCCTTCAAATTTTGGCTATCACAATCCTCAAGTCCCTGTTTCTAGCGCCAATTATGTAGTTGCAGAATAACCTACAACTACACCCTTAGTAGAATTAGTAAAACTTGAGAAGTTCTTGATGTTGAATGACAACTTTCTTATTAATTCTCTCAATTGATTACAAAGAAGTATCTAAATGGAACTAGAATAGTTACAACTTTCTCTATTCTCTTTCCTAAGATAATTTCTAATACTCACTCAAAGAACCTCTCGAATTTTACATTTGAACTCCTATTTATAATGAACTTTGTACAGCTGAATATGTGTTGCGAAGTATCGCAACACATCTTCGTACGATTATTCTATCTTCGCAAATCTTCACACTTCCCTATGCTTCCTCTATCTTCGTATTGTTTTGTAACTCTTTCCTCTCATATTTGTCACGATGTTCGTAAGTTAATGCCTTGTGATATTCGGTACCTACAAAGGAGAAATCACCAAAATTGAGCAAAAAGGGCAAATTTGCCATTTCATAGGACGAGCATTATCTGGAGCCCGATAATGGTTAAGGGGAAACTCTTCTTGGAGGTATTCTAAACGCAAACCAGCTACGGTTAAGGGGTTATCATTGGAGTACCCCTTATCATTTATTAGAGGCTGTAATTATCAATGGGTGGCTGCATATGGGGCGCAAATAGCCACCCAATTATTCTAAACCCTAGCATCGAGATATTATATCTCATTCATTCGTCTCTGAAATTGAGAGAAAAGATGTGCATCGATTTTGAATCTGTGAAGGTGGTGGTACCGTGAATCAAAATGGGTTTCAGTGATTTTCAAGGGTTTGAATTGGATTTGAATCTGAGAAGAACAAGGAATAAGAAATGATGGGTTCGGTGGAGTATGACGATGGATTGAACAGGGAAGAATAAATCAGAGATTGTTCGTGATGGGTTTTTGTGCTACTGTTGGTGTTGAGACCAAATCGAGAAATTCAAGAAAGAATGATGGCTGCTGGAAGATGTAGTTGAGCCAATTTGTTTCTAGAACATGAAATTGAAGGTGGGTTTGAAGAATTGATGGGTATTGATAATGTGGATCGAGTAGGGTTGATGTTGATTGCTGAGACGATGGAAGAGAAATTTATGCTATGGTTTACCTTGGGTGAAGGAATTTCTGGTGGTGCTGTCGAATCTTGGTGGTGGTATGAGCGATTCAGGATGATGATGATGTTGCAGATGTTGTTCCATTGAAGCCGTGAAACAGATGGGTTCAAATCGGCTTAAGGGTTTATGAGAAATTGAGATGAAGAAGCAACTACTGTTGATGTGAAGTAAGGTAAGAAATTGTGCTCGAATGAGCTTAATAGCTGTTGTTGCTGTTGCTTTTCAGAACCTGTTGCTGCCAGGGGTTATGGTGATCTTGAAGCCGAAAGATGAGAATGGGGAAAGAAATACAGTTGAAGAATAATGGTTAAAATGTGAATGCCTAAAACTAGATGAATGCTAGGATTTGTACAGGGATTGAAGATTAAAGATCGGCCTGAATTCAGCCTGGGAAGTCCTATAAATAGCCGAAACTCGGGCGGATTTATATTACGATGAGTTAACTCGGTAACCGACGGGACTGATCCAGATGAGTCCGATGATCGATCCGACCGATCCAACTCAGCCGGTAAGACAGAGTTAGACAGCTGAGTGAGCTTACTCGGTGTCTGATTTCCCTTCCCTTTGACTTTTGACTAACAGTTTGACTGACGGTTGGCTCGTTTGACCGTTAGTCATAACGGTTGATGGACGGAATATACCTTGACCGGAGGAGAATTTTCAGGTTGCCGGCGGTGACGGATTCCGACCTATTTCCGGCCAAAAAAAAGTTTTACGGTGATCAAAAATGCAGAATTTTGTGCGGACTTCTCTCATATGTGTGAAGACTTAGAATTGGGAATTGGATGAAAACTTGGAAATTTTGGAGAATTGGACTAGAAATTGGAATGTGGCTCAAATTGGGAAAGTGGTGTTCTTATGGAATGTGGATTCTTTTCCTACAAACACATGGAGAGTATTGAAGCCTATAAATAAGAGAGTTCTCTAAAACTTTTTACACACATCTACTTTGGAGAAGGAGTTAAAGTGCACAAGGATTGGAGGAAGGAACAACCATCATCTTTTCAATAAGTTTTTCTTTCTTCCTTTATTATTATTATTTTGTGAACTCCAAATTATGAGTAGCTAATTTTCTTATTGATTGAGGATGAATTCCTAGTTCTTAACATATGGTTTGAGTTTTGTTTCAATTCTACTTTGAAGTTTTTCATATGATTATCGATTTTTTTTACTAATATTAATGTTTATGATTGATTGATAGGTTGTTTGGAGTGCACGCTAAATTAATTTGTTAATTTAATCTAAAGCTAGTGAAAGTTAGGGAATACGTAATAGTTTCTTGACTCTTTACACAAGTAGAAAACACGAGACCTTGCGGAGGGATTCCGTGGAGCAATTGTGTGTGAAAACAACGCTAGAAAGTGGACCAAGCGAACCGAGTATAACTACTAGTACTAAACCTAAGTTCATAAATCTTAATGCGTTCGGGGAATTACATCTTGTAAGCGAACCTCAAGGTGGTTCTTTTGAATAGAATCTGATAACTAAGCGGACTTGTTACTCGGTGAAATAAGGAATTTTGGGGTTAGCTAAGCGAACCTGCTATCCTACGGTTGGTGATAATCTATGACTAATAACAAGTGGAAAAGAACATAACTTTAATCATTGTTTTGCAGCGAAGAAGGATTCCTTGATCTATTCTCTCTTATTGATTTCAACTTACACTTTTAATTACTTTGTTTATTTCTTTTGCTTTATAAATTTTACAACCAATACCCCCCTTTTGTGACAATTTTACAACTATAATCTCTTGCTCCTCGTGGGATCGACCTTGACTACCCTATATTACTCTTTAATTAGGTAGTAAAGTATTAATTAATTTGTTGTGGTTACGACACGCATACAATCATGTTTAGTGCCTAAATTAATTTTGGGTACACACATTGGCGCCAACCAATGGGATTCGAGTGAAAGAATCGTGATCTTTCCATTGAGAAAAGTGTGGTACAAAACAGGAAAAAATCATGCATGAGATTTCATCGAAAAATTAGCAAAAACAAAAAAAAGGTTGAAGAAACCGTTACGAAGGCAGAAAAAACCGTTACAAAGGTTGAAGAAACCGATGCGAACTTGAAGAAAATGTTGCCAAATGGTTGCAGAAACCGTTACAAGCAGTTGAAGAATGCGTTGCTAGTCTTGAAGAAAGCGTGGCGAAAAATTTGCAGAAACTGTTGCCAAAAGTTTCTGTTAATCCATCCAAACTAATCAGACGACCACACGTGTATTAATGTCCAACCAATTGCCACGTCAACGGATGTTGCCTAGTCAGCTTCGCAATGTCATCAGAAATCGTGTACCATGTTAGCGGAATGGTACAGTCTGCGATAGGCAACTCATCAACTTGTCCAATCAGCAACTTCCATGTCAACAGACACCGTCCAGTCAGCATGCCCTTCTACGTCAGTATCTATCAGTCATCGGCATACCAGTGCTGACTGTTCCGCCACGTCAGCTCCCAGCAAACTGCCACATTAGCACAGTTCGGGTGCCACATCAATAATACGTCCAAGTCAGCATTGACACATTATTATTGTGATCCAGTCATCACTGCCACGTTACCAACAGCACGCGCGCTTCGTTCAAATCTTGTTTCGTCAATAACTTCTTCGTTTTAAATCTGAATTGAGTGATTTTTGGCTCGTTGGAATCGTATTTTAATTACCTAAAACATGGAAGCAAAAAATCCAGTGTTGGAGAAACTTTTATATCCACTTGGGAAAGCAACATGATCGAGTTCGAGGTTCGTGGATAACGACATGATCGAGTCCAAGATGAGGATTGCTTAGACCCTTCAATATTTAGCCTTGCTTCACTTCAGAATCACCTGAAGCCTCACCTTGCACCTGAGCAGATAAGTCTTGCTCTTATCGCAAGCATAAAATCTCGTCTTGCACGCGAGTATGAAAGACTTGCACCTTGGAAAGCACAAAGTCTCGTCTCAACCACAAGCCCAATGCCCGATGTTGGTCCAAAGTCTCTTCGAATCACGAGCCCAATTCCCGATATTGGTCCAAAGACTCGTACTCAACACAAGAAATAGCCAGCCTTCCCGATCAGCGAGCGCTTTGGCCTTGTTATGTTGTGAGCAAAAAATCCCTGCCCCAGCCGCAAGCACACTACATTCTACTTAAAACTCGACTAGCTCTCGAGCATCAAGTCCACCACGTGGCAAAAAGTCTCACCTAGCACGTGAGAAAATTCTTTGCAGGTAATTACAGTTGAAGGCGTCTTTGTAATGTCTGAAAAAGCGGGGGTCTAACAACGACACTCAATATTTCGCTTAGCAATATGTATGGACAAACTCCAATATACTTTCTAGAGAATCAACTAGACAGTTAGACTCAATCAATAGAAAAGTATATCAAAGAGTTTATATCTCTATCTCTCGATTTAAATATTACTCAAGCAAACTGCGAGTCTCGATTAAATACAAGAAAGATAAACTTGGATCGTACCAAAGACCAATATCCAAGTGTTAATCAATTTAAATCAACAACCAGAAGGTCAGATATTCTAATTGATTGAATAATAATGCACAACCTATATTATTTCAATTATAAAGATAAACAATATAATGCGGAAAATGAAATAACACAGACACCAGAATTTTGTTAACGAGGAAATTGCAAATGCAGAAAATCCCCGGGACCTAGTCCAGATAAACATACACTGTATTAAGCTGCTACAGACACTACCCTACTCCAATCTAACTTCGGTCTGGACTGTAGTTGAACCCCAATCAATCTCACACTGATCCAAGGTACAGTTATGCTCCTACGCCTCTGATCCTAGCAGGATACTACGTACTTGATTCCCTTAGCTGATCTCACCCAAAACTAAGAGTTGCTACGACCCAAAGTCGAAGACTTTAATAAACCAATCTGTATCACACAGAAAAGTCTACAGTAATAGATAAATCCGTCTCCCACGAATATACCTACGAGTTTTGCTCCATATTTTGATAAATCAAGGTGAATAGGAACCAATTGATAAAACCAGACTTATATTCTCGAAGAACAGCTCAGCTTTATCAATCACCTCATAATAGTCTTAATCGACACAGCAAAAAAAGATATTGTGGAATCACAAACGATGAGACGAAGATGTTTGTGACTACTTTTATATATTGCCTATTGGAGATATAAATCTCAAGCCAATTATTACAATTGTACTCGTATGATAGAAACAGAAAGATCGGATCACACAACTACGATAAAAGTAGTATCGGCCTGGCTTCACAATCCCAATGAAGTCTTTAAGTCGTCAACCTGGTTTAGAAGAAGAAACCAAAGGTTAAGGGAGAATCGACTCTAGCTTAGCACAACTAGTATCACACATAATGTGTGGGGATTAGGTTTCCCAGTTGCTAGAGTTCTCCCTTATATAGTCTTTCAAATCAGGGTTTGCAATCAATGTTAGCTTAGTAACAAAGCATTCAATATTCACCGTTAGATAAAATCCTGATTAGATTCAAGCTAATATTTATCAACCATTAGATCGAAAACATAGCTTGTTATACACACATGAAATGCATGTTTGTGGGCTTGTGAAAACCGTATCCAAACTTGTACATTAGTTGGTTCAACAATAGTTAACCAAATGGTTAGCCATATGATAAGTTTCATATCAACCATATTCTTCTTCACCATAACTAGTTCAAATGACTCAAATGAACTAGTTAGAGAGTTGTTCAATTGCTTAGATCTTTATATACTACACAAGATATAATTGAAGCAAAAATGATTTGATTCACTCGAATCAGTTCATGAACTATATAGCCACGGTTTGCAATAGCATTCCTTAGTTTATAGAGATGAGTTCACAAACATCATTTTTATACATAACCTATGTAGGAGCAGAATCTCGCAACAAAAACGCTCTTGCAAGGATTTATACCACACATGTCAAGTGTCGCAGATTGATTACCAAAACGACGCAATAAAGGACGGAAGACAAAATATGAAGAAAGACGTGAAGATTTTATAGAGAAAGCTCGCAAGAAATGTAGCAAGAGAAATCCTGCGAGATATTATAGAAACCTGCGGGAAATGACAATGATGTTGCTGCGATATTACCGCAAGAGTTCAGATCCGAAATTAGGGGAAATGTGAGCTGTCAATGAGCTGTCATCCACAATGTAAATACCTATATAAAGAAGAGAGTAGGAGAGACAAAAGGGGAGAGATAATTTTAGGAGGAGAGAGAAAGTTATTTTGCAGAGAGGGTTTTTAGAGAGAAAATATAATTTCTTTATCATCTTCTTCCCCAAAACTAGATCTAGAATTCTTCCAAGAACTCCATTAATGGAGATTGTAAATGTAAATTAATGTAGTTACAAATTATTATAGTGAAGATCCGTGGATGTAGATCACATTGATCGAACCACGTAAAAATCTTGATGTTATTTAGTATTTTTATCACCATTTTTATATTTAGATCTAGGAATTGTTATCAAGATTTGATAAGGGGTGTGTTGTAGGATTTCCTGCAATTACATTTTAGCGCTAGAAACAGGGACTGCTATTTGATAGATTGAAGAAATTAGCTATCGGAAGAGTTATACATCACTGGATCTAAAAAATTTGAGAGGAAAAGTGGAAGTTTCAATGGAGAAATTATTAAAGAAAATGAAAAAGAAAGAGATACAGAAGCTAAATAGGAGCAGATTCGAAGAAATCTTGAAATGAAATGGAACGGCATCAA
Organism: Papaver bracteatum; assembly: GCA_023529315.1. Taxonomy (NCBI): domain Eukaryota; kingdom Viridiplantae; phylum Streptophyta; class Magnoliopsida; order Ranunculales; family Papaveraceae; genus Papaver; species Papaver bracteatum. The sequence continues at coordinate 1,703,063 of JAJJWX010003262.1, forward strand.
TTCACCGCTCAAACAGGACAAATTTTCTTTTATCTCTTTAATTATATATTCATAATATATAGATCTGGAAGATTTGGCGTTTTAAATTATTATTTTTTATTTTTTACAAAAATTGATGTTTAGTTGATATTTTGAATTAACTAGAGTTTTGATCGTAAATTTACATCCATAAACCATGAATTTAGTCATAATTTTGATCGTATAAACAACTAATGTGAACATAATTTTATACTGGTGAAATTTCTCTTTTGCGATAAGATGAAATGAACATTCCAACGGAGGGGAAAGCACAAAGGACAAAAACAACACAGTGGATAAAGGAAGAAGATTAATGATTTACTCCCCAACAATTCAGCTTGCGAGATTCACCGTAACAATAGAAGCCATCATCAATGAAGGAAGAAGAAGAAATTCTGCGAAGCTTATTTTGTAATATCTTCAAAAGAATATTTGGAGACTCACAACAAAAAGAGGAAATTTTTTGCGAAGTATACTTAATCGAAGTTTATCAAGCAGCGAAGTAACTCCTGTCATTTCATCATCTGCGAAGAAAAGGATGATTACAGTTTGTCATTGACAAAGGGAACAACAAGACAAAGTTAGAAGAAGAATTCTCTCGTTGAAAAAGAGTCAGTTGAGGTTGCATGATAGGAAATATAAAAAATTATCGTACATTAATATAAAAATGACAAACTACATTGGGATAATAATATTATATCACAAAGCTTAAAGTATACAGTTAATATATAGACGTGCATAAATAATTAGTTCTTTAGGAAAATCACAGAAAGTCTATTTTAATAATATTATATCATTTAGTTCTTTAGGCTATATTGCGCTTAAAGTTGGTTCTGTAATTGGTTCTGATATTAAAGCAAGGAAGTATAAATCGCTAAATATTAATCTCTGATAACAATTGATTAATAATTCATCTATTTCACGGACAGCAAGGAAGAGACAAAATAAGGAATTATGGGAAAGGCTGGCACTTCACATCAGTTAGCAACAATTGTTAACAATTTTATCCCTAAAGCATCTATGGTTGCGTAAAATTGTCAGAAGCCTGCGGCATTTAGTGCTTCTGCCATTAATTAATCCATTCTTCTCCCGCGGAATTTAAGTACTTATGCGATTCATTGATCCATTTCTATTTAGTATATATGAGAAATATGAGAACCACTTTCGCGAAGTTTACCGAACCAGCACAGCAAGAATATTTCAAAATGAAATGAAATATCTACTTTTGCGAAGTATCCGTCCGTAGTGATTATATCGCACAAAGAAAATTTAATTTTAACAGGTAATTGAGTAGCAAGCAACTGAAATTCAATTTCCGCAGGATTCATTTATTTCACATAAGAGAATTCACCAAGAATGATTAGAAGCAGAAATTTGGTATTTCATTACTTCGCAAGATATTTGGTTATTTCGCAAGAAAAAAATTGGAGATTATCTCACAGACATATTTCGCAAGAAATGGTTAGAATGGTTGATATGGCGCAACATTATACAAGAGGCAGATCAAGAGTTAATTTCGCAAAACTTCGTTTCTCATTTATTCTCAATTTTCAAGCAAATTATATACTTCGCAAGAGACAACAACAAGCCGCAACAGATAAGTACCATTTTCTTGAATATTTTATTTATAGAAAACAAAATATTTTTGATCAAAAGCGATATAATCGCAAGATTTCTAAAATTTCTAAGCTTTCAAAAGCATTTCAAAGATTTTTTATTAGATTGGCAAAAAGCGATACAATCGCAAGATTCAAAAGTTTTCAACGGATTACAAAAATGAATTGATTACAAAAAATTAAAGATCTTAGAAATTTTCAAAGCTTTCAAAATGACAAAAAATAGAGAAAATTAAATTTATATATTTCTATAGAACATTTTTGATTTAAAGACGCGATATAATCGCAAGATTTCAAAGAGGATTTCTAAGATTTCAAAATATTTTACAGAGAATTTACTTCAAAAATAATATTATGAGAATGAAAGAAAGAATGAACAAAGAAATGCGAAATTATCGCAAGAAACGCGAATAAAATTTCGCAAGAGAAAAATGCAAATGCATAAGACGGGCGCAAATCGCCTAAAAACATATAAGAACAGGACGAACTTTTATGGCGTACACCTTAGTTCGCGGATTCTATTCCGTAAGAGGCAATGTCCTTAAAGTGCGTCATAAGGGGGGTATCTCTTTACATTCAATTATCATAAGAACGGGACGAACTTTTATGGCGTACACCTTAGTTCGCGGATTCTATTCCGTAAGAGGCAATGTCCTTAAAGTGCGTCATAATGGGGGTATCTCTTTGCATGGCTATGGGAAAGGCTATACCGCTGCTGGAACCTAGTAATGGAGATTGGGATTATATAAAATCCATCCGGGAGAGATAACTTGGATTCCCAACTTTATAAGGTTATACCCTGGTTGGGCGCCCGAGAGTTTCTCCTAAGGAATGAAACGTATGATCAAGGCGCCGAGGTACACGGTTGAGCTTTGGGTGCCCGGGATGGATGAACCTACCCTGGCCATCCATGGAAAGTCTTGGCTTACGATGTGTTCGGCCCGAAGAAAACCCCACTTAGGGTGCAGTCTTGTAACTATAAGCCATATAAGGCATAAGGGACAAGGCTGCGAAAACAACTGGTTATTGGCAGAACCGGATGGGAAAGTGCTAGTCTTGTATGGCCAACGTATAATCCTTGAAGGGGAAACCGGGGGGAGAGATAAGGGTGATACCCTACATTAGGGAGCTGTGTATCAAAAAAGACGGCAATGTCATGGGGCTTTATATTCGCAAGAGTATTTAGGCATGTCATATTGTCGCGTGACAGAGACAGCAATGTCATGGGACTTTATATTCACAAGAGTATTTAGGCCCGTCATATTGCCGCATGACTGGCCAAAAAGCCTAAAGAGAAATGATAAGATGAGATCAATGGGTTTTTGCGATAAGATCAAAAAATGAGATAAATGAAATCAATAATAAGAGGATATAAATCGCAAAGACGTCCTGCGATTTCATCGCAAAGACGGCAATGTCATAAGTCTTAAAAAGCAAAGAGAGATTAATCTCACAAAATGGCTTAGATTTATCATATTGTCGCAGAGATCAAAATAAATGATAAGGCAAGATCAATGGATTATTACATGTGAAAGTAAGAATGTCTTGCGATCTTGTCGCAAAAAAGTGGCATAATAAGACCTTTAACTAGGAAGGCAAAATAAGACCACAAGAGAGGTTATACCTACAAGCGTATAACAGATTGCTAATGACTTTAAATTAGTCTTATTTCACTTATCATATTGCAGATCAATAACAAGAGGAGAAAATAACAATTTGTCGCAGAAAATAGTCGCAAGAAAATTTTACAGAGTAAAACCATGAAATTTCGCAGGACTATTCATAATTCGCAGCACTATTTTCGGCACTATTCATAATTCGCAGTACTATTTGAACACTATTCATAATACGCAGAAATGTTCAAAAAATCACAGAAAATTTCAGAAATTAGCAGGGTTATTCATAATCACGCAGACTCATTCATAAACTCGCAGATTTATCCAGAATTTCGCAGGAATTGTGATAATTTTGCAGAATGTGATTATTTTCTTAAAGTGATTATCACTTAAGGCAGAGGCAAGATAAGAACAAAGAAGCAATTTAATCATTCAACATTTTCTCAAGGATTCTCCTTCATAGATAAAGAACAGAGGCAGTTAGGGATTACCAAGAAAATATTTTATGTTCTTTATCTTCTCGGCAAGAATCATTTCCAAAATGGGCAAGAATTCTCACCAAAAATGAAGAAATAATTTTGCATGAATAGAGGCAATATTTTTTCATTCAAGAGCGGATACTTCTTATATTTAAAGAATTGAGTACTTCTTATACTTCTTTAAGGATACTTCGCATACTTCATTCTTCATACTTCGTGCACTTCAAAAGATGATATTTCTAATTATTTCTCAAAGCTTCAGAACTTCGCAAAAGAATAGAGGCAAGTATATACTTTTTAAATTTGGTATTCTTTCGCATGTTCCTTCATCAGCAAAGATCAGAGACTACTACAACAATGAGTTTTTTTCTTAAAGATTGATTTTAAAGCAATATTCAAGAAAAAAGAGGCAAAATGTAGGAGCAGAATCTCGCAACAACAACGCTCTTGCAAGGATTTATACCACACATGTCAAGTGTCGCAGATTGATTACCAAAACGACGCAATAAAGGACGGAAGACAAAATATGAAGAAAGACGTGAAGATTTTATAGAGAAAGCTCGCAAGAAATGTAGCAAGGGAAATGACAATGATGTTGCTGCGATATTACCGCAAGAGTTCAGATCCGAAATTAGGGGAAATGTGAGCTGTCATCCACAATGTAAATACCTATATAAAGAAGAGAGCATGAGAGAGAAACGGGAGAGATAATTTTAGGAGGAGAGAGAAAGTTATTTTTCAGAGAGGGTTTTTAGAGAGAGAAAATAAAATTTCTTTATCATCTTCTCCCCCAAAACTAGATCTAGAATTCTTCCAAGAACTCCATTAATGGAGATTGTAAATGTAAATTAATGTAGTTACAAATTATTATAGTGAAGATCCGTGGATGTAGATCACATTGATCGAACCACGTAAAAATATTGATGTTATTTAGTATTTTTATCACCATTTTTATATTTAGATCTAGGAATTGTTATCAAGATTTGATAAGGGGTGTGTTGTAGGATTTTCTGCAATTACAACCTACTCAAGTTCGCGGACTGGGTTCGCGGAATTAAGTTCTTGGATAGAGTTCACAAACTCCAGCAGAAATTCTCGGGTTTGAGAACTTTGCTAGTTCGCGGACTGAAGCTCAGGAACTTCTCCAGTTATCTTGATCAACAAAGTTCGCAAACTTTGGTTCAAGGAATAAGGACTTATACGCATATGTGTTTTCACAACAATGCTTATATCCTTCATTGGTTATATTGTCTAAACTCTCATTTCAATCATTGAAACATTCTCAGAGGATGTTATATAGTTGTTATTCACAAACTATTTTTCGTCAAAGCAATTTTCAAAGTGATTGAAACTTAACATGACTTTCATCACTAGGTAAAGATGAACTTGGATAAAGCGAAAGCTTTACCAACACATATTTAGAGAAATAGATAGGCGGGGTATACTCGTATCGAAATACCACATGTGTATAATCTTAGTTTATATAGTTGTTTATGGGTGAAAATGGTTTCTACTGATTTCGGTAATTTCGGGTGTGTGGGTGAGAAATGAATTTAAACCCTAAACAATGTACTACAAGGGAGTAATTTATATTCGAGAGATCAATCTGTACAAGTCTAGCCTAAACCAAGAAATGGCCGTTCCAGGCTTGCTTCGGTCACAAAGTGGAGGAGAATGGGTTGGTTTTGGGAAGGGAAGAAAGGAAAGTGATGAGACCAGAATAGTTGATTCTGGAAGAGTAGTTGTGTTACTACGACTTGTATCAGAAAAGTAGGAAGGCTAACAAGTGGTAAGCTAGCAAGTATTTTCTGAGTATTGTATGCTCCTGACTGAACTTGTTGTTCGGTGGAAATACATAAGACCTATTTATACAAGTCGAAGTGAAACATACTATGGTCTCATTAACGAATGGAAAAATAGGTAAGTAAATGGGAGGAGGTGGTAACACATGGAATTGATGTTCCATAAAACCATTAACACATGAAATTGATGTTCCATGAAACCGTTAACGCATGGAATTGATATCCCGTAAAAGAGCATTTCACCATTAACTCCCTGTATTTACTAAACGCCTCACCCTTATGCCACTTCCTTATGACGGGCGTAGTGTACGCCGCATGATGTAAACCGCCAAACCAATACCCAAAGAGGATCCCCCAGTTTGTGATATGTGTTGATGTCTCGAATGTTTTTGTGGAAAGCATATAGCATGTTGTTATTTCCTGGCAAGTCGAGCTTGGGAGACTTGTTAGCTTGGTGACCTTCGACGGTCGAGATATTGCATCTTAAGAGGAAAGGTAACCATTGATAGTCACACGCTTTCGTTTGTTAGTGGCCGTATAGGGAAGGCCAGCATGGTGGCGCGGCTAGGTTGGAATGCCATTGGCGTGGCATAGTGGCGCGTCTAGGTTGGCATGCCATTGGTGTGGCATGGAGGCGCGGCTAGGTTGGCATGCCTTGGCGCGGTTTGGCGTGACCAAACTAGGGTTTTGGGTCAAAGGTTACCATGTATTATGTGGTGACCTTGGACGGCTAGGATTTGGTCCTGGGATTGAAGGGCTACCATCGATTGTCTCACGCCTTCGTTTTGGTAGCCACATAGGGAAGGCCATCATGGTGGCACAACTAGGTTGGCATGCCGTTGGCATGGCCAATCTTAGGTTTTCGGGCCAAAGATTACCATGCGTCATCTAGTAACCTTGGATGGATAGGATTTTCTCCTGGGATTGAAGGGGGGCCGTTGATTATCGCACGCCTTCCTTTAGGTAACCGCGTTGGAAAGGCCATTATGGTGGCGTGGTTAGGTGCGTTTGGCATGGTGGGGCCAAGGGCTTGGCATGTCATTTGGCGTGACCAAGCTAGGGTTTTGGGCCAAAGGTTCCCATGCGTTGTCTGGTAACCTTGGACGGCTGGGATTTGCTCCTTGGATTGAAGGGCGACCATTGATTGTCGCATACCTTCATTTTGGTAGCCGCATAGGGAAGGCCAGTATGGTGGCGCAACTAAGTTGGTATGCCGTTGGCATAGCATGGTTAGGGCCGAGGTAAGGTGCAGTTTGGCTTGGCATGGTGGATGTGGCTGGCCCGGTTTGCCATTGGCATAGTGGTGCGACTAGCATGGTTGGCATGCCTTGGCGCGGTAGGTGTGTCTGGCATGGTTTTCCATTGGAACAGTGGTGCGTCTAGCATGGTTGGCATGCCTTGGTGCGGTAGGTGTGGCTGACATGGTTTGCCATTGGCATATGCGGTGCGAGAATTAGGGTTTTTGGCTTGTCTTAACCCTAATTAACATTTAAAAATGGCACCCCGGTAATTTTCTCGCAGACAAATTAAAAGGTTCAATAAATGTGCTTGGTTTGGACATTATTACTCAAGTTCTGTGACGTCACTGTTTGAATTGGATTTTACGATTTTATCCCTAAGCTAAAAACTACTATCAACAATAGTAAAACGACTTTTGTCTCAATATAGGAGATAGAGTAGATAGACTTTTGAGTGATAGATAAGTTCAAGTCTCCACATACTTTTTAGTCGATGAAGATCCACTAGTTCCTTGAGTAGTCCTTCTTCTTATATGATAATTACCATGGAGTTCTTGAGCTCAACTAGACTTTCTGTCCTAGTCCGAGACCTTATCTATAGTAGACTAAAAATCAAGACTTATAGTTTTGATCACTGTTTATGGGTGAAACCTATTCCTGTCGGATTTGGTAAGTTGGGGTGTGTGGATGAGGAATGAATCTAAACCTTAAACAAATGCACTGCGCAGTGAGTGCTTGTGATTCGAGAAATCAATCTGTACAACTCTGGCCTAAACCAAGAAATGGCCGTTCCAGACTTGCTTCGGTCACAAAGTGAAGGAGATGGGGTTGATCTTAGGGAGGGAAGCGAAGAAGGTGTTGAGATTGTGAAGGTGTTGGCTATGTATGACTTGTATCAGAAAACTGAACTGGCTGATGTAAGCTATCAGTTCCGATTTTTGAATACGATTGTATCAACACTTGTTTCTGTTATCTTGTCTTGTTTCTTGAAAAATAGGATGGATAACCTATTTATACAAGTCTTTTAGCCTAACACTCGTATCTCATGGGAAGTGGAGAAAGTGGAGTGATGGAGTAGTGGAGTAGTGTGTTAATGTCACACGGCCAGTTTTGCCCACTTCTTCCCATCATCACTAACCGTCCATGACTTCCCGACACGTTCTTGTGATGGCGCGTTGTGCGCTACACGCTGTAAACTGCCAGATCAATACCCCAGTATATATCCCCCAGTTTGTGACATGATTGATGTCTCGAGCGTGTGGATCGTGGGACCCACAAAAAGTAGCATGTAATGCTAGATTAAATAACTATGTTATTTAGGAAGTTGATACTTGTGAAGTATCATGTGCATTCTATGCAGGTACTGCATCGAGTGCATCCAACATGTAAGAAACATCGCGTCTCATATCCAGACTACTTCATGTGATGGTTTGGAGGTTGAGCAAGCAAGTCCTTTCTTGACCGACCACATGGTGTGGTAGTGACGGATAGTAATCACCATGACGCCGCACTGACCAATTAACTCCTGACCATGGATGTATAACCAAGCCGGTGAAGTTGGACGGACGATATGATATTTGAGACACTCATCTGCGACCGTTGATGAAATTAGGGTTTTATAAAAAAGGTGCGTAAGCATCCCTTTTCAGACTGTTCGAATCCAAGCTTGGGATATGATTTTGGCTGGACGATCATACATGCGTGTAGATGGCATGACGGTGTAGGCGCCCATACCCCATTATCTCATGAAAGTGTGATCTGGTCCACTAAATTCGTCCGGCGAAGTTGAGTGGTCGAGATCAATTTGCGATAGAAAACTGATGCCGCAAAAGCCGCACATCGTTCCAACTTTGGGCGTGCGTTCCAAGATGACCAGGCTTGGTCGGTATTGGCCAATTAGTCCGACGTGTAGGTGGTAGGCTGATGTTCACGCCTATACCTTATTGTCCCATGAAAACGTGATCTAAGCCACTCAAATTATCCGGCAAAGTTGAGTGGTCGAGACTAGTTTGCAATTGGGAAATGTGACCACGCTAGTTTGGGCGTGAAATTTGGAATAACCAGGCATGGTATGCCTAGGACGATCAGGTGAGGAGATAGATGGGTACACGGTGGTCATGTTGGTATGACCGGACCTGCTTAATCTAATCTTGGACCCTTCATTTGTGCCGGAGAAAATGGACGCTCGTGATGTTCAAAACCCAAATTTAGGTTTCACGGCCGTGCGTCATGCTCTGTTCGTGCGCACGAATTGGAATGACCAACCATGGTTAGTCCTGACCGATCGGTCGGGTATGTAGGCGGGCCCACGGTGATTGTGTTGACATACTCTGGTCCCTTTGAATCTACATCTACACCCTCCATATCTACATCTACACCCTCCATATATACCTGTGAAGATGGATGGTTGAGACTGTTTTGCGACACATGTAATGTGCCGCAAACACTAATTTAGGGTTTTCCTTCCATACTTCTATGGCTTGGACGTTTTGGAAAGCTATGCCAATCTTTTTGGGAGGCCGACCATGCGGGGCCCATGATGGTTCGGTAGTGAATATTCCAATACCTGCTTGGGGTCATGGATCCGATCTGAGCTATCCAATTCATGCTGGTGAAGTTGGATGGTCGTGATCGTTTCTGAGACTGACATGGCCAGTCCAGATTTGAATATGCTCAATCGGGCTAGTATAGCACACCGAGAGTAATATGCTCAATCGGGCTAGTATAGCACACCGAGAGTTTCAGCATGTACGAGTATTTTGTACATGCTTCATTATAATTCTTGGAGGTTCGTGTTGCTCTGCTGAGAACAACACTCAGTCTTCATGCCGCACTGATAATGAGTACATAAAATACAAGGCTGGTTATGCATTAATTAATAATGATGTATTTAATTCACAGACTGGGATTGTTGCCACATGCTCCATTCTAGGTGAATTAGTAAAGTGAAGAAGTATTCATCACTTATTAATGGATTTATCTTTTACAAGATGTTAGCGCATAATTTTTTGGCTTTTACAATTTTAGCCTTAAAAGAAAATCCACCATCAACATTAAGTCCCCTGCCTAGCATATAATGGTTACACTATTGTTGGGTAGGCATATTATGGTAACAGTTAAAGATAAAACTTATGAGACAAAGTTAGATGTTACCAGGAGAGACGAGTCGTCATGTCATTCGAGCATGTTATGTTCAAGAGGCGTCCAGGCGAGCGTTCCCCTAGCATGATGTCAGTCTTGCCTGCTTCGATGGACTGTTATGCTTGTTCCATTCGTGGGGCTACTGCGCCTGCTTGATCGAACGTGGGCTTGATGTGCCTGCTCGAGTATCATCTTGATACTTTGACCAAACACCGACCTAGCTAGCTTGTCTAAACACCGGACTTGATGCTTTGACCAAACACCGGCCTTGCTGTTTGCTTCGCTCGAACATGGGACCCCATGTGAGCATGCTTGTTTTTAAAAAATGAACCTTGTGTGCTTAAATGTAAATGTGGGTCCTGCAGAAAGCGTTGACGCAGCTGGAGCAGGCACGGGAGAGCGTTGAAGTGTTGGAGCTGAAACGCCTTCTTCTGGAGAGAGAGCTTTGGTTGGGGATGGATGTGTCTGCTTCGACCAATCTGGGGCTGGGATCAAGTGGAACCCGTCGCGTGCCTGACTGAACTTCGACCCTGTGTTTCGACTGAAAACCGACCCTGCTGCGTGCGCCTATTTTATTCGAATACCAGCCTTGTGACTTTGATAAATACCAGACTTGAAACTTGAGCAACACCGGACTTGTGACTTGATCAACACCGGACTTGAAATTTGAGAAATACCGGACTTTTGACTTGATCAATGCCGGACTTGAGCAATACCGGACTTGTGACTTGATCAACACCGGACTTGAAACTTGAGCAATGCCGGACTTGTGACTTGATCAACACCGGTGTTTGGACCCAATACCAGCCTTGTGTACTCCAACATGAATGTGTATTTTGTCGTGTGTGACTACACATCTCACGCATTTTTACACAAGTACTGACTCCTATCTTTTATTGTAGAATAAAGAAAAGAACTACTATTGAGATGTCTTCTGGGGATAATGCTGGTGCCAAGTCAGGAGGTGTTGACAGCTTCAAAGATATGCCGAACATTGATGATGAGTTGTTCACCGCGCCCTTTCAACTATATGAAAATATCCGTTCCACAAGATAACCATTCTCCTATCGACTTCAAGGTTTTTCATGCTCCGTTGGGACCTCATGAAGGATAGATGAGACGTATGTTGAGCAATGAGTACATCAAAGATAACTTAACCAGAGCGCAGATTATTGATGTAACTTGAATGTTGAAATGACTCGAGAGGATGTTAAAGTGGCTTCTGGTGCGAACGTTGAGGTGGATCCTGGAGAGAGTGTTGAAACAGGATTCTGAAGCAAACGTGGGTCCCGGAAAGAGCGTTGAGGCGGCTCTTGAATATACAATTGAAGCATCTTCTGCTGGAGGGAGCGTTGAAGTGGCTTCCTCTTCAGTTCGATTTACCCTTGGGAATTCCATGCTTCTTGACTGACCATCTTTCTCGTGTTGAAGAATTCCTTGACTGACGGTGAAGGAACTTCATGCTGAGCCTCAGTCCCCAAGCATGGTTTATATGGTTTGTTCGTAGTGGTTTTTGTCGATCCAGATATGGAATATCTTGGACGTAGTTTTATCATTATGTGAGTCGTGCATATGAAACTGGAGTTGGAGTTGGAGGACGCGCAGGATGTTGTATCTCGGTGGTTTTCCTCTTGCTGCTTCAGGTAACTGCTTACAGAAGGCTGAAGGTTGTATCGCCTGTTGGTGAGATATATGCCCCTACGAACATTATGAGGCTCTTCATTACCGACAGGCCTGGTTCTTTCTATCAGGGAATATGTTATTGTAGATGAGCGTTCAACAGCTCCATAGGATGACCGAAAGCGCAGATTCTCCAACATAACATGATAGACATGTACCACTATCTGATAAAGTGACTCGCATGGACATCGTTATCTTCTTGAGGTTGCTCCCTTGAGGTATCGGCTCTAGTGGAAGATTGCCGTCATAGAGCGTTGATACATTGCACCGGCATTCTTTAAACCAAATGGCCGTATGGTATAATAAAAATATCCAAGAGGAGTTCGAAAAGATATCTTACTTGCTTCATGCTTGTACGTCATTATCTGGTTGTAGCCGCTACATCCATCCATGGATGAGAACATGCCGTGTCCGCTGGTTGCATATAATAACATGTCGATGTTAGGTAGAGGAGGATCATTTTTGGAGCATCACCTGTTCAATTCTCTGAAGTCTATGCAGCACCTGATCTATCCATTTTCCTCGTGTCTGAACTGCAACTATTTAACCGACTTGGATCTGGGTATGACATGTAGATGATGGGTGACCAATTTTCATCTAAATCCGGCATTTTTTCATATCTCCGAGCGAATATGTCCCGGTACTCTTTGAGAAGTTCCACGAGCTTCGTGCGTTTATCCGTACACAAGGTTGAGCTGATGGATATAGGCCTAGGAGATTCCTCAATGATATTTCATCAGTTGTGGAGTTGGTGCCATCTTGCAGCTATTGTGGAGTATCTAACACTTGTTCTTGTGGTTCGTTGCTGTTGTAGCATTCCATTGGGTGGAGAGACTGGGTAACAATCTCCCATGCTAATTAATAATGGCAGCGTCGGTATACCGTTTTCCCTTTTTGGTTATGACTCGCCACAAAAGTTTGTTCCCTCTTCGTGTGAATATGGGTCGTGGCTTCACAGGATAGAGAAGAATGCTTCATCAGCAAATATGAATCATGAGTTTTAGCCCTCAATGATGCAAGCCGGTCTTCTTCCTAAATTGACGCCCACGTGGGGAGTGGGACGCAACGAACTTGTCTGATTCTTTCTGCGGAGCTTCTCCAGTATGTGCTGGTTTGGTTTCCCTCGAAGTCCGTAATTGTGGTAGGCTTCCGTATGACCTTGCCTAGGAAAACCTTGGATGTCCTGAGAGTCTTGAGAGTAATCACATTCGAGGATGCTCATATGTCGATAAGGGCCATCTTGAACTCTGAATCCTTGATGCGTGCGGTGACATGTATGGCACGTTTATGACCTTCCTCTGGATGATTGCATCAAAACGTCTCCGCCCGCTGATTCTTCGGGAGGTGTCAAAGTTTGTATAAACTTTTTACTAGAAAACAAAAACCGCTTCTCGATCCACCGGCCTTTGGTTCATAGTGGAACTATTGACTCGAGGAGGATCGTTGTGAGAATCATTCCCCAGTGTAGGAGTCTCCATGACATGACCGCTCATATTTGATGTCGCTTATTTGATCAGGTTCATGTAGGTCCACAACGCTGAAGTACCTTCTATGGTGCGTTGAATGCGTTCCTTGTTGGCTCCAGGGGCTGTCGCGGATCTTGTGGCAATCGATCAGTTAATGTCTTAAGAAAAGTGAGTACCTCTTTCTGAGTTGCGACCATATCCGTTTGAGTCTTAGCAAGAACTTTTTGCTTGTCCATCAAGTCTGCAATGGTAATGGGAGATGGTTCTCCTCTCTTCCCTATGGCTTCTCGTCCTAATTAAAGAGTGGAAGTTGTCGTTCTGGTGACTACCGGAGGTGTTACACTTGAGGAGATGCCGGGATTTGCGGCTGCTCTGGCTCTGGTGATGGGAGGTGTTACACTTACTAGAACATCTCCTGCAATGCTGGCGCTGGTAGTAAAAGTGACGGCTCTACCATATATATTGACCATGGTATCTCCACTGACAGGTACATCGACACAAGGAGCGTTATCCACACTAGCTCCGTCAGAATTGATTACTGATCTAGACCTGAGTTCTACCATATTGAAATGAATTGATAATTAGATTGGTCCTAAGATCTACCCTTTTTAAAATTAATAAAATTAAATCGAATTTCGAAGAAATTGACTTTACAACCGAGAGATTAACCTCTCACTGTGGTCTCCAATTGTTTATGGGTGAAAACTATTCCCACCGGATTTGGTAATTTGGGGTGTGTGGATGAGGAATGAATCTAAACCCTAAACAAATGCACTGCGCGGTGAGTGCTTGTGATTCGAGAAATCAATCTGTACAACTCTGGCCTAAACCAAAAAATGGTCGTTCCAGACTTGTTTCGGTCACAAAGTGAAGGAGATGGGGTTGATCTTAGGGAGGGAAGCGAAGAAGGTGTTGAGATTGTGAAGGTGTTGGCTATGTGTGACTTGTATCAGAAAACTGAACTGGATGATGTAAGCTATCAGTTCCGGTGTTTGAATATGATTGTATCAACACTTGTTTCTGTTGTCTTGTCTTGTTTCTTGAAAAATAGGATGGAGAACCTATTTATACAAGTATTTTAGCCTAACCTTCGTATCTCGTGGGAAGTGGAGAAAGTGGAGTGATAGAGTAGTGGAGTAGTGTGTTAATGTCACACGACCAGTTTTGCCCACTTCTTCCCATCATCGCTAACCGTCCATGACTTCCCGACACATTCTTGTGATGGCGCGTTGTGCGCTGCACGCTGTAAACCGCCAGACTAATACCCCAGTATATATCCCCCAGTTTGTGACATGATTGATGTCTCGAGCGTGTGGATCGTGGGACCCACATAAAGTAGCATGTAATGCTAGATTAAATAACTACGTTATTTAGGAAGTTGATACTTGTGAAGTATCGTGTGCATTCCATGAAGGTACTGCATCGAGTGCATCCAGCATGTAAGAAATATCGCGTCTCATATCCAGACTACTTCATGTGATGGTTTGGAGGTTGAGCAAGCAAGTCCTTTCTTGACCGACCACATGGTGTGGTAGTGACGGATAGTAATCACCATGACGCTACACTGACCAATTAACTCCTGACCATGGCTATATAACCAAGACGGTGAAGTTGGACGAACGAGATGATCTTTGAGACACTCATCTGCGACCGTTAATAAAATTAGGGTTTTAGAAAAAGGTGCGTAAGCATCCCTTTTTAGCCTGGTTGAATCCAATCTTGGGATATGATTTTGACCGGCCAATCGTACATGCGTGTAGATGGCATGACAATGTAGGCGCCCATACCCCATTGTCTCATGAAAGTGTGATCTGGGACACTAAATTCGTCCGAAGAAGTTGAGTGGTCGAGATCAATCTGCGACAGAAAACTGGTGCCGCAAAAGCCGCACATGGTGCCAACTTCGGGCGGGCGTTCCAAGACGACCAGGCTTGGTCGGTCTTGGCCAATTTTTCCGGCATGTAGGTGGTAGGATGATGTTCACGCCTATACATTATTGTCCCATGAAAACGTGATATAAGCCACTCAAATTATCCGGCGAAGTTGGGTGGTCGAGATTAGTTTGCAATTCGGAAGTGCGACCATGCTAGTTTGGGCGTACGATTTGAAATAACCAGGCATGGTATGCCTTGGCCGATCAGGTGAGGAGATAGATGGGTCCACGGTGTTCATGTTGGTATGACCGGACCTACTTAATCTAATATTGGACCCTTCATTCGTGCCAGAGAAAATGGACGCTCGTGAAGTTCAAAACCCTAATTTGGGTTTCACTGCCGTGCGTCATTCTCTGTTCGTGCACACGAATTGGGATGACCAACCATGGTTGGTCCTGACCGATCGATCAGGTATATAAGCGGGCCCATGGTAATTATGCTGACATGCTTTGGGCCCTTTGAATCTACATCTACACCCTCCATCTATACCTATGAAGATGTATGGTTGAGACTGTTTTACGACACACGTAATGTGCCGCAAACCCTAATTTAGGGTTTTCCGTCCATACTGCTATGGCTTGGACGTTTTGGCAAGCTATGCCAATCTTTTTGGGAGGCCAACCATGCGGGGCCAGTGTTGGTTCGGTAGTGAATATTCCAATACCTACTTAGGGTCATGGATCCGATCTGAGCTATCCAATTCATGCTTGTGAAGTTGGATGGTTGTGATCATTTCTGAGACTGACATGGTCAGTCCAGATTTGAATATTCTCAATCGGGCTAGTATAGCACAACGAGAGTAATATGCTCAATCGGGATAGTATAGCACACCGGGAGTGCAGCCTGTACGGGTATTTCGTACATGATTCATTATAATTATTGGAGGTTCGTGTTGCTCTGCTGAGAACAACACTCAGTTGTCATGCCGCACTGATAATGAGTACAGGAAATACAAGGTTGGTTATGCATTAATTAATAATGTTGTATAATTCACAGACTGGGATTGTTGCCACATGCTCCATTCTAGGTGAATTAGTAAAGTGAAGAAGTATTCATCACTTATTAATGGCTTTATCTTTTACAAGATGTTAGCGCATATTTTTTTGGCTTTTACGATTTTAGCCTTAAATGAAAATCCACCATCAACAATCACTAATATTGACAAACATGCTTGAGATAGCAACACATGCTAGTTCGACCGAGCAATGCTCTAACAATGTCTCTACTCACGTTTGGGGGCGAGTTACGTCATCTATGAACGTTGCAGAGGGAAAAGAGAACTTCTTAACCCCAAACAAGTTGGAGGTTAAGAGGGGGCGATGTTTGTGCCGTGTATTTTATACACAGAGAGCCCGTAATCAAGCTTGTTTAGCCATCCCGTGAAGGAAGATTCTAGAAGTTTCCAAGACTTGTTGCCCTAGTTGCTTGCACATCAAGTTTATATCAGAATTAGGATTACATAAACACTATAAATACATGTATCCTAAAACTTAAGAAGATATGGAATTTTAGGTTAGTTAACCCGAAGAAAACTCTTGTATACTACAATCAATAAAGAATTTCTCTGTTCCTCCGTGGATGTAGGCAACACTTGCCGAACCATGTTAAATCCGTCTCTTTGTTCATGTTTAATTCATTTTTTTAACCCTAACCAAATCATCATCATTATCAAATCATCGTGTTTAGTACCTAAATTAATTTTGGGTACAAACACAAGTATTACTCCGAAAACCTGAAGAATGTGAAGAAGTAGTGAACTACAACGACGACATCATCCTTCCACTTGAGGTTAGTAATATTGACTTGAACTATTTGATTCCTAATGTATCCTTCAAGTCGTGCTATATTGAAAACATAAATATGGAGATGTATATATTGTACATAATGTAAAATAGTCTAGTGATGTGACATGATCATATTTGTATGATCATAGTATTAGCGAATTAAAGTTCGAAGTGTAACGTTTATCTTGGACTTCGTAGATATGACATCGACATATTATTGTATATATTGTTATAATTATGTGAATGGGTTATGGTGAAGATTTCATCATAGGAAACAATGTTTTACATTTGTTTAAAGGAAATACATTCATGAACTTGTCTCGTGGATCGAAAGGGAAATCATTAGGCTTATTGGTGTGTCTATTCATTTCCAATCTTTGGATGACCAATATGTGTGAGATGGTAGAACCGATCTTAACTTAGGTTATGTATCTTGGTATAACTAATCACAATACCTGACTTATGATTTGGTATGATTGGTTTTTATTAATTGGTATCATCGATCCTAAGTAATCACCATGTGATGGTATGATTGATCCTTGCAATTGGTGTGACCGATCATGAGTATGTGTAACCGATCTTTGTAATTGGTGTAATCGGTCCTGGTAACTGGTGTGACCGATTACAAGCAATACTATGTGTATATGGAACCGATCCTTGTAACTCGTGTAACCGATCCTAGTGACTGGTGTGACCGATCACAAGTATTTCCATAATTAGGTATAACCGATCCTGGTGATTGGTAGAACCGATTGAACCCTTGTATATGATTTGGTATTTGATCAATCACATAGTAGTCTTGGAAAATAGGTGAAACAATTCTAAACTTGTTTGGAAGTGTGGTATAACCGATTCCAAGAATGAAAATCCATGTAAATATGAAATAAGGATTTGCAGTGAAAAGATGCCAACATGCTTTGAACACGTACAGTAACTCTTGTCATTTATTGTTCAAATATATTCCTTACTACTCAAGGAGGACTTATGCTGAGATATATTGAGAATCTTTTAATTAAGGTTTTTGGTATTATATGCTTTAATTACCAGCAATTAAATGTATATCTCTAGAGAATAAAAATTAGTAATGTGCATTTACTAATTGGAGATTTTCTATTGAGAGATTTCGAAAATATTGGAAAAATATTTATTGGAATTATGAAAACCTAATTTTTCCATTCATTTCATATCTTGAGAATATTTTCGATTTTGGAAATTCCTTGATATCCAAACATCATTGGTCTATGAATACCTAAGTTTGCATTTCTAGCAAACTATCCTAAGAGCCATGCAAACTTCATTTCTGTTGTTTCTGGTGGAGCCATCTATTCAGAGAGGAAAGTACCCAAATTATGTGAATATCTTACGACCGCTCGTTTAAAGAATTTTGTGGGATCAAGAAGCTCTATGAATACCGTTGGTGGGAAACTAGATAATTGCAGTGTTATTAGTTTTTGATTGATTTAATTGACTAACGGTTGTTGAAACTTTGATTGCACCTAGTTTGTTTATTCTTGAGAATCTTCTCTTATGATATAAGATTCACTCAAACTAGATTGAAGTATCAACGAGATCTTTAGAACTGTTGTTAGATCTAAAGACATCTTGTGATAATCCATTGTTAACAGACTCCGTTCTGTACGTGATTGATCACAAGAGATTCAAGTGGTGT
The DNA here is from genome assembly GCA_023529315.1 of Papaver bracteatum. Classification (NCBI taxonomy): domain Eukaryota; kingdom Viridiplantae; phylum Streptophyta; class Magnoliopsida; order Ranunculales; family Papaveraceae; genus Papaver; species Papaver bracteatum. Next base: position 1,721,506 of record JAJJWX010003262.1, read on the forward strand.
TGTGCTAGTTATTGAAGATTAAATAAGATATGAAGACAAAGAAGATTTCTTATTGGTTTTCATATCTTGTTAATTATGTGCATAAACCTTGATCTGTTGGGATCCAAATAGAATCATATTTATTCGATTGATTAGTTGCGTGAGATCGACATTCTCAATATATTTCTTTGAGATTTATTTTGAATGAGTGCAAATCTATACTTGACTATTTTGGTAGTTAAAGTTAGATTGATCTAACCAAACAAATGAGTTTATTAGATTAAATAGAAGAGCCTTTGTCGACAACTCATCTATATCTTTAGCAAAGATTGATTAGAGTGGTTACCAAACAGATTATTCCTATATTGTTTGGAATACGATCCAAAGGACTTGCTATTCACGTGCGTGACTCTAAAAGTTGAAGGAGCAAGGATACTGAGGGAACTAAGTATCTAGGGGTAGTCTGCTTTGTTAGAGCATTGCTCGGTCGAACTCCCATGCGTTGCTATCTCAAGCATGTTTGTCAATATTAGTGATCAAAACTATAAAGTCTTTGATTTCTAGTCTACTATAGCTAAGGTCTCGGACTAGGATATAAAGTTTAGTTGAGCTCAAGAACTCCATGGCGATCATCATACAAGACGAAGGACTACTCAAGGAACCAATGGATCTTCACCGACTAAAAGGTATGTGGATACTTAAAATTATCTATCACTCAAAAGTCGATCTACTCTATCTCCTATCTTGAGGAAAAAGTCGTATTACTATATAGACTAAGATTATACACATGTGGTATTTCGAACTGAGTATATCTCGCTTATTTATTTCTCGAAATATGCGTTGGTAAAGCTTTATATTTAGCCAAGGTCATCTTTACCCAGTGACGAAAGTCATGTTATTTTCAATCACTTTGAAAATTGCTCTGACGAAAACTAGTTCGTGAATAACAACTATATGACGTCCTCTGAGAATGTTTCAATGATTGAAATGAGAGTTTAGACAATATAACCACTGGGGGATATAAACATTGTTGTGGTAACACATATATGTATAAGTCCTTATGTACTTGAACCGAAGTTTGCGAACTTTGTTAATCAAGTGAAAACCGAAACTTGAGCAGTCAACCCAGTCCGCGTACTCAGTCCGCGAACGAGTGTAGTTCTCGAACCCGAGAATTTTTTCTGGAGTTGAAGCTTGGTTTCAATCCGCGAACTGATGGAAGTTCTCGAACCCGAGAATTTCTGCTGGAGTTTGTGAACTCCAACCGATTACTTAAGTCCGCGAACTTGAGTAGTTATGTCTAAAAACGATATTCGTGAACTTAATTAAATTATCTAAGGAATGCTATTGCAAACCGTGGCTATATAGTTCATGAATCGATTCGAGTGAACCACATCGTTTTTGCTTCAATTGTGTCTTGTGTAGTACATAAGATCTCATAGCAATCGAACAACTCCCTAACTAGTTCATTTGAGTCATTTGGACTAGTTATGATGAAGAAGAATATGGTTGATATGAAAGTTATCATTTGGCTAACCATTTGGTTGACTAATCTTGAACCAACTATTGTACACATTTGGGTACAATTACACAAACCCAAAATCGTCAAATACATGTGTGTATGGAAAACTAAGTTTTTGATCTAATGGTTGAAATATATTAGCTTGTATCTAATCAGGTTTCATCTAACTGTGAATATTGAATTCTTTGTTACTAAGCTAACATTGATTGCAAACCCTGATTTGAAAGAATATATAAGGTAGAACTCTAGCAACTGGGAAACCTAATCCCTACACATTCTGTGTGATACTAGTTTGCTAAGCTAGAGTCGATTCTCCTTTAACCTTTGGTTTTCTTCTTCTAAAACCAGGTTAACGACTTAAAGACTTCATTAAGATTGTGAAGCCAGACCGATACTACTTTTCTTTTTATTGTGTGATCTGATCTTGATGTTTCTATCGTATGAGTACAATTGTAATAATTGGATTGAGATTTCTATCTCCGATAGGCAAGATATAAAAGTAATCACAAACTTCTTCGTCTCATCGTTTATGATTCCATAATATCTTTTTTCGCTGGTCGATTAATACTATTGTGAAGTGATTGATAAAACTGAGTTGTTCTTCGGGAATATAAGTCTGGTTTTATTAATTGGTTCATGTTCACCTTGATTTATCAAAAGATGGAAAAAAACTCATAGGTTTATTCGTGGGAGACGAATTTATCTATCTTGTAGACTTTTCTATATGAGATAGATTTGTTTGCTAAAGTATTCAACTTTGGGTCGTAGCAACTCTTGGTTATGGGTGAGATCAGCAAAGGGAATCAAGTGCGTAGTATCCTGTTGGGATCAGAGGCATAGGAGCATAATTGTACCTTGGATCAGTGTGAAATTGATTGGGGTTCAACTACAGTCCAGACCGAAGTTAATTTGGAGTAGGCTAGTGTCTGTAGCGGTTTAATACATTGTATTTTTAATCTGGGCTATCTCCCGGGGTTTTTCTGCATTTGTGGTTTCCTCGTTAACAAAATTCTGGTGTCTGTGTTATTTCTTTTCCGCATTATATTTTTATATAATTGAAATAATACAGGTTGTGCGTTGTTCAATCGATTAGAATATCCGACCTATTGGTTGTTGATTTAAATCGATTGACACTTGGATATTGGTCTTTGGTACCATCCAAGTTATCTCTCTTTGATTAGACTCGCGAATCATATTTTCTTGAGTAAATCAAATCGAGAGATTGAGATAATAACTCCTTGAGTATTTTCTATTGATTGAGTCTAGTTGATTCTCTAGAAAAACAACTCGGAGTTGTCCATACAGATTGCTAATCGAAATATTGGGTGAGGTTGTTAGACCCCCACTTTTTCACATAGACATCTTGATGCTTCTGCAGACTTATTGTTATCTTCTTTGTATTAATGGTGTAGTTGCAGGAAAAACCTACACTACACCCTTCACAAGAATTCACAATCAACACATATTTGAAGATTAAAAACAACACTTTATTATTTGATTCTCAAAAATGTTTACAAGAAATGGAAGAAATCAAGAATACAACCGTTCTCTTGGATTTTCTCTCTCCTCAAAACTTTCTTAATGCTCAAAAATTCATCCCCCCCCCCCCCCCCGTCCATGAATCTACTGGGTCTCTTTATATAGGGTAGTTACATAATGGATGACAACTAAGATGTCCTTTAATTTCGGATCTGACTCGCGGTATTATCGCAGTAGTTATAATGTCAGTCCTCATAGGTGTTGTAATCCTCACAGGATCATCATGCTCTTCTCGTGTTTTTCCCATCATCATCTATTACGTTACTCTTTAATTTATCTTGTGATGCTCACAAAGTGTTGCAGAAGTACTCGCAGAAGTGTTGTTAATTTCATAGAAATAATGTCATGGCGATATTCTGATCTTACATATTTCCTCTTCTCATGTCTTCTCTGCGAAGAGGAGAAGATCATGAGAAATTTATCTCTTCTTAATGCCGCAACTGCCCATTTTTTCATCTTCTTTTTCCGACAAAACTCCGTAAATTAAGTATAACCGCCTACACGTGTCGAATATTCTTTTCTTTACCGGTTAATCCTTTATTATCCGGCTACCATTCTTCTGTCTATAAAAGAGAGAATCTGTCAAAGAAATATTTTTCTTCTTTTACTTCTTCATCTTTTTCACCTCTTCGTTCTTTGCAAACTTTTCCCACCTGCAACCTTCTTCTTCTATAAATTCTCCTGCTACTGCTTTAATGGAATCACCAAGGTATGTGTTCTTCTGACGTTATTAGACTCGATTTTGCTTGTATGAACTATGTTCATCCATATTATTCAATCTTTTCTACTTGATTCTTCGTAATTCCCATACTTTGTTTTCTTTTCAGTGGAACTACTCCTAACACCCGGTCTGTAATCCAAAACCCTAATCTTCTTAAAGATTCGCAGAAAAAACTAGTTGAAAAGAAAAGGAAGCCTGCGAGTCATAAGGTAGTAAGAAGCATTTGTTTTCTTAATAACAATATTGTTGCCTCTGTTTCTTATCTAAATTATTATTCGCAGGATGACAAAGTTATTGCTAAACCTCGCAAGAGATCTCGCCAAGCTAAAACTGTTGAGATTGACATTATCATTCCCAAATTAACATCTGCGATTTTTGTACCTACAACCTCGCAAATGGAACCTCCATCCTATATCTGCGAGAATATCGTTACCAATATCCCTGTCTCAGCTGATCTTCCGACAAATGAGTCTCCTAAAGCTGTTGTGAACAAAACTTCTTCCTTTCCTATGTCACTTCCAACTGTTACTTTTCCAGGCACTCCACCTTCTGGTGATGCAATTATTGTGAATGATTCAAATCTCCAGCTTTCTACTATCACTACTTCACCATCTGCATCTCTTCCTTCTTCTAAGGAAACTTCAGTAGGAGTAGATGTTGCTTTTAAAATCTTGTCTGATATTTTAGATGATGCTAGGAAGTCTTCTACTGATCCTGTCAAGCAGGGTGTCTGTGAGGTTTTAGGTAAGTATTTTGGTTCTAACCAAATGGCTTCACAGGCATCTTTAGAGAATGAAGTTGAAGCTTTAAAAAGAAGTCTCCAAGCCAAGACGTCAGAATGTGACACTCTTTACCAAAAGCTTCGCAATTCTTCACTTGATTGCGAAAATCTTCGCGGTAAAAACAATGAATTAAAAGGTATAATTTCCCTGCCTCTGTCTCTTGTTTTTCTGTTCTAGAAAATTTTCATCTTTTCTATACTCAGTTCCCTTTTTAAATCCTTGGTTCGCATATTTAGTTTTAAATCATAAACGATTCATGGAAAGATTTCAATTTGATTCTATTGCTGAAGAAACCCGTGCTGAGAAAGATTCTTGGATGGACCAATATAATAGACTAGACAATCTTCACACATACTCGATCGATCAAATAGATAACCTTACTAATGAGAATGACCAATTATTGCAAAAGCAAAATTTATTAAGTAGCGAAGTTACTCGCCTCTCATATTTGTTAACCCAGGCTAACTTGGCGATGGAATCTTTATCAGATGAAAATAAAACTTTGTCTCAGGAGAAACGTAGTTTTTCGAACATGATGGCGAATTCCTCGCAACAATTGAGTATTCTTCAAAGAGTGTGTGATAATCAAGAGCAATCTCTTCGTTCACTAAAAGATGAACTCAAGGAAGTAACTGAATATCTGCAGCTGAGAAAGATAAACTTATCAAGGGTAGGATAACTCTAAGTTTAAATGCCAGTAAACTCCAAGATCAATATTCCCAATTAGAAGAATCTTCCTCTTTATTATCAAAAGAAAATTTGTATCTCCTCTCCAAAGAATAAAATATAAAATCTCGCATGAAGGGTATAGTTGGGGATAAATTTGATGATGCCATGAACCAATGAGAGAATTGTTGCTTAACATTAATTCAAAATTTAACTTCGCAAAAGGAAGGTAGTCATTTTGACTTCCTCAATTGTTAATCTCTCTATTAAATTTCTCTGCTATACTTCTTGCGAGATCTTTACCTGAATATCTTTTCTATTAATTTGTTTTTCTCGCAGAATCTGAAAAAATCCTTCACTCTACCATTTATGATTTGACTGAAAAATTGGCTAAAGTTCGCAAAGAAAATGGAGTTCTCACTTCTCATATTGTTCAATCTCGCGATCGAGTAGAGAAAAGATATGACTATCTTGAATACTTCAAGAATATGGAGATTAGAAATCGCGATAGAGGTTTCCTTCGCAAAGTTCATCTTAGTGCTGAAGTTCTTGTAAATGACATTCTGATATCCAAGTGTTTGCCCCCTGTATCCATAGCCAAAGCACCTTAATGCATTCGATTGAAATCAGCCAACAACATACAGCCAATCTCTAACCAACACATCCAGCACAATCTTTATCCATCATCGTTGCACTAGTTCTCGGCAGACAAAATCCATCTCCGACTTCATCCAGTTCAGTTAAACCTCGTTGACTCGACATTTCCTTGCGAAAACCCATGAAATCCCCTAAGTTGTATCTGTAACTCCACTGGCTGCAAAAATAGCTCCAATCTTTCCGTCCCAGAACTTCGAATGAAACCCAACTCGCTTTTGTGACTTAATTCTCTCATTGCCTTGCCGTGACTGGTTGCACAAGCTTCAGCTACCCATCTGACTGAACAAATAAATTCGTACAGAACCAATTGAGCCAGCATAGTGCATACGTATCTTTGTTCCCCGATTGGATTAGCAAGACACTTACTTCCTCAACCACAGCACATATCTCCATCGATTGCAAGGTAGGAAACATCCACAACTAACAATACAGATATTTTGCTGCGACACTCATACATCATCGACTGCATTTCAAGCCACTGCACCAACTCCAATCGCAGCAACACTTCTCGCTTTCTAACTTCAGTTCCATCAAATCACAACAGCAAAACCCTTTCTTTCCTCAATACCAACTCAACATCGACTGCACTTCTCAATCATGTTCTTCAACCTCAGATCGATCCACACAACCACCATCGCCTGCCCTTATTTCAGCCAACAAGAACATATTCATTCTTCACTGTCCTAACACCACCAGTTATCATGGCTGGTTGCTGCCAAAACCGGTAATCGGTCCTCATCAATAAACCCCAACTCCACGGTTGATATTGACCATCACCATTGCACGCAACTGTTGAGTCGAGCTTCCTCTTTAATCGATTGAACTGCTTCTAACCATCCCCATTTTATCGAACCATTTATCACTTCCATGAAACCTATCTCACAGGCTCGTCGAACAAAAACACTTGTTTGCTGCCATCTTCTTCCTCTCATTCTTTTCTTGTTTTCTCAAACTAAGAACCTTTGTAGTAAAACCATCATGAAATGTTGGTACTTCTTATCACATCATTCATGGCTAGCGACCCACCAGTCAAGCATTTGTCCTCATCTCCCTTTGCACCGTTCAGTCCCAGCTCTCTCTACATCCACCAATCTGAGAACAACCATAATAGTCTTACGAAGTTGCAGCACAGACTCTCATTGAAGCAACTCCAGTTATGACTTTGGCGAGTAAAACCCACACTTGGGTTCAAAATAATTTCATTTCCATTTCCTGTCCAAGTCACACCCAAGATCGATCACAGCATCACCTTCCTTATCGGCAACCATAGCACAACAGCCACAAGTGCGGCAAGCAGCAACATAGCTTCCATTGGCTACCATCTCGGTCTCAGACTTCAGGTTCTTCTTCTCCCTATTCAATCCTTGACGTCCATCTCGCTCCATTAATTCAAAACTCGGTGAGCAGCTGCTTGGAGAAATGAGAATGCTCCAAAACAATTCTCTTTTGATATGAACAGAAGAAAGAACTTGATATCTTAACACCACAAACAAGAAATGATGGAGGGTTTGCCATATCGCACACTATCTCTCAATATTCATAGTGAACATAAAAATACAAAGAGAATCCATTTGTTTCACCCTGGTTGTGGAATGGCAAGCTGGTGCAACTAGTGTAAGTAGTCAATTTGGCAGGCGAGAATCCACTAGGCTGTCTATATTTGGTGTCGTGTGTTGCATTGGTAATTTTTGTTGCAAATGCTATTTTGCTTCCGGTAATCAATTTTTCCCGTACTTTCTACAAAAGCACTAAAATGTTATTATTAGTTACATTATCGAGTCCTAGCTAATATAAATATGGGTATAGAATGTAGCACATACGTGCTTGTCAGCTCATGTGCAAGAATCCGGAGACACAGTTCCAAACTTCCCCTTTCCCATGAATGAAGTCATAGAACTCATGGAAGCGTGGATTCAAGATGACGCGATCAAGCTACCACCTATCAGATGCCCACCGACGGAGGACGAGATGGAAAATTCCAAATACAGCTGCTACCATAGGTTTGTCCATCACCCAACCAAAGATTGCAACAAGTTAAAGCAAATCTTCAGAGAGAAAGTGGAAGCAAGAGAGATCCAGTTGGGAAATTAAGGTGTTCATAGGGATCCTCTTCCTATTAGGAGATGCATGATCTCGGGGGATTCTGTCCGCAAGACTGTACAATATATGATAAAGCATTTGTGTGAAATCTTGTATCTCTCCAAGGGACAACGTCAAGACATGTTTGTGGCCCTCAACCATGTTGTATCAGGCAAGCGTTTATATCCAGAAAAGGAAGCAGTATCGAAGCCACATTCCTTCCTTGAAGATACAACCGGCAAAGGTAACTGGGGACTCTTGACTATCACTCGTTTGAAGGATGTCGAGTTCGACAACACATTGATTGATGCAGCCTCTGAATTTAATATCATCACTGTCAAGACTCTGAGGGCCGCAAGGATTTCAAAACAAGAAGCTACTCGCAGCCCAACCGTGATTAGGAGCCCAGAAGGAAAACTCAGAGACGCCCATGGATGCATTGACCTTGAAGTTAAAATCGGTGATGCTCTAATACATGCTAAATTTTACATAGTAAAGGAGTATCCAAATTACGACATGGTCATGGGATGCCCGTGGATACACGACAATAAAGCAGTACTGGGAGTGTGCCCTTTGCCGATTTCAGTACCTGAATGAGTCTCCAACGAACCGTCAAATATTGAAGATTGTTTGTTTCCGTATCAACACCTTTCCAATATGAGGCAACTTCCAAGAGAGAGCCCGAATTCATACCTTAAGAGGTTCCGAGCCCAAGTAAGTCTTATTGTACAACCCTTTTTACAAACGGTAAAACCTCCTCCTGCTGAGGCTCGGGGACTTGTTTCGATCAACAACCTAACCGCCACTAAGAGATGTAAGTGGAGTGCCGGTCCTTTCAAAAATTTTTCCAAGAGCTTAGAAGAAGTCAGAGACAACGTGTCCCAAAAACAAGATGTTATACCAAGTCTGTTTCAAATTGGAGACATGGTAGCAAAGAGGACCGCATTTCAAGTTGGAAACGTGACGGTGAAAATGGGTGACCAATCTGATTTGTTGGCAACAAAGGAAGATAAACCATATTTGGTAACAGATGTCATCTTAGACGGTTATTACAAGATCATCAACACTAAAAAGCTTGAGGGAATGATAATCCACTCACGATGGATTAAACCCTACCGCACCTAGAAACGCTATGCTACCCTTTCTCTCCAGCGTTCTGTGGTGGTTCCTCCAACATTCCTCCAACAATTTCCCTTTCCATGATATTTTGTAATTTCTTCAAAATGATTGCATTACTTGCATTCATAATTATTAGGGTTCCAATTTCTCAATTAATCGAAGTATTATTTCCTTTTAAAAAATTTACCCCTGGGCATGACACAAAAATATAGGTTCAACCTAAGTCATCATCATTACCCACCTAATTAAACCAGAAAACCCTAAAAGGAAAAAACTTCACACCTTTCGGGAAACGTTGGAGGAATAGAATGTATGCAAAGGAAAGAAAAAAGCACCTTGAATAGTCTGTCCCAGCTTACGCTAGGAGATCGCAGACAGGCTTACGCCAGGAGAGCGTAGACAGTTCTTCGGTATATTATTATAGTATTACTTCTTTTCTCACAAGAATCACATGCAATCAAGGCACACCACTGTGCCTAAGAAAACTCAGATGCAGTCTTAACGAATAATTTATCTCAAAAATAAGAAACTTGTTCAAACAAGCAAGCAGAAATAAGAAAACCCTGAACTCAGCCGCCACTGAGTACAAGGAGAAAAGTGTTCACAAAATTACGAGAAAATACTCATAAAAGAAGAAAAGATAAATAACAGGAAGATTTAGTCATCAAGGAGATCGGTTGTGTCTTCTCCATCATTGAAGTTCGCATCAACGTCATCATGTGTCACCACTGCTTCTTCATACATATCTACCTCAACCTCCACTTTGGGTATTTCTACAACAATATTCTCCATAACGTCCTCAGTAGGAGCAGCTTCCATATCTTCTCCAAGAGCCGCTGCAATATTGGAGATCGTGTTGATAACTTTTGGGAACTCAGGCTCGTCCGTACCGGAATCAAGAATGATCACACCATCGCAGATCGGGTAATCACTCATATCTTCCCATGGAAGTCGTTCATGCTCAACCCTTCGCCTTTTCAGTCGTGCATCAAATCTCTCAGCTCTTGCGCTTACTAGTGGTTGCGACGCTTCTTCAAGCCTCCATTTTTTCTCCATGTCGATTAAAGCCAGAAGATCTCGAACGCGTTCTCGAGCGACACGCATGTACATAATTGGCATGCCCCGTATGGCACGATCATCCTCAAGAAGCGGAACATCAATTTTATCCATCACTTCCTCGAACGCACCATCAGTCTCAAGTTTATTCACTTCGAAGCTTCTTTCGGGAGATATACCAGAAAAATCCTTGCCTACTACCTCCATTCTGCGAAAAGAGTTCGTGATTATGTCAAAAAAAAATCATCACCAAGTAGATCAAGTTATGTAACAGATGAAGAGCAATACCTGGGACAAAGAAACAAACAATTCTGCGATGGGAGAAGACTCAGCCTCTTCTATATATTTCACGAGTTAACAAGATCCCGGGAAAAAAAGGAGTCTTCACTTACCGTCTGCAAAGGCTGCAAATGCGAGATAACAATCAGTGGATGTTTATCGAATAATTGAGGGAAACTGCCGTGCAATGGAGGGAAACGCATCCAGTCCAAGAAACGGGTCAAATTCTATCCTGGGGACTTGATTATGCCAATGTTTGTCCAATGGGAGAATACGAGCACACAGCGGGCCCATGCATAACAATTCCGACACTTGATCATAGTGAGCAACCGTTTCCTTCGATCGAAGCAGACACAACAGGGTCGACGTTCAGTCAAGCATGCATGGTGGACCCATGTTTATTCAGGTTTGCACGTATCATGACACGTTTTTCTATGAGCAAGGGGTTTATCCATGGGATCGTGTCTACGAAGTTTCTCAAGCCATAACCTAAAAGCTAGGTTTCACATGCAATGGTGGAAGAAGAAGCAAAAAAAAAAATCATGGGATTCACGGCTTGTTTTACTAAGCAATCCTAGGGCGATTTTGCTATCAATTTCTATGGAGAAAATAATCATTCTAAGAAATTAGTTTCTTTTGAAAAAAAAAAACAAAAAAAAACGTGAGAGCAAGGAAGAACGGACGAGATACCTACCTCGTACACGTGCATCGATAAAGTCCGGTGGTAGCAACAAAGTCCGACGATGACAGCAAATACGACGTCGTTAACGGCAGCGGCGTTGGTAGGGGCGGTAGCAAGGTCGTAGATGGGAGCTGGCCAAGAAGAAAAAAAATATATATATGTGTGAGAAAAGAAAAGGGGGTCGGTCCCTTTTATAAACAAATAATTGGAGAATCCTAGTAGAAAAAGGATTCCTTTCCAAACTCAGAATGCCCAAGGAAGGAAACCGGTCCCACTAAGGATTCCATGCTTGCAACGGCATGATCACATGTGCAATTTCTAGCGGTCGATCAAGGCTTTCCAGGTAAGCTTCCTTCATTTTGTTTTCTCCCATGTATTTGTCACCATCTCATGCCTACCCCATAATAATGTAACCATCATGTGCTAGGAAGGGGACTTAATGTTGATGGTGAATTTTAGTTCAAGGCTAAAATTGTAAAACCAATTTTTGTGTCGCCATCTTGCAAAGGATAAGGTTGTTTGATAAATGATGAATGCCTCTCCGCTTTATTAATTCACCTAGATTGGAGCATGTAGCAACAATCCCCAAGTATTCTGTGAATTTTGTCATTATTAATTAATGCATAAAACGCCTTGTATTTCTTATGTTGTTCTCAGCAGAACTCTCATTGTTGGTGCGGCATGATAACTGATTGTTACTATCAGCAGAGTAACATGAGTATCCAAGTATCAATAGTGAGGCATGCACGAAATACCGTACATGCTACATCATTCTCTGAAAAAGAGAATCATCTCTCGGTGTGTTATACTAGCCCGATTGAGCATATTTGAATCTGGACTGTCCATATTAGTCTCAAAAATGATCACGGACACGCAAGTTGGCCGCATGAATTAACCAGCCTATACGAACCCTAGCAGGAGCAGACAACTACTGCAATGACCACCATTGGTCCCGGTTATGCCCTGGTTGGTCGAACGCATGCCTTACCCCAAATATCCGCCAAGCACTAGACCTGAAGAGGGATGGTCGAGCATGCATAAAGCGACTAGCATGTATAAGACTGTCGAAAAATAGTCTCAAAGAGATCGCAACCGTTCAACTTCGCATGCATGGTTGGACGGATTAGATCGCCCCTCAATCAAGTGGTGAAGTATTAGTATACCCATTGACGGGCCCACTTTCTACCCGCTTGATCGGTTCTCCCACAACCAAGTCGTGTAGCAACAAACGGTTGCCCAAACACGGTTGGTGTGATGCCTTGAGAAGCCTTGAAAGTCCAAACTGATCGTGACCCTCCAACTTCGTAGGCATGGTTGGATGGCTTAGATCGCGCCCAGGACCGTAGAGAAAGCATGCATGTGCTCACCACCGGCCCAAGGTGGACCCCGCGTGATCGGCCTACCCAAGGGAGGCGCGCAACCACCAAATTTTATCGGTTAAAGTTGGTCGTTCGAAACCCTAATTATGGTTTGCGGCATCATCCATGTGTCGCAAATCGATCACGAGCGTTCATCTTTTCATGCTTAGGCGGAGGGTGTAGATGTCGATTTAAAGGGTCCCGAGCATGTCAACACGATCACCATGGACCCGGCTTCATGATTGACCGATCGACCAAGGCAGGCCTAGGCCGGACATCTCGGTTCGTGCGACCAAAGGTGGCATACCACACCTCCTTAAGGAATCCTTTATGACACATGATTCCTATTGAAAAATGATCTCAACCACTCCCATTTTCCTGCCAAATTAAATGGTTTAGATCGGACCTTTGCGAGATAAGCTGGCATGGGAGTGAACACCAGTGCACCGCCTCCATGCAGGACCAAGCGGTCCCTCCAGAAATATTCCCTAAGGTCAAATTCGATTGAGCTGAAGGTGGGAGCTTGCATACCTCTTAAGCCCTAATCTGACGGTCGCATATGGGGTCGCAAGCCATCTCGTCCGTCCAACTTCGCTAGCTTGGACAGATAGCCTAGAATAGGAATTGGGAAACAAGTGAGGTATCACCGTGATCACTGTCCACCACTCTTCTGCATAGAGTAATCGTCCAAGGCATGGATCTCCCATGTAGCCTCCAAACGGTCACTCGAAGATGGCTGGACAAGAAGCTTTTTAATGTGCTTAATTCGTGACTTACTCCGTTAAGCTTTAAAACAGAAATGCTTCATGCATATTGAATATATTCGATGCATTACATGCATAGAATACACACGATATTTCATGAATATCGACTTCCCAAATAACTTAGTTATTTAATCTAACACCGTATGCTACCTTCTGCGGGTCCCATAATCCACACAATCGAGACATCAAACATGTCACAAACTGGGGGATACTTACTGGGGTATTGGTATGGCCAGTTTACAGTGTGCAACGTGCAACGCGCCATCACAAGAACGTGTCATGAAGACATGGACAGTTAGTGGTGATGGAAGAAGTGGGAAAGACTGATCGTGTGATACTAACACACAACTCCACTACTTCATCACTCCACTTCTTCCACTTCCCACAAGATACGTGAATAAGGCTCAATGACTTGTATAAATAGGTTCTCCTCCCTATTTCAAAAAACAACACTGACAAAAATCAAGTGTTAATATAATTGTATTCAAAACACCCAGCGCCTGCTTGTATTATTCGTAAGCCTGCTCACTTTTCTGTTACAAGTCATAAACAACCTACACCTTGACAATCTCAACACCTTCTTCGCTTCCCTCCCTAAGATCAATCCCATCTCCTTCACTTTGTGACCGAAACAAGTCTGGAATGGCCATTTCTTGGTTTAGGCCAGAATTATATAGATTGATCTCTCGAATCAAAAGTACTCCCGTGAAGTGCATTTGTTTAGGGTTTAGATTCATTTCTCATCCACACACCCCAAATTACCAAAACCGGTAGAAATAGTTTTCACCCATAAACAACCATTTGGTTAACTATATTAAACCAACTAATGTACAAGTTTGGGTACGGTTTTCATAATCCCACAAACGTGCATTACATGTGTGTATAACAAGCTATGTTTTCGATCTAACGGTTGATAAATATTAGCTTGAATCTAATCAGGTTTTCATCTAACGATGAATATTGAATGCTTTGTTACTAAGCTAACATTGATTGCAAACCCTGACTTGAAAGACTATATAAGGGAGAACTCTAGAAACTGGGAAACCTAATCCCTATACCTTACGTGTGATACTAGTTGCATAACTAGAGTCGATTATCCTTTAACCTTTGGTTTCTTCTTCTAAAACAGGTTAATGACTTAAAGACTTCATTGGGATTGTGAAGCCAGACCGATACTACTTTTATTATAGTTATGTGAACTAATCTTGCAATTTCTATCGTATGAGTACAATTGTAATAATTAGCTTGAGATTTCTATCTCCGATAGGCAAGATATAAAAGTAGTCACAAACATCTTTGTCTCATCGTTTGTGATTCCACAATATATTTTTTCGCTGCGTCGGTTAAGACTATTGTGATGTGATTGATAAAGATGAGCTGTTCTTCGGGAATATAAGTCTTATTTTATCAATTGGTTCCTATTCACCTTGATTTATCAAAAGACGGAACAAAAATGATAGGTATATTCGTGGGAGACGAATTTATCTATTACCGTAGACTTTTCTGTGTGATACAGATTGGTTTATTAAAGTCTTCGACTTTGGGTCGTAGCAACTCTTAGTTGTGGGTGAGATCAGCAAAGGGAATCAAGTACGTAGTATCCTGCTGGGATCAGAGGCGTAGGAGCATAACTATACATTGGATCAGTGTGAGATTGATTGGGGTTCAACTACAGTCCAGACCGAAGTTAGCTTGGAGTAGGCTAGTGTTTGTAGCGGCTTAATATAGTGTATGTTTAATCTGGACTAGGTCCCGGGGTTTTTCTGGCATTTAGGTTTCCTCGTTAACAAAATTAAATTATCTGTGTTATTTCATTTTCCGCATTATATTGTTTATCTTTATAATTGAAATAATACAGGTTGTGCGTTGAAGATCAATCAATTAGAATATCCAACCTTTGATTGTTGATTTACATTGATTGACACTTGGATATTGGTCTTTGGTACCATCCAAGTTATTCCTTGTATTTGATTAAGACTCGCTGATTTCTATTAGCTTGAGTAAATCAAAACAAGAGAGATATAATAACTCCTTGAGATATTTCTATCTAGATTGAGTCTGACTGTCTAGTTGATTCTTTAGAAAGAAAACTCGGAGTTAGTCCATACTGATTGCTAATCGAAATATTGGGTGTGGTTGGTAGACCCCCTCATAGAAGAAAACTATTTAGTAAATTAGTAGCAATATCCTTCCTATCAGTTAACCAGATTTCAGTGGAATCTTTGATAGATTCAATATAAGTTTTCTTCCTTTTATAATTATCCCTAGTATGGAAATAACCGGTATTCTTATTATCAAATCTAATAATATCATATTTTGGGCTTTGTTTCCAATACTCTTCTTTAACAATATGTCAATAATTTAGCTGTCCTGGAGAACTAGCTAATCTAGTGTCACTTTTACTCATAATTCCTTGAGAATGAAGGTTTTCAACTTGGCTATTAAGACCACTAATAATAGTTTCTATATGACCAAATTTTATGGATGTATCATTCTCTTGAAGAATATCTGACCTGTTTCAAGGATGACTTACGCTTAATGGCCACATAACCTGAGGATTAGACCTCCGATTATAAGTAACAACAGAAATACAAGTATCATCCAAAAGACAATGAAACCTATTAGGTTAGAAATTACACTTCAAGAAGTAATTAGGACAATTGGACTATGATATCTAGCAATAGGACACAAGTGATAAACATGAGAGTCGGGGTATAGTCTAAACCATTTATCATCCCCTAGAAATCTATCTAATTTCTATTGAATTAGTTCAAGACCATGTTTCTTATTGGTCCATGTAAACTGGTTACGTGGGAAGCAAACATCTTGTATCCCAAGAGCATTAACAAAGTCCTTAGCAGTGTCTAAAGTGGTTTGAGAATGAGATATACCATCAGATTCTCGTATATACTTAGGATGAAATTCAAGTCTCCTAAGAAGATCCAAGGATATCTATTGAGAGTTATAAAATCTCATTAAGCATCTCTATTACCATTTGGTAAGGCTCATACATGCAAGTAAAAGCAATCTTATATCTACCATCAAGTTGAACCAGCAGTTTATAACATTGAAAACTTCATTTTATGATTTTCCGAATTGGTTGGAGTACGAAGTTGTGATCCTTATTGTTTATATTTATTATTAATTTGAGTCAATGTTTCAAACAGTCACCTAGCTTAGCTGGTCATCCCCGTTTCCCAAAGTTTCATGCGCTTTAGGAGGTCTCAGGTTCGAGCCCCCAATGGTGTAATATTGCAGGAATTAACATGGAAGGTAGAGTTAGCTTTCCCCCCTTATGACACAATCTCAGCCCCACATCCGCTTCGGCTCTATTGGATAGGTTATCCATGAGGCTCACTGGTAGGCTAGAACGATAACCTGTTCAATTAATGTAGTAATACGTTGTTGGAGCTTAGCTTGTTAGGCTTCCAACTAGTTAATGTAAAACTTTTTATCTAAGATTAAATAAAAAAATAATAATCAAAAGCTTCACATATACACTTTTTTAATACATAATAATAGATAAACCTTAATTCCCATGATGATGGCGTCCCAAAACATATACTAACTAGCGTCAGCATGCTGAATGGTTAACAGCCTTAACAGGCAATATCGTCTCGAAGAAAGGTGTGATGGAATGACTTTTACCGGAGGAAGCAATACAATCCAATAAAATCTCAAACCGATTTTTACAATATTTCTTCTCTTTACGATTGTAATAATGAAGAAGTTCACGTTGTTGCTCAGAAGGAAAGGAAGCAACGAATTCCCGTAAGATATTTTCGACTATCATGTCTAAGCAGGTAATGGCTTTCAAAGCTACATATTTTATTTCATTCCACCAACAAGGCATCTAGATTGTTTCTTTATCCCAAGCACCACTTGCAACACCATTATCATTA
Source organism: Papaver bracteatum (assembly GCA_023529315.1). Taxonomy (NCBI): domain Eukaryota; kingdom Viridiplantae; phylum Streptophyta; class Magnoliopsida; order Ranunculales; family Papaveraceae; genus Papaver; species Papaver bracteatum. The sequence goes on from JAJJWX010003262.1 coordinate 1,738,611, forward strand.
TAAATCCACATGTTGAGGAAGTCATCTCTTTCTCTGACTAATACAGTTATATGTCCATCGACTTCTACTAACTCATGAACCAACTATACTTGTATATTGGAGCGCCAGAGATCAAGGAAAAAATTAGGGATTGCAATCTCTCTCAAAGTCGCATTTCCAACATCAAATACCATTATGACATTATTCTTGTCTTGCCCCATCTTGCCGCACATCCAATATATAGAACCACGCACATGAACAGATTCGCTACTAACTGCAATGTTCGATGGGACTCAGTTAGCATCGATCTTTCTCCATCTAGTATCACCTACTGTAAATACCTCACAAAAAAAATTCATGACAAACAATCATGAAAGGAAAGTACCTTACAAAAATATCGTATACAGAAAACACTTTATGTTACTTGGTGTCTGGGTCAATTCCAAATCCAAACAGATACTTGTAAAGTCCAATTTTCTTTTTCTGACGAAATTGTATTTTAGGATCAATACTGAGTTCTCAAGTAACTCTTGGTTTAATCCACGGTGTTTTTTGTTTTGTGTAGGGATTACAGATGAGAACAGAACCATGTTTCATCTAAGTTGACAAAACAAATCAAACCGCACACAAGTTCTAACATTAATATGCAGGACTGAACATACAGAGTTATGTCTTTACGGGAATAATAACTTGGAGTAACTTTGGTGGTGTCTGGTAATTCACTTGGATGATCATCAAGCACCAAGTCATGTTCGGAGAATAAAACACTACTGATTTGTATGGATATAGCATCATGATTGGTTGGATATGTAAGGACCCTCAAGTTCGTCAACGATATTAGACCAGTCAAGAAACGAATTAGCCGATAATAACTCGATTAGTTTAATATGAATGTTAATTAATAGGAATTAATCTAACAAAGATCTAGATACGAAACTAGTACCATCGGTTAGATCTCAAAAAGTTATGCAAGATAGACTACTCGAGCATGCCATTCAGATACTAGATGAAGAAGAAATCATCTAAGTTGTGTGGGGGGTAAAATGGTCATTTCACACTCAGACTTGTCAAGGCAGCCGAGTTATCTTCTATGAGCACCGAAGGTCTGCCCTTATTTTTTTCGGGTGCCGTTTTGATGGGTAGCTGGCATTAACACCAGGACGTGTCGAAGAGAGAACCATTCTCTTTCTTCTTCTTTTCTTTTCTCTTTTCTTTCCTTCTTCCGTTATTCTTCTTCGTTTCTCCCTGTTGAATTCGACTCAAAATAATCGAGCTATATTTTGAGAGAAGTTCTTAGAAAGCGTGTTAGATTGATTGATTGGGGACGAAGGTGATGGTGGTGTGGTTGATTGAGAACGAGAAGATGATGATGGGGTTGATACTGTTAAACAGAAGTTAGGATTTTCTGGAAGATGAGAGTTGATTGAAGTTTTGTGGAATTGATTAATGTTTTGGAGTTCCTGATGGATAAAGATTGGATGGGTTGACGTTTAATTGTAGTTCTGAAGTTGATTCGAGGATGAATCAAAGAATTAGGGTTTCTGCAATTCACTGAAAATATGATTGGAGGTGATTAAGAAGAAATTAGAGGATGGGTATTGAAGAACGTGATGTAAGGAAGATAGTTATGGTTTTAATTTGGAGTTTTGATTACAAGGAAGAAGATTGATTGAGAAATTCGAATTAGGGTTTGTCCTGTTCTTTCCCAATTTAAGAATTAGGGTTTGAGGATTGAATAGATGATTCAGGGAGGTGATGATGTTGGAACAAGTGATTTGGGGTAATTGTTTCTCTGAGGTGATTCAATTTAGTTATTTAGTTTTATTATTTAATTATATGTTAATCGAAATGGAGATTTAAATGATAGGTGATACAATGGTAGTTGTTTTTGAAGTTGAATGTTTGTTGTAGGTGTTAATGATTGGAGTGGAATGAGACTTGAGATATAAATATAGGTGCTGGTACTGATGATGGTATAGGTTGTAGTTCAATAGCTTGGTGTTGATGTTGTTGTACTAGAGGTAACGAAGATGTATGTTATTGAGAAGTTCTAGAGCTTCAGTTGCAAATCAGTGGTGTTGTTGTTCAAGGTGTAGTGATTATGATGGAATTGAACTGAATTTGGTTGGTATGATGGGTTGAGTTACAACTGAACCTAATGAAGTTGATGTTGTTATGTGAGTTACTAGTTTTGATATAGTAATTTAATTGGTAGAGATTCAGTGGACATAGCGGTGTTGTTTAAGTTGAGTTTAGATGAAGTTTGACTCAAAATGAGGCTGAAGTTATTATGGTTGAGGATGGCTGTAATTGGTAGTTCTATAACTGTAGTTCCAGTTATGGTGGTGTTGATTTGTGTATTTGAGAGTTGCAGGCAGGGAAGATGTAACTCTTGGTGTTGGGGGATAAATGATGGAGTTATGGTGGTGGTGTTTTATAGTGGCAAAGGATTTCAGGAAAAACTAGTATGAGCTGAGTTGTGATGTGCACAAGTTCTTGGAAGTGCAAGAGAATGGATGTGAAGTGAGTTGTAGTAGAAGTGAGAGTTGAAGTTTGTTGTAGGTGTATCAATAGAGCTGAACTGTGTGGATGCAGGTAGAGATGAAGGTCATGGTGTTATCTGGTGAGGGTTGTATGTGCTAGTGTAGTATGAAATGATTCAAGTTGAATGAGATGTTATGTGACTGGATTTTGGAAAGAGAGATAAGTGAATGTGTTGAGATGATCTGAGTTGGCTCAAAGCTGCAAGTGCAGGTAGGCTTACATTATAGTTGTATTTGTATTATGATCTTGAAGTTTGTTAATAATGAATGGATTGCTTTTGAATTGAATTAGGTTAAAGCAGTTCATTTCTTAGCTGCAGTTGTGAGGATTTTGAAGTTGCAAATGTACCTCAGTGAGAAGAATGGTCTTACAGTTGAGGGTGTTGTGTATAGTGGTGGATGAATGTTGTTGTTGTTGTTATTTAGAGTTGGAGTTGTAGTTGGTGGTTGCTGTGAAAACTTGCTACTGCAATTGCAGGTAAACGTAGTTGTTGTTTGTAAATGAAATTCAATGTTGTTTTGTATTTAAATTGAAGTTGATTTGTTAATCAAGAAGATAAGAGTGTAAGACACAGTGTTGAAGGTTGTCTGAAATAGAAGTCTGCCTTTTAGTCATCCCAGTCAGATTAAGTGTTGGCTGACTCAATTTGTTTAGCTGACTCAGTATCTGACTGAGTCGAATCGGTATTAACTCACCGAGTTTCCTGTATTGACCTGAGTTGACTCAGTGACCGATTTAGACTTTAGACTTTGACCATTGACCCTGTAATTTGACCTGATATTGAATCTGTTGACTGACGTTTACCGTTAGTTGACCCTTGACCGTCACTTTGGACGTTAGTGACTGTTAGTTGACTTTGATGGACTTGGGCTTAGGGCAGCTTTCTTAATTAAATGAATTGGACCTCTTATGGACCGAATTAGTATTTGGTTTCTTCTACAAAGTGGTACATATTAATAAGACTTAGCTAATGGACTAAGGAACCAACCTAAATGAATTACTAAGCCTTATATGCTCTAAATATAGAGAATGAAAAGGGGTTGAAACATAAATGGGCCTCGAACCATTAGATAGAATTATATGATTCTTGTATGAGCCATTCTTGCTAGTTCTTAGACTGCTTGTGTGACTAATAGTTCGTTATTAACAACGATCGATTCAAATGATGAACCAGTGGATCGTGGATCTCGAGGTAGGCGTGGCTGTCATCAAAAGAGGTGGGAATGCATTTGACTCTTTTGTATTCATTATTGTTGTTTTTATAAAAGTTTATGTTTAACAAACTCATGCATTTTATGTCTGTGCATTTCACGCTTTGTTTAAAATGCATTATGATAATCATGTTGATTCTATGAATCTTTCCACGATTTGGAAAGGACTTGTATTTTTTGTTGTCAGTATGAATTGTTATGGGAAATGAGAATTTCCACTTGTGGTATATAGGATACGCTCCTTCACATTTATACCTACTTTAATTCAGCTTTTATTGTTTAGAGTTGGTCACCATGGTCTTGGTGGCATCCATAGCTATATAGGTGTGAATTGCCGGTATTTAAGGGTTCACAACCATATTTGTACATTGTTTGACGAAGGAGTTTGTTCCATATACATGTATGATTATTTCAGTGAATTGGTCACTGTTTAAGGTTTCGGAAAAACATGTATTGTTTTCCAACTCTTGCCTATGATTACTTAGAAGTTAAATGTTAATTATTCCCACTTCGGTTTCGTGATGATCAGAGTTGCGCAGCGAAAGCTTCAAGGGTTGAGTTCGCTAGATGATTAACTTCTGTTATGTTTATTATGTTGTATATTTTATTTAAAAATCAAATGACTATTATATATGTATCATTTGAGAGAAGATCTTGTATATATATTTCCGAGAGGGGTTAGTTTTGGGTTAAGTTTTATAGCAGATTTCTTATTTGATTGATTCAGTAAATGTTTTAGATTTTTAGTGCCTCTATATTTAGTTAATCTCTTGGATTAGTCAGCTGTTAGCTTAGGGGGCGTTACAGGATATACAACAGCACGGTAGGTAGCATATATATAATGAACGTGTTGGTATTAGTACTATTTGATGATGTAAATTGCAAATCAATGAAATAACGATCTTGTGTAATTATTGATTTTCAACGTTTAAAAACAGATTTGAATCTCATCAAGGATTTCGCAAAAAGTCTACATAATATGTTAAATAAAACTAAATCGTTACCCTCAACCCAACAACCACGATCCCGAGAAATTGAAGAAAAAAAAACATCTTAAGAGATTGTTAGCTGAGCAACTTTCTCTGGATCTATATGATTGATACCTTGCCAAGAACGTATTTATATATCTACAGAGCAAGAATCCTAATTCAAAACAAATTCTAACTAAAAGCAAGGATAAATTTTTGATGGGGACGTTTTTCAATGGGGACATGGGGGACAAATAAGATGTTTACATGTGTCATTTTTAATAATTGTTTCAACGGCTGTTTTTAAAAAAAAATTAAAGATAAAATATACTCCCTCTGTTTCTGAAAGACCATCCTCTATTCCTTTTTCGTCAGTTTCAAAATTGTGTCCAGCTTCTGTTTATAGTCATATTTTTTCAATGAACTCTCTAGTATACCCTTGAATTGTTTATATTCATATAAATCCATTTTTAACGTGACCCAATCTAAAATATTAAAGAAATTAGTATAATTAAGGAAACAAATATATTCTTCATTCCTTTTAAGAAAATATACATTTAACTCTAAAAATTAAATTCTTTATAAAGTTTATACTTCATAAATTCGAATCTTTTAAATTTTCCTTTTATATTTCATATTTATAATTCTCACAATAATTTTGGATAGTCTTTATTACTAGCATTTTTATTAAAATAAAATAGGTAAATAATTAAGGGTAGTCAAGTAAAATATTATGGTCTCCTTAATATTTTTGCAAAGTCAAAACGGACTGTCTTTGTGAAACGGAGGGAGTAATCAATTAAGATAACCAATATCCTTTCCAAAAGTACACTTCTTTTATGTTTTTGGAAACAAAATCTGTTAGAATCAATTAATTGAAAAATCACATGTCAACATCTGATTTGTCCCCCGTACCCCCGTCAAAAAACGTCCCATCACCAATTTATTCCTAAAATCAAACACAACTAGTGTCTGACAATTTTATTACAGACTTTGGATAGGCTTCAGTAATACTTAAGTATTTAGAAGTGAACAACTCAAGCACTCTGTCAGACTTATCTTACTAATATAAAGAAAAGAGCTCTTTTTGGTAGGAGACCCCCTAAATTACTAAGTTGTCCCTATTTTTTACATATTTACATAAATACCATTGTTTTAAAAATATATCAAAATTTTAAAAAACTTAATATCTTTCAAAATATACATCGGATTTTTTTAAAATTTATATATTTGAAAAGCTCTTTCAATTATCTACCTAACGAGTACAAACAAGAATAGTAAATTTTTGTTTTAGAAAAAAAAATTCATGGCTTTCAAATTTAATATTGTTGGATGAGTAAAAATTCAAGCATGTGCATCGCACATGTGTCTATATTAGTAGAAAATAAAGAAAAGCTAAAATTTAAAACTAGGTCTGTAGTATTAGGTTTTATTTTTTTTGATACTAAAAATAATTTATTCATTGAAATCAAAAATTACAAATGTCCTTCTCTACATCTGTAGAGATATCAGGTGGTAGATTACCATCCAAGATAATAAAGGAGTTTTCAACTCTAGATTTTTTAGCTAGTAAATGAGCCACTTGATTACTTTGTTTGTGCACAGACTTACAAAACCAGAATGGTTTGTCTTTAAATTTATTCTTCAAATGTAAAAGAAAACCTTGATTAAACCAATGGACCTGTAGATCTTCCTCATTTATTGATCTAGCTACAGTTTCACAGTCAACTTCAAATATTGCATAATTAATGTTCAGTTCCTCCATCCATTCCACAGCTTTCTCCAGAGCTTTACATTCAAAATATTCCGCTCCATACTCCTCTGCCACCTCCTCTCCCAGTTGTATGCCTTTTGCACCTAAACATTGACCTGCACAATTACGTATAATTAGACCAATGCTTCCCTTTTTTGTTGGTGGCATATAAGACCCATCAATATTAATCTTAGTATAATCTTTATCTGGAGGAAGCCAATGCTTGACTTGCAAATTGTTAGAACTACTATGAAAATCAGGAGGTAAAGTTCTGCTGCATTGTTGCAGAAGAAAGTTAATCCTAACAATAGTTCCTTGCTGATGAGGTTTGGTTTTCTGAAAAATCAGAGAGCATCTATCCTTCCATATATACCATAAAGTGCACATGAATATTTGTAAATTTTCTTCCTCCATTATAAATAGTGGAGGGATATTCTGATCTGTAGAATAGTACCAACTTATAATCCAGTTTATCAAACTTGGAAATTGGTTAGAGATAGCTGAAATATTAATATTCATACCCAACCAAATAGTTCTAGCATAACTGCATTCAAAGAAAAGATGATTCAGAGTTTCCATGTTGTTATTACAAAAAGCACATTGAACATCAATGATAGGATTATATCTAGCAAGTAAATGCCTAACATGAATAATGTTTTTAATGCACTTCCAAATGAACAGCTGAACTCTATGGGGAACTCTTTTTTTCCATAAATGCTTCCAAATCTCAGTGGGAATAGGGTCACAAGCAATATGAGTATTGATATAATCACTACATATTGTATGATAAGCATTTTTAACAGTAAATTTTCCTTTTCTATCAGGTTTCCATATGAGACAATCCTCACCACTAGCTGGTATATTCATATCAAGAATCATATCATCACATTCCTGGTTGAATAAAATGTTAATTATTTCAGCATTCCAAATTCTTGTTCCAGGTAAAAATAGATGACAAACAAGATTATAATTATCAAAGCTAGATGCTCCAGTAATTGGAACAGGTGGGCTATCTAGGCCAATAACCCAACAATCTAACCAAATACTAATTTTTGTGCCACATCTTACATCCCAAACAGAATATTTTTGAATAAGTTCAAGACCGGCATAAAAACTTCTCCACAACCAAGAGAAATCATCTTTTAATTTATCAATATGTAGAAAACTACCATTTTTGGCATACTTAGCTCTAAGAATTTGAATACAGAGAGAATCATCACCACTACACGCTTTCCAGGCTTGTTTAGCAAGTAAAGCAATATTGAAATTTTCAAGATTTCTGAAACCTAAACCACCTAAAGCTTTAGGTATGCTTAGTTTGTTCCATCCTATAGGATTATAGCCTCTATTATTCTTATGCCCCCACAAAAAGTGTCTTTGGATAGAGTCAAGTTGAGCTACAGTATTGTTAGGAAGTTTGAAACTTCCCATTTGGTGAGTGGGCAAAGCATTTAGAACATGTTTCACCATAGTAGATCTTGCAGATTGATTCATAGTTTTACCTTTCCAATTCTTTAGTCTAGAGCCAAAGGAGTGAATGATAGGTTTAAAACCTTTATTCTTATCTCTGCCTAATAACAAGATAACCCCTAAATAGGTGTCTGAATCTTGCATTTCAGACATATTCAAGGCTTTAGCTAGAAATTGTTTGGTGTGAGGACTTAGATTTCTACTAAAATAAACACTAGATTTATTAAAGTTAAGCATTTGTCCTGAGTACTTACCAAATTCACCAATAACTTTCAAAATACCTGAGATGTTATGCATGTCAGATTTAGCAAATAAAAGAATATCATCTGCAAAAAGTAAGTGAGTGATTGCAGGGGTACTTCTTGCAGCTTTCACACCTGAGATAAGATGATTATTAGTAGCAACTAACAACAATCTGGAAAGGTATTCCATAGCAATAATGAAAAGATAAGGGGATAGGGGATCCCCTTGTCTTATTCCTCTAGTAGGACTATACTCTTGAGTAGGAGTACCATTTAACATAATAGATATTTTAGTGGTTGTTATGCATTGTTCAATGTATGTGCAAAATTTCTCATTGAATCCTCTTTTCTTAAGCATTCCTAGAAGAAAAGGCCATTCAAGCATATCAAATGCTTTAGAAAGGTCAAGTTTAAGAGCCATAGTACCACTGTTTCCTTCTTTATGCTTCATTGTGTGTATCATCTCATGAGCTATGACTATATTATCATGGATAGCTCGACCTGGAACAAAAGCAGATTGAAATGGTGAAACAATATGCTTTAAAAAGGGTTTCATTCTATTAGCTAAAATCTTAGAAATTAGCTTATAGATAGTATTACAGAGGCCTATAGGTATAAAATCAACAGGGTTTTTGGAAATTTCAGTTTTTGGAATTAAGCTCAAGTATGTTTTATTAAATTATCTAGGCATAAAACCAGTAAGAAAGAAATTTTTAACAGCACAAACCACATCATTACCCACAATCTTCCAATTATCTTGGTAAAAACCATCTTGAAAACCATCAGGCCCTGGGGAGCTCCACGAAGCCATATCTTTTATAGTTTTTTGAATTTCCTTTCTTTGAAGGAATATCATCAACTTCGATGTTATCCTCATCGCTTAAAACCGTAGGAATAATGTTAAAAATATCATCAGGTAAATCAAGATTAGAAGAGGTACCAACAGTACTGAAGTGATTAACAAGTAAATCAGCAATATCATCTCTTTTATCAAGCCAAACACCATCATTATTACGCAGACTATCTATATTTTTCCTGAACATTCTTCTATTAGCAAGAGTATGGAAATATTTCGTATTATTATCCATTTCTATAACAAACTTATCGCCAGATTTTTGTTTATAAAATTCTCCTTGAATAGAAAACCAGTTTTCAAGTTGACTATTAATAACCTTGAGTTTGTTATGTTGATTAGCAGAAAGCAGTTCATTTTGAATTTCCAAAAGTTGATTTTGAAGAATATTGATATTCCTATCAATATCCCCAAATTCTACTCTATTCCAATGAGATAGTATTTTTCTTGTTCTTTGGTGTTTTATGGATAGATTAAAAGCTGGGGAGCCTGCTGAATCCTTGTTCCAAGATATATCTAACTGAGATTTAAAAGAAGCATGTTTCATCCACATGATAAAAAATTTAAAAGGTCTCCACATGTTTCTAATGGTATTCTCATTACTAAGAAGAATAGGACAATGTTCAGAGCCAGCTTGAACCAGATGAACTAATTTAGCATTAGGGAAGTTTATATTCCAATCTTGATTACCTAAAGCTAGATCAATTCTAGATTTTCTAATTCCAGTACCCATGTTATTGCTAGACCAAGTATAATCTCTCCCTGAGTACCCTAAATCCATGAGACAGCAAGTTTCAATTTGAGATTGCACTATCTTCCATAGTAGGATTAGGAAAATTCCTATCATCATGGAGGTGAACATTAAGGGCACCTATAACTAACCAAGGCTGGTTAATATTTTCACCTATTCTATTCATATGATTCCATTGCTCTTTCTTAATATCAAAATAAGTAGAGCCATACATAAAGGATATAAGAACAGAAGGTTTCGAGGGATGCAAAGTAGCAACAACATGTATAATGTTATTATTGGTTTCTTGAACTTCACAAATTATACCATCCTTCCACATCAAAATAAGACCACCTGCAAGACCAATTCTATCAATACAAACATGATTACAATAGTTTAGGGATCTGGATATCATTAACATTCTATCAGAATCAATCTTAGTTTCAGAGAGAAACAAGAAATCAGGTGATTGAGTTTTAACAAGAACACACAACTGGTCCTTGGTGAATTTTTGAGCAAGACCTTGCACATTCCATGCAATAATTTTCATAGCTGCCACTTTTATAAAAGGAAAAGAAATAGAATGAAGAATTAAATCACAGAAGAAAATTTTATGTAAAATAAATCGATAATTATTTTTATTTTTTTTGTATGGGTTCGTGTATACCTGTGAAGGTCTTTCCTGATAATCATTCATGGGTTCTTCTAAAATGGGTGCAGCTGAATGCTCCAAATCCATCATTGAGAGTTGATGCTGATTCATATTAGTAGATGTTCCATGTTGCAAAGAAATAGGTGGCTTAACATGTATAATATGAGGATTCATAGCAGTTGCATGTTCAAGATAAGAGTTTCTCCGCCTTTTAACATTTATATGTCCTTCATTATCATCCTCAACTTCAACTTCTGCTTCCATTGAATTTTCTATATTTTGTATTTCATTACCATCTTCAAAAGTAGCTTCGTCTCTCAATAGAGCTTCATATTCCTCAAAAGACAAATTGTCCAAATAGAGGAGAAGATCAGTTTGGGAACAAGTTTCCTCAATATGGTGTTTGAATTGCAAATGGTACTTCTGATGAGTAAAAACATAATCCCTCAAAAGAATATTTAAAAAGTATTTATGCACCACAAATAAGACACCATTAATCAGTCGTGGACCTTCTGAAAAAATTTCATCTCTTTCTTCTTCATTATTCAGTTTGACAAATATGAGATTATGTCCCATAATCCTGATTTCCTTGTTATGAATCTTTCTCCATAAATAGTTGATATCTTCTCTTATAATTTTCATTTTCATCATTTTTTTCTCCAGAAGCTTTCCCACAATACCAAAACTCCATTTATCTCGCATCTTGAAAGGAAGTCTGGGTAGAAACAACTGTTCTTCGATTAGATTTAGATCGAGATTACGATCTTGAATCTCCATGAAGGATTTGTGATTTTGAAAGGACTGTTGATATGAGCAAAAACCCATTCGAATTTCTTGTATGTTGTAACTTGTTACATTTTGAATACCGGTCGATCTACTAATATGAACCATCATCAAAAAGAGGATGGTTTGCACCACTGCTAAAAACACAACTGCTATTCGTTCAGCTGCACCAAAATACAAACTGAGTTCCACCACTAGTTTCCCCATTGAATGATTATCTTTGGACCTACAAAGATTCACACAACCATTTGGTTAGTAAAAATTGAAATTGAAATCGAGAAATTGATTAGGTTGAAATCCATCTAAAGAATATTCCACAATATCAATAGATTTTATGATATGCAAATTAGTAAAAACATTTGTAATGGGAAAACTAACAACTACTTATTTAAAGATTACTGATTTTACCAAAAATAACAACTAATTATTTAAAGATTGAATCCATTAACTTGGTACCACAACCAGTGGTAGAGGTTTAACTGAGTCATAAATCATAATCGTTGGACAGGTAAAAGTGCTGAAACATGGACAGCTGAGGAATCCCTTTCAAAACTATGAGTTCTAAAACTATGAGTCATAAATCATAGTCGTTGGACAGGTCTGTAGTATTAGGTTGATTCTAAAAGTTATAGGAAGGTGGCTTTCATAGCCTTACAACTCACCATCTAGAGTCTTCTAGCTTAGCTTGAAAAAAAAAGAAACTATTAGATAACTTTGCTATATAGTCTATTTCAAAAAAAAAAAAAAAAAAAAATAGCTCTGTAGTTGTGTGGCCAACAACACTCCAGCGACCAAACTACTAGAGTTCATATTGTCTAGCTATTGATTTAGTAGTCGATAGACATTTCATATTTGTGCTCTCCACTACATAAGCGTTTCCGGCATAAGGAGAACGAAATGAAAAAATTTCCGACACCTCTGCTGCTCAGATCATCTTTGATCTGAGCAGTACCAATCTTTAATCTTCCCTTATTAGTTTAGAATAATCAATTAGAAAACCTCTATAGAGGAAAGGGGAAAAAGAAATCCTTTACCTATCCTTCAATTTCATCATCGTCATCGAAACCCTAATTAACTGCTATGGATTTAGCAGATTTCATAGGCTAAATCCTCGATTCACCGGCCTTTAGCCTTAAATTAGGTCGATGCTGCTTTTAAAGTGATACCCACATGTACTCATGAATTTTAACCTAATTTATTTTTGTTGCTGCTGAGATTTGGAATTTTTATAGAAATTTATTTCGGATATGATCTTCAACAGCGATTCCCTCTGATCCTGGTCTTCGGCTGCAATTATCTATTACAAATTTGAGGTAAATCTCAGTTTGTTTATTCCTCAACCTCATCTAATCAGAAAAATAGGAGAAATATTTTCTGATGATACCCATACTTTTTCAAAAACCCCTTTGGCCTAGACCTGATCTTGATATCTTCAGTTGCATTTGATCTTCATTCTCAATTACTTTTTGTCGTTGCTTCTGTTTTTGTAAACCTTTTGCATTTGCTTCTTTACATTCCTAAAATAGTTTCGAGCCATTCCTGGGTTAGTGAAGCCCCATTTAGAAGTTGTTTACCTCTCTGAACCTGTATTTTCGAAATTGAAAGGCAATTTTCAATCAAACCACCAATTTAGTTTCGGCTCTAAGTGTTGTTTTGGTATTGTTGGTGGTGTCTTTGTTGTTTATTCTCTTGCCTTCTTTTATCCCTTGCTGCAAAGTTTTCTTGTGGTTTTTATTTACAAAAAAAGAAAGGAAAAAAAACTGAAAGCAAATTTTGCTTAGGTTTGTATGATTTCTTTTGGTTGGTCAGTCTTGTATTCAAGGACCTAGATATATCCTTGGAGTTATTTTTGATTAGTTGAGAACCCTTTTAGAAGATATCCTTGATCTGGTTCTAACCAAATTTTATGGGACTACAATATTGAGCTTAACCTGGGCATCCAAGGAAAATGACAGCATCAATTTTCATACTCCAGCGCTTAATCTCTCGTCTGCACCAAAATAAAGGGTAACCAGCCATCAGACATCAATTCCCAATTGTAGCTAGAATTGCAGTTCTCTTCTAAAGCTTCACAAGTTTGCCTTTTGATCCTAATTTGTTATATGCCATATCTGGTGGTCTAGTGGTGAATTCCGAAGCAAGTTGCGCTAGAAGCCTACTAACCTTGGTCCTCTTTGATAAACATAGATTCAACTGCAGTGTATTGACCTAGGCGAAATATATTTCACAACATGCAGCATAATAATTCCCCAAATGATGGAATCCATGAGTACTGAACTGATTATATCACAACTTCAAAAAAAAAATTAATCTTAACAGCAGCAGCAACAAGCACACAACCTAATGTTATGCGAATGGGCCGGTGAACCCGACTCCTTTACTCACTTTCTAGTCGCACTTTTTAGTTTCTGTTTCATTGTCTTTTGCTTTAAACCAAATTTAATAGTGTAGAATCTAGTTTGAGTCTATAATTCTCCTATATTTCGGTCTCTAGTATGTTAGTAGTAACATTATTAATTAGTAGTTGTAACCTATATCTTCTCTAGTAACCACCACCTGATGGATCAATACGTAGAAAGAGGAGATAGACAATTAACTTTCGGGCAGTACACCTTAGCATTTGGAAACAGCTGCATGATTGGCACCTTCAATCAAGCACATTGGATACCTCTTCCATCAACTAATCTCTTATGGACTCCAACATCTCACCCCGATGCAACCCTGATTTGAAAACTGATGCTCACGCTCTACTCATTTGCTATGCTACTTTAGATTCATGGCATACCATTCAAATTGTAACAGATGAATCTTTGGTTATCATATGCCCTCCGACATAACGGATAACGGATAACCGATACAGCTAAGTTAACGGATAATTCCCTTAGCGGATAACGGCAGTGGAACTAGCATTTCCGTTAGGCTTAGTTCCGTTATCCGATAGCATACAACATTACACCAAATCCTGGTTTTAGCAACGCTTTGATTTTGGGGATGTGCAACGGATATATACGTTGCACCCTTCACAACTTCTATATCCGTTGCGAAATAGGAAATACGTTGCACTAAATATTGAAAAGAAGAATTAAAAAATAGAAAGGAGGACGGATATAGACGTTGCACCCTTCACAACGTCTATATCCGTTGCTAACTAGGAAATACGTTGCACTAAATTTTGTTAACGGACGGTAATGGATAATTATCCGATATCCCGTTAAGTAATGGTAACGGCAATGGATTTGATTTCTTATTTCCGGCGAAATTAACGGATAACGGATATCCGCTAACTTTTATTGGCAACGGCAGTGGAAGAGCCATTATCCGTTACGTTAGCATCCATTGACAGCCCTACATGTAATAGCCCTTTAATTAGCTTAATACAATTCATGCTTCAAAAAAAAAAAAAAAACAGTCTAGCTACTTCTAATTACTTGCTAACTTTTACATCAAAAATCCTGAATGAACCGTGAAAACAGACCACCAAAAGTGGCCCGTGCTAATCCCAAAGAGGGCGGGGGCCACCCTCGTGTGTCTTCACGATATTGTCGTGGTTGTTTCCCACGGTTCATATAGAACTACTGCTTTTACGTTACATTGAGCATTAAAGTAGAAAAATACATTATGTTTAACACATACTATGCTTAGTTAAGTTGCTTAACATCTCTGTGCCATCAATGACATTATGACAGACCTAGCTGCTAGCTAGGTCGAAATATAAGCTAATGAAAATTTGAATTTCTTGAATTTTCCAAATTTATGCGCATTGCCTGTGGATATCCGGTACTTGCAAAATAGATATTTTCCTTCTGAATCAGTTAGGGATACTCTGAAAGTCCTGATGTGGTGGGAGTCTAAGGACACTTTTGCATAAAGAAATCCAGGCTCGAACCATTGTAACTAAAAATTCCATTGTAAGGGGGAAACACGCTTTGATCCATACGCGTAATAACATTGCAGATGAAGAAATGTTATCGTCAAATCTGTGATGCCGTGGGGCTAGGGATAAAGGACAAGAACAGTGGAGAGTTGAGGTTGTTTCCCAACAAAGACTTCCACTGGTGGTCTAGTCATTTGCTTGGTATTAATTACCAAAGGTAAAAACCATCGTTTAACTGGGGATGTGGGGATTAGTTAGGGGTTATAAATTTCGATCCCCACCCATGGAATGTGGATAAGGGGTGTCAAGATATAGTGAAAAGACTATATGTTACACAAGCCTTTAAATTTATATTTAGTTTTAGCGTTTTATTTAAATTTAATTTTTTTAATTATTATTTTTTAAATAAACTTTTTTATTTTTTAAATAATTTATATATAACGTTCCCAGATTATGCATAAATTCTAGATTTTATGGATATAGATAAAAAGTTTAATTTTCAATCAGAGTTTTCATGGTTGATAAAATTTGTACCATGACGACTTTACAGAATCATTATGGTCTATAAATTAATATAGGTAACGACTTTTCATGTTCACTTTTCATGTTCAACTTCCGTTTCAAAATTTAAGAAATATGGTCGATGTTTAAGATCATATTAACTTTATTTTTTTAATCATAGTTTTAAGGAATCGCCATGTTTGTGATTTATTGACCATGACAATTGTAATTCTTTCTTGAATATATATATATATATATAAACGTTCCCAGATTATGCATAAATTCTAGATTTTATGGATATAGATAACAAATTAAATTTTTATAGATTATGCGTAAATTATGAATGATAAACATAAATAACATAACAGAGATAAAGATCTGAGATACTCACAAAGTATTTTTATTTATTTGATAGCACACCAAAGCAGACTCGAACGTACACACCAAAGAAAGAAAACATTCTTACAGGAAAATACTGAAACTCACACTCACACTTAAACTCACACTCAAACTTGAAACTTAAAGAACTTACAACTCGAAAAACTTGCCCTCTCTTCACTTCTAAGAAGAGTATATGTAGGGGAAGAAAGACCAAGAGATAAGATTACTAAAAATCTTCCCACCAATGGGAGAAGGGTTCGTGGAAGAGATAAGCCACGCCTCCGACAAGATAATCCCTACTTTTTTGCTTTATGGAAAGCAGAAAACGTGTCCAAATAGAATGGCCGACAAAGCCATCGAGAAAAGAATTAAAAATATTCCCTTATAGAAGAGTCCATACGTGTCCTTGATGAATAGAAGTCGAACTTTCTCTTTTAAAATAATTAAAGCCTTAATTAGCTACCTTCAAACGATCATTCCCAAAACATCCTTAATTAGCTTTCTTCAACCAATTAAACCAAAACAGTCATCTTCATTGGCGTTTAAATCTATTGTGCCTACTTCTGTCTTAACTTCATCTTCTTCCATAGATTTAGAAAAAGAGGGTTGGGAATCTATCTCCACTGTCTAAAATTTGTAAAATTTGTTTTTTAAAATCTTCTTTTGAAAGATTACCATGCTGTTGTTTTAATGCTAAAATGTGAGTTGAGAATTCCATGGAGGAAACTGAAGATGATGATAACACCAATAATTGGGGTGCCACAAATTTAATTCTGAAATTACAAGGATGAAGATGGGCAGCATTATACCTATCCCACCATTTAATATACAATTGTCTTTCCAAAAATTGGATAAATTCCCAGTCAGGATCCTCATCTCTAGAAATAGAATAATTCCATCGTAATATCCATGGGATATCATATAAAATAAAGAACCAGGATAATAATCGTCTCTTATCATAAGAAAGGCTATTAGCCTTTATGAATTTTTCTAAGGCTTCTGAAATAAAGCCAGGTAAAATGTCTTTAGTAGGACCCCAAAGACTCAACCAATTTCGGAACCAATTGGGAAGGTCTTGAATTACCTTCAGTTTAAAACCAATATACCAAGAATGGTAAAGATTTTGATTTTGAACACAGAAGGTATGCGTCCAAGCTTTGATATAATCTGTGTAATTGTATGACCTAGGAACAAAATGAGGGTGGTTTAAGAAAGGTTTAGAATCATGGGGATTCATTCCCCAGTCTCTATAAGAAAGGACTTTTAGAATCTCCAATTTAGAGAAGCCAAGGATATTATTTTTATCCAAAGCATTATATTTAATAAGGACTGAACCTGTCTCAATAAGGTTGGCTTCATAGAAGTCTCTGGACTTACCATAATGTGGTAAAATATGATTTTTTAAATACATAGAAGCAATTTCTGCGGGATTCCTCTGAGCATGCTCAGTCTCAATAGCAAGAAGAGGCAATGCTAAAGTATTAATATTAGGGAGAGATAGAGTGTTAAATATTAGTCGCATTGAGCTCGTAAAACTGTTTAGGAGAGAGTTTCCGTTTGAAGGTAGAGCACTGATTCCTGTTGACCGTTTAAACTTTATGATCCTTAATTATGGCTAATTTTGTCAGATCGTTTTCTAGAAAAAATAGTTTAAAAAATAAAATAACTCTTAATTAAGAAGAAATCATATTGTCTGATATTGAGAAGAAATTGCAAAATTGGAGTATCCCTAAAGTCCCTGTTCATGAGGTTTATAAAAAAGGATCTTTTCATTTTAAAACTGATTACGCGATCAAGACGGTAGAAAAAACAATATCAATAATAGATTCAAAAGATAATTTTGAGCTTTTCTCTCCTAGGATGATTGAAGATCATAAGCAAAAAAGCTTTAATTATCTTCATATTGGGTTGATCCAAATAGCAGTTAAGCTATTAATAAGGACATTATTAAATAATTCTGTACTTCTATGCGTTAGGGATTGTAGACATAATAAGTTTACTGATTCATTATTAGGAATTATTGAATCATCATTATGTGAAGGTCCGATATATTTCAATTGTTTTCCGAACTTTTCAGTATCCCTTAGTGATCCAGGACTCCTTAAAGCTCTAACCTTAAATGTTAGAACTCAGGGGTTTGATATGGTTATGGGATCTCAAAACTTAGCTGTTGTTTATAGAATATATTATAAGGTCATGAACACCTTGTGTCCGAATGCCCAAATTTATGATACTAAGGGGCAAACCACCCTTTTTCATACAAATATAGGAAAAGCCCATATTGTAATACATAGAACAATTAAATGGGATCAAGTTACCCTTCCAGAAAAGTGGACTTTACAAGTTGAAGTACCCATAAAACCTTGTCAAAACCAAAACCTCCAGCAAATCATTGAATATGAAGATGGAGATGTAGAAATACAATTTACATCTTGTAGAAAAACAAGAATTAAATTTACGGATGGTGAAGGATGTACACCAAGACCTTCCGTATCTTCTTATGTAGATCCGATAAATAATTTTATAAATGATAACCATGATATTACAATAGAGGGAGTTAAGCAGACTTCACAACAGGTTAATAAACCTTATTATAGGGTCGATACACCAAAATCCAGTGATAGAAACATCCCTGATCAACCTGAGCCAACATTTTCAGACGTGAATTTTGAAATAAATATAATTCAGCAGCCTTTTGATGATATAAATGAATTAAGAAAAGATTATTATAGCTCAAAAAAAAAAGATAATAGAGCTTGGTTTAATTCAAATTTATCCCCTAGTAGAAAGATGAAATTATATATAACATATGGCTTATATTTAACTCATAGTCAGGTTAAAAAACCATTTTTCGATTCGATAGATAGTCTAATTAGAAATCATGGTCTTCAAGGATATAAGGAATCCCTTAATGTATTAGACACTCCATTTCATACATATGAAACAAAGGAAGGAAAACCCATTCAGAGTATACATCCTCCAGAGACAGTCCTAGTTTTTAAAGGAGCTATAGCATCTCCATATAAGGCAGAATTAAAAGAAACTAATTCAGCAGTAACACAAAAAGATATTGGTCAGTTAATACATTTAGGCAATTATACAAATTTATGTTTACAATCATTAGGTAAAAAAACGTCCAGGATAGAAACTATATTAAATACTAATAAGCAAACACCAACTACTAGCAATACAAAACTAGTTGAAGATGGGCAGAATCAAGGAGGACTTTTATTTAAGCCACCCCCAGTTATCAATCGACAAATGTTTAGACTATCTGATCCGGTTTCTAAACCAGATAATAGTTTTATAGATGTTTTAGTTCAAAAACTTGAGTCCCTTAATTTATCTACTCCCAAAGGGCCTAAATCTTTAAAAGAGGCATCTCACACTATTAGTGTTTTATCAAAACAAGAGCAGTACAATAATATTGATGTCGACAAATTAGAAGAAACATTTCAGGCTTCAGAACCAAATACCCTTGATAAAATATCTTTTAGAAAAAATTATGGAGGAGTATTTCTTGGAACTAGAAACTATTACCCAAGACCCACACCGGTAGATTTAAAAATCGAAGAAAATTACAATTGGAACCAGGTTTTATTTGATGGCAGATCTATAGTATAATGGAATATAGATGGTATGACTGAATACCATATACTTAATACAGTCAGGCAAATGACTATGTATAGTTCTGCTTCTAGAATTAATTTTGAAAATTTCGATAGTCAAATCTTTAAAGCCATAGTTACTGGATTTACCGGTCAGCTTAAAGGATGGAGGGATTTTCACCTATCACCTCAAGCAAAATGGAGTATAGAAAATGCAGTTAAACAAGTAAGATCAGAAAATGGATTTATCCAAAATGAGCCAGATGCAGTAAATACATTACTATATACTATTGCTCTACACTTTGTGGGAACAAACTCCCAACAAATGAAGAGATCAAGAGAATTACTCATCAACTTAAAATGTCCCGATCTCTCCCACTATAGGTGGTATAAAGATGTTTTCTTCTCCAATTTATTCAGCAGAGAAGATTGTTCTTCAGACTCTGAATTTTGGAAAGAAAAATTTGTGTCTGGATTGCCTCCCTTGTTTGCTGAAAGAGTTAGAAGCAGGCTTAAAGCTAAAAATACCCAAGGTAGAATAGACTACAATGAATACACCTTTGGGCAATTATCTTCTGAGATTATGTCAGAAGGCTTAGCATTATGTGCAGACATAAAACTTCATAGGCACTTACAAAAGAATAAAATTACTAAGAAAGAAGAATTAGGAGATTTCTACGAACAATTTGGTTATAATTCTTTTCCTTCAACTTATAGATCCAAGAAGAAAAATGTTAGGTTATATCGTGATAAAAAGACAAAAAGGTTTAATAGATACCCACAAAAATATAAAAGGCCCAATTTTCCAAGAAACAAGAAGAAACCACAACAATATAATAATAAAAAAGAACTTACAGTCTGTTACAAATGTGAAAAGGTTGGACATTATCAAAATAAATGTCGAACTAAACAGAAAATAAATGAATTAAACATAGATGAAGGGCTTAAACGCCAATTAAGTCAAGTCCTTTTAATGGAGTCTGATGATTCAGATGGAACTGAAGAAGTATCTTCGGAACACGAATCTGATGAATCTTCAAATATCGTTTCCGGTTTAGAAGATGATGAATGTCATGATAATTGTTCTTGCGAAAATTGTTTGCATAAGAAAATGTTAGGCTTAGGAATCAATGTTCTTACTAATGAGAAGAGTTTTATTTTAGAATTAATAGACAAAATAAGTGATCCTGAGGCAAAACGTGCCGCTTTGGAAAAATACATTGAAGTGGCTAAACGTGCCCCCAAGGAAAATAGAAAAGGAAAGAATTTACAACCTTATAGTTTTAAAGAAATTATAGCACGAGTAGAAAATCGAAATTCTAAGAAAGAACCCTCCATTAGTGATCTTCAGGCTGAAGTGAATCAAGTTAAGAATGAATTAAGAGGGCTCAAACAAAGAATCCAACTATTGGAACTTCATAAGCCCATAGATGAAGCATACGATTCACATGAAGAAAAATCTTTTGATGATATTCTACAAAACTACCAAGAAACAGTATCCACGAAAAAGAATGAAAAACCAGGATCTTCTAATACAAATCAAGAAATAGATAACTTGCAATTTATTAATATAATTGATAAATTGGTAATTCAAAAATGGTACACTTTAGTTACATTAATCATAGGGAAAGAATATAGTTTTCAGACCATGGCACTTATAGATTCAGGTGCAGATTTAAATTGTCTAAATGAAGGGTTAGTACAAAAAAATATTTTAGTAAGACTACCCAAGTCCTTAATACTGCAGATGGGAACAAACTAATAATTAATTATAAGTTATCAGATGTTGCAATTTGAAATAATGGTATCTGTCTGGAAACACCATTTATTATGGTTAAAAACTTATCTCAAACATGTATCCTAGGAACCCCATTTTTAAACATATTATATCCATTACAAATTAGTAATACTGGAATTGAAGCTTTTGTTCAAGGCAATAAAATTACATTTGAATTTGTTACTGAACCAAAGCAAAAATTTATTAATCATATCCAAGATAAGATTAAACAAAAAGAGAAATTTATATTCTTTTTAAAAGAAGAAATCCAGTATAAGAGAGTAGAAATAAGATTAAAATGTCCGAAACTCCAAAACAAATAGAAGATGTTAATAATACATTAATAAAAGAAGTCTGTGCTGATATTCCTAATGCATTTTGGGAAAGAAAACAACATATAGTTGAGTTACCATATGAACCGGATTTCTCAGAAAAAATGATTCCAACTAAGGCTAGACCAATTCAAATGAATAATATATTACTTGAAATATGTAAGTCTAAAATTCAGGATCTGCTAGATAAAGGACTAATTAGAAAAATCTATTCTCCCTGGAGTTGTCCGGCCTTTTATGTTGAAAAGGCTGCAGAATTGGAAAGAGGAGTACCAATATTAGTAATCAATTATAAACCATTAAATAAGGATTTAAGATGGATTAGGTATCCTATTCCTAATAAAAAAGACCTTTTGGATAGACTGCATAATGTTGTTATCTTCTCAAAATTCGATTTGAAATCTGGATATTGGCAAATCCAAATTGCTGAGAAAGAAAAATACAAAACAACGTTTACAGTTCTATTCGGGCATTATGAATGGAATGTCATGCCCTTTGGGCTAAAAAATGCTCCATCAGAATTTCAGCATATCATGAATAATATATTTAATCCATATTCAACTTTTACAATTGTTTACATCGATGATGTGCTAATATACTCGGAATCGATTGATCAACATTTTAAACATATATTAACTTTCCTTAGAATAGTAAAGCAGGCTGGTTTAGTAGTTTCTGCAAAGAAAATGAAAATATTTCAGACCCAGGTTCGGTTCCTTGGGCATAATATTGATAAAGGTACTATTATACCTATAGATCGAGCTATAGCTTTTGCTGATAAATTTCCATATGAAACTAGAGATAAGAAACAATTACAAAGGTTCCTTGGAAGTCTGAATTATATAGCAGATTTCTATAACGATCTAGAAAAAGATAGTAAACCATTATATGCTAGATTAAGGAAAAATCTTGTTAACTGGACTAGTGAACATACTAGTGTTGTTAGAAAAATAAAAGTTAAGGCTAAAGAATGACCCTGCTTAAATATAGCTAATCCTACAGCTTATAAAATTGTGGAAACAGATGCCTCTGATATTGGCTATGGAGGAATCCTTAAACAAATAGTCAATGGAAAAGAACAACTTGTTCGACATACTTCTGGTGTGTGGAAATCCGCACAACAAAATTATTCAACAATAAAAAAAGAAATTTTGGTTATAATTCATTGTGTTACTAAATTTGAAGGTGATTTGTTAAATCAAAAATTTCTTATTCGAGTAGATTGCCAAGCAGCCAAAGAAGTTTTAATAAAGGATGTAAAAAATTTAACATCTCGCCAAATCTTTGCAAGATGGCAAGCTATTCTTTCAGCTTTTGATTTTAAGATTGAATATATCAAAGGTGAGACTAACTCTTTACCTGATTGCTTGACCCGTGAATTTTTACAAGGAAAAAATGGAATCTCAAATGATCAAAGGCAAAGCTTCTAGTAGTAAGATTAATCCTTTCAGCAAAATGAATGATTCTTTCCTTTTAAAAGATAGCCTTAATAAAGGTAATCGTTCCTCTTTTGCGGAAGAAAGATCTCCTTATATTAATACTTTAGCATTGCCTCTTCTTTCTATTGAGACTGAGCATGCTCAGAGGAATCCCGCAGAAATTGCTTCTATGTATTTAAAAAATCATATTTTAGCGCATTATGGTAAGTCCATAGACTTTTATGAAGCCATCCTTATTGAGATAGGTTCAGTCCTTATTTAACATAATGCTTTGGATAAAAATAATATCCCTGACTTCTCCAAATTGGAGATTCTAAAAGTCCTTTCTTATAGAGACTGGGGAATGAATCCTCATGATTCTAAACCTTTCATAAACCACCCTCATTTGGTTCCTAGGTCATAAAATTACACAGATTATATCAAAGCTTGGACACATACCTTCTGTGTTCAAAATCAAAATCTTTCCCATTCTTGGTATATTGGTTTTAAACTGAAGGTAATTCAAGACCTTCCCAATTGGTTCCGAAATTGGTTGAGTCTTTGGGGTCCTACTAAAGACATTTTACCTGGCTTTATTTCAGAAGCCTTAGAAATAATTAAAAAAGGCTAATAGCCTTTCTTATGATAAGAGACGATTATTGTTTTGGTTCTTTATTTTATATGATATCCCATGGATATTACGATGGAATTATTCTATTTCCAGAGATAAGGATCCTGACTGGGAATTTATCCCATTTTTGGAAAGACAATTGTATATTAAATGGTGGGATAGGTATAATGATGCCCATCTTCATCCTTGTAATTTCAGAATTAAATTTGTGGCACCCCAATTATTGGTGTCAGCATCATCTTCAGTTTCCTCCATGGAATTCTCGACTCATATTTTAGCATTAAAACAGCAGCATGGTAATCTTTCAAAAGAAGATTTTTAAAAAAAAAAATTACAAATTTTAGACAGTGAAGAGATAGATTCCCAACCCTCTTCTTCTAATTATATGGAAGAAGATGAAGTTAAGACAGAAGTAGGCACAGTATATTTAAACGCCAATGAAGATGACTGTTTTGGTTTAATTGGTTGACGAAAGCTATTTAAGGATGTTTTGGGAATGATCGTTTGAAGAAAGCTAATTAAGGCTTTAATTATTTTAAAAGAGAAAGTTCGACTTCTATTCATTAAGGACACGTATGGACTCTTCTAGAAAGGAATATTTTGAATTCTTATCTCGATGGCTTTGTCGGCCATTCTCTTTGGACACGTTTTCTGCTTTCCATAAAGCAAAAAAGTTGGGCTTATCTTGTCGGAGGCGTGGCTTATCTCTTCCACGAACCCTTCTCCCATTGGTGGGAAGATTTTTAGTAATCTTATCTTTTGGTCTTTCTTCCCCTATATATACTCTTCTTAGAAGTGAAGAGAGGGCAAGTTTTTCGAGTTGTAAGTTCTTTAAGTTTCAAGTTTGAGTGTGAGTGTGAGTTTCATCGTGAGTTTCGGTATTTTCCTGTAAGAATGTTTTCTTTCTTTGGTGTGTACGTTCAAGTCTGCTTTGGTGTGCTATCAAATAAATAAAAATACTTTGTGAGTATCTCTGATCTTTATCTCTGTTATGTTATTTATGTTTATCATTCATAGTTTACGCATAATCTATAAAAATATAATTTGTTATCTATATCCATAAAATCTAGAATTTATGCATAATCTGGGAACGTTTATATATATATTTTCAAGAAAGAATTACAATTGTCATGGTCAATAAATCACAAACATGGCGATTCCTTAAAACTATGATTAAAAAAATAAAGTCAATATGATCTTAAACATCGACCATATTTCTTAAATTTTAAAACAGAAGTTGAACATGAAAAGTCGTTTTTTTTTTATCGGTCACATGAAAAGTCGTTACCTATATTAATTTATAGACCATAATGATTCTGTAAAGTCGTCATGGTATAAATTTTATCAACCATGAATACTCTGATTGAAAATTTGGGAGGCTATTTTTGGATCATCATGGTCTTAAATTTCACCACAATAGTCATAGTTCTAAATTTTGACCACGACAACTGATCTTTAATTTTAAAACAAAAAGTGACCATAAAAAGTCATCATCATTTGAATTTGTAGACCAAATTTATAACCTGGCTTGATTGGGGGTATACCAAATGAGACAAAATATGGCCATTTTGAAGTAAAAAAGGTCACCCCTTAACCAAATATTTTCAAAATGGCAAAATTTCCCTCGTTTAATTAACATTAAAATTTTGATTAGATTAATTAATTAAGTTTAAATTGATTGAATAGATTAAAACTTATGAATTTAAGTTATAAAATTTTGTTTTTGATTGAACTTTTGTGGGATGATTTTTGATGATTTTTTTTTTTTAAGGATATCTCTTGCAACGAAAATGAAGCACACAACCGAAACACTTCTAAAAAGGGGATTACAAATCTGTTGTATGAAATCATACTCAAAATCAAAGAAGAAATCAACACTTTCAGTTCTGAAAGTATGAAAAGTCGGCAAGGTCGACGAATGAAGAACATCCCGACTTTTTTTTTTTGAGACACATGAGATGGCTATTGAAAAATATTAGTTGGCAAGGTCTACAAAAAAAAACCCGCCGGTTGTTGAAAAATACCACGCTGGCTGTTGAAAATACCCTGTCGGCGGTATTTGGCCGACAAGGTCTTCAAAAAATACCATGTCAGCTGTTGAAAAATACCATGCCGGCTGTTGAAAATACCTTGTCGGCGGTATTTGGCCGGCAAGGTCTTCAAAAAATACCTTGTCGGCTGTTGAAAATTTTTACACAGGAGATGGCTATTGAAAAATACCACGCCGACTGTTGAAAATACCCTGCCGGCTGTTGAAAAAATACACACATGAGATGGCTATTGAAAAATACCACGCCGGATGTTGAAAATACCCTGCCGGATATATTTGGCCGGCAAGGTCTTCAAAAAATACCCTGTCGGCTGTTGAAAAAATTTACAGTCGTCGCCATGGCTGTTATGAAAAGTCGGCAAGATATGCATGTTACTACCTTGCCGACCAAAAACACAGAAATCATAATTTTCGATTTCTAACCTAATATAACAATCAAATCACACAACACAATGATGGGTTTGAGTTTAAACATCATTTATAGTCTTCTTTTCGCTATTAGAGTCAACAATTTTTTTGGAAAATCAAAGTTCAAGATTTTATATGGCTTTAGTTGATGGAAGATGAAGATGAAGAAGAAGAAGAAAAGATTAAGAGTTGTTTAGTTTTTTAATTTTAGGGTTAATGAAATTAAGAAATGGGTTTAGTTTAAGATTTAATTAGTTCAAGGGTATTAAAGTAAAATCATTCTTTTTAATAATGACACACCATGTCCCCTTGAAATTGGGTATACCCCAATTAATCTGGGTATAACCCAATCAAGCCAGGATTTATAAGCCATGACTATTATCCATAATGATATTTTGTATTGTTGAAAAAGTGTTCATGGTCGTATTCGGTACTTTGACGACTTTTCATCTAAATATGGGTAAAATATAAATAAAAAATAATATTAAAACAAAATAATATTTCATCATTCAATCTAATTAGGAAAAACCACATAATTACAAATTTCTATAATTCAACAAAATATTGATATATGATGAGTATATATAAAAATAATAAAAATGTGTATTGAAATATCTGTCAAAAATTATAGGAATTATTCCCTAAAATTCGGAAGATATTTTCAAGTATCTCTTACCTTTGAAAAAGTGGGGGGTCTAACAATCACACCCGATATTTCGTTTAGGCAATCTGTATGGACTAACTCCAATATATTTCCAAGAGAATCAACTCGACAGTCAGACTCAATCAAGGAAAATACATCCAAGAGTTATATCTCTCTTTCTCAATATAATCAGCAAATCAAACAGATAGAAATCCGTGAGCCTGATTATTATGAGAAACAACTTGAACAAGACCAAAGACCAATGTTCAAGTATCAATCAAATTATATCAATAACCAAAGGTTGGATTATCTAATTGATTGAACTACGCACAACCTGTGATATTTTAATATATAAACAAATATAATGCGGAAAATAAATAACACAGACACCGAAAATTTTGTTAACGAGGAAACCGCAAATGCAGAAAACCCTCGGGACCTAGTCCATATTTGGATACCACATTGTATTAAGTCGCTACAGACTCTAGCCTACTACAAGTTAACTTCGGACTGGAATGTAGTTGAGCCCTAACCAATCTCACACTGATTAAGGTACAGTCACGTTCCTTACGCCTCTGAATCCCAGTAGGACTCTACGCACTTGATTCCCTTAGCTGATCTCACCCATAACTAAGAGTTGTTATGACCCAAATTTGGAGACTTAATACACAAATCTGTCTCACACAGAAAAGTCTATTGAATAGATAAATTTGTCTCCCACAGAAATACCTGCGAGTTTTTGTTTCGTATTTTGATAAATCAAGGTAAGCATGAACCAATTGATAAACCGGACTCATATTCCCGAAGAACAACCTAGTAATATCAATCACCTCACAATGATCTTAACCATATGGAAGCGAAACAAGATGTTTTGGAATCACAAACGATGAGACGAAGATGTTTGTGACTACTTTTTATCTTACATCGGAGATTGAATCTCGAGAAAATCTTAGAGAAGATAGTACTCAATACGATAAAACAAAGTAAGATCAGAACACGCAATTACAGAGAAAATAGTTGCATCTGGCTTCAGAATCCCAATGAAGTCTTCAAGTCATTAACAATAATGGTTTTAGAAAAACCTAGGTTAAATGAGAATCGACTCTAGTCGCAACTAGTATCACACAAGAGGTGTGGGGATCAGGTTTCCCATTTGCTAGAGTTCTCCCTTAAATAGTCTTCAAATCAAGATTTGCAATCAATGTTACCTTGGTATCAAAGCATTCAATATTCACCCTTAGATGAAAACCTGATTAGATTCAGGCTAATATATTTCAACCATTAGATCAAACTTAGCTTGTTACACACAAATCCAATGTGACTTCATTTAGATATGGGTAACCATACCTAAATGTGTACACCTTGTTGGCTCAACAATAGTTAACCGAAGTTAGCCATGTGAACACTTTCATATCAACCTTAATCACAACTAGTTCAAATGACTCATATAAAACTAGTTATAGAGTTGTTCAATTGTTTATATTCTCATACAAGTATACAAGACACAATTGAAGCAAAATCGATTTTGATTCACTCGAATCAATTCATAAACATTATAGCCATGGTTTGCAAATGATTGCATTCCTTATTATATAAATGTATTTGTTCACGAATAAACCGATTTTAGAACTTAACCCACTCAAGTATGCAAACGGGTACGCATACCTAAAATTCCGGACTTGGTCTTGTCCACCAGTATGCGAATGGGTACGAATACTGTCGTTCACGATCAAACTCAGTTAAATTCCAGGACTTGAACTGTTACTTCGGTACGCATATGGGTATGCATACTAAGTTCCCGGACTTCTACTGTTAAACCAGTGCGCATACGGGTATGCATACTAAGTTCTCGGACTTCAACTATTAAACCAGTATGCATACGGGTATGCATACTATGGTTTCCGAACATGGAATAACTTGCAACAGTTAGCATACAAGTACGCATGTTGTGCCATATCCAATCAATGGTTAATTGTTCTACACTCCATTTTAATCATTGAAACATTCTTAGAAGATGGGAATAGCCATCTCACACTGACTATTAGCTTCAACGCAATTTTCAAGTGATCAATAGATCAATACGAAACATTCCGAGTCTACATCAAATGACTGTCTCACACAAACCATGTAAGATGTTACCATGCGATTTTTACATGATCATCTTTTGACTTTCGTCAAGAATAAAGATGAACTTGGTTAAAGCGAAAGCTTACCAACACATATTTCGAGAAATATGTAACCGAGTTAAACTCAGCTCAAAATATCAAATCAAATGTGTATAATGTAAAGTCTATATAGCTATACGACTTTTGTCTCAATAGGAGATAGAATAGAAATAGACTTCTGAGTGATGGATAAGTTCAAGTCTCCACATACCTTTTGTTGATGAAGTTCCACAAGGTCCCCTTAGTAGTTATTTGTCTTCAATCGATGAACGTCGTGAAGTCTAAAGCTTAACTACACATTTTATTCTAATTCGAGACATATCTATAAGTAGACTAGAAATCAAGACTTATAATTTTGACAACTAAACTTGACAAACAAGTAGGAGATAGAAACATTTGCGAGTTCGATCGAACAGTGCTCTAATAACCTTTTTCATAATTTAAAAAATGAATACTTTTAACTAACTAACAAACGAACTTCGACTTTCAAATTCTCATAAGTATTTGTAAGAATTACTTAAAAGAAATTTTTTGTCCAGTGCAAGAACTAACAAAAACTGGAAGAAATCACAAACACCAAAGATCAAGTTTACCATCATTACTATAACTACCACAAGCTTCCAATACATTGATCATGTTCATCACATAAAGCCGCTCAATATCAGGTTTCAAGATTATTATTTTTTCTCAAATTCTTTTCGATTCTTTGCTAATTTATCTATAAAGATTTGATCAATTTTGGTAAAGTTCATACTAGATTTTTTATCGATCAAGTACAATAAAGGGTTTAACAAGAAATCAGAATTCCTCTTCAAGAAGAATGCAAGAAACCAAAAACAACTAGTCAGCTGTAGGTACCGAATATCGTAAGAGGTTGGGTTACGAATGAAGTAACAAAGACAGGAGGAAAGTGTCGCAAGAAAATGCGATGATATAAGAAACACGGGAAAAATATGAAGAGATTGCGACATATAGAATAAACTTACGAATATAGGTCACGATACTTCACAAGCTATATACAGTTGTACAGATTTCACTATAAATAGTAGTTCAAATGTTAAGTTTAAGAGGTTCTTTTAGTGAGTGTTAGACAAAGTCTTAGGAGAGAGAACAGAGAAAGTTGTAACTGTTCTAATCTCCATTAACATATTTCTTTGTAAACAGTTGAGAATATTAATCAAAATTGTCATTTTTCATCAAGAACTTCTTAAAGTTTTACAAATTCTACTGAGGGTGTAGTTGTAGGATTTCCTGCAACTACATAATTGGCGCTAGAAACAAGGAATGTGATAATAGAAATTTGAAGGAGTTTTGGAAATTTGAAGATCAAATGGAGTCAGTAGATGAAGATTACAAAAGAGATGAATGTAATATGATCACAAAGACAATGATTGATTAATTTCATAACAACATGAAGGGAAGGATACACAAACGAGTTGTAGAGGAAGAAAGATCATGGAAGTGGAGAAAATAACAACTTTGAAAGAATGGGAAAAGCAGAAAGTCACATTTTCAGTAGAAGAGATCCCAAATGAAGACTTGAACCACACTTCACCATTAGTGGTCACAATTCCGATCATGCGAGAAGAAAAGAAATCTACAAAATCTATAGAAAAATGGAAATTAAACCGAATTTTGATTGATACAGGGAGTTCTGTTGATATTATATTCTATCATGCACTTAAGGGGATGGGGATTAAAGATAAAGAGATTACAAATTCAGAATGTCTTATCCATGGATTGGGAAAATCTACAACAAAATCCAAAGGGGAAATAATGTTTCGAGTACCGCTGGGAGAAATCGAAACACACATAGTTTTATGTGTGGTAGATATGGAATCTCCATATAATATGTTGATAGGAAGACCATGGATTCATGCGATTAAAGATGTTGCTTCGACATTACATCAATCAATTAAGTTTCCTACACCAAGCGGAATACAAGAAATAAAAGGGGATATTGATAGTGCAAAGTTTTGTTATCATATTGAAGTAAAACAGTGTGGAGGGAGAGAAATAAAGAAACAACTTCGTAGAAAACTTGCGAAAGAAGCGAAAAAGGAAGAGGAGTTCAGAGTGTATACAATAAGAGCAAGAGAGGGAAAAGGAATACCAAGTGAGATCCCAGAAAAAGAAGGAGAACCAATGAAAGTAATCAAAGAACCAACACCTATGGGAGAGCAAAGTCCTAGTTACGTTGCAGCAAAACCAACCAAAGAAATAAATATTGGAACTGAAGAAGAGCCTTTAATCTTGCGAATTGGAACTAAGATGGACGAAGAAGAAGAGAAAATAACTATTGATCTCTTACGAGAATACAAGGATATATTCACAAGAAGTGTAGATGAAATACCAGGAATTGATCCATCAGTGGCGTGTCACAGATTGAACATAGATAAAAGCGTAAGACCATTCAAACAAAGAATAAGAAAGATCTTGCAAAATTATCAAGCACAAATAGAAGAAGAATTACAAAAGATGTTGGACGCAGGAATCATAAGAGAAGCAAAATACCTAGAATGGATTGCGAATATGGTCATTATTCCAAAGAAGAATAAAGGGATAAGAATTTGTATAGATTTCACTGATCTAAACAAAGCCTGTCCTAAAGACAGTTTTCCATTGCCAGATATACCACAAATGGTGGAATCAGCTGCAGGACATGATAGAGTCACTTCACTCGATGGATATAAATGGTACAATCAAATATCACTCGCAGAAGAAGACCAAGAACATACTGCCTTTTTTGCTCCAAGAGGTTTATATTGTTATGTGAAGATGCCATTTGGTTTGCGAAATGCGGGTGCTACATATCAACGAATGGTCAAAAAGGCGTTCGCAAAGTGGATACATAAAACCTTAGAGGTGTAAGTGGATGATATGTTGATAAAAAGTAAAGAGGCCAAAGACCATGTGCAAGATTTGAAGGAAATATTTGAACAAATGAGAAAATTCAACATAAAATTGGATCCTGAAAAATGTATAATTGGAGTTGCGTCAGGAATCTTTTTGGGATACATAGTATCAAAGGAGGGAATACAGGTCGATCCAGAAAAAGTACAAGCAGTTCGTGACATGCCAACACCTGCAACGATAAAAGAAGTGCAAAATCTAAATGGACTCTTGGCTTCACTTGGAAGATTTATTTCGCGAATGTCAAATAAGTGCAAACATTTCTTCAATATACTTAAGAAGGGAGCAAAATTCAATGGACTGATGAATGTGAAAAAGCTTTTCAAGGAATCAAAGAATATCTCGCGAATACATCCATATTACAAAATCCATAGAAAGATGAAGAATTATTGGTATACCTCGCAACAACTCAATATGCTTTAAGTTCAGTTCTATTACGAACAGATGCAGGAATAGAAAGGCCCATTTATTACATCAGTAAAACTTTTAACGTAACAGAGAGAAATTATTCTAAAATGGAGAAGTTAATCTTAGCCCTGGTTTATGCATCATTTAAGTTGCGAATATACTTTGAAGCGCATGTGATAAAAGTGGTAACCAAAGTCCCAATTAATTCAGTCATGAAGAACACAAAAAGATCAGGAAGAATAGAAAGGTGGAATGCACAAGTAAACCATTACAAGATAAAGTATGAAGTGTTATCATTGCAAAAGTCACAAGTTGTCGCAGATTTCTTGGCAGAATTTCCCTTGGAAGAAGATGAGGCAGTAGAAGAAATGATGGATATTGAAGAAGAATTTGGGAATCCAAAAGACCTATTAACAGAACCAAATAGATGGGAAATTTTAGTAGACGGATCATCCAACAGTGAGGGGAATGGAGTAGGAATTGTGTTGATTTCACCAGAAGGAAAAATAATAGCATTCTCATTCAGACTAGAATTTGCATCCACGAACAATGAAACAGAGTACGAAGCTGTAGTGCATGCATTGAAGATCGCAATAGAAAAGAAGCTCGAAAATATAAGAATAACAAGTGATTCTCAGCTGGTGATTTGTCAAATTAAAGGGGAATATACCACAAATGAGTCTTCGTTGAAGAAATACAAGAAACTCGTTGATGAATTATCTGCGAAGATACCAAAATTAAAATGGAGGCATATAACAAGAAAATAAAATCGACTCGAAGATGCTTTTGCATTCATTCCAAGTATGATGACAAACCCTAATGCAAGAAATATCAAAATCCAGACAATCCAACATCCATCAGTGAATAAAGAAGAAGAAATTGAGGAAGCAGTTGCGATGGAAGTAGAAAAGGAACTATCAGACGACATCGCAGAAGATCTCGCATATTGGAGAAAGGAAATTCATGCATATCTCGCAAAAGGATAAATACCCAGGAACAGGCTAGAAGCACATAAATTAAAGAGTCGTGCAACAAATTATGAGTTACGAGAAGGAATTTTATACAGAAAATCTTTCAACGGACCACCTCTCAGATGTTTAACTCGTGAAGAAGGAGAAAAAATATTGAAGATGTTACATGGAGGAGAAGCTGGTAATCATAGTGGGGGAAGATCTCTAGCATATAGAGCAAAAATACAAGGGTATTACTGGCCTTATATGCACACAGACGCAAAATTATTGGTGATATGATGTAAAGAATGTTAACGACATGGGAAAATAACTCATGCACCAGGGGCACCATTAACCTCTTCAACAAGCTGCTGGACTTTCGGGAAATGGGGATTGGACATTGTTGGTCCATTTTTACCTGGATCTGTGCAGAGAAGATACTTAATAGTCGTAACAGATTATTTTACGAAGCTCGCAGAAGTAAAAGCAGTACAACATATTCGCGATAAGGATGTTTTTACATTCATATTTGAGAATATCATTTGTAGGTATGGAGTTCCAACACAATTAGTATCCGACAATGTGAAACAATTTGAAGGGCAGAATATAGAGATGTTACTCAGTGCTTTTAGGATAAATTGTGGGAAATCAACTCCATTATATCCACAAGCTAATGGACAGGTAGAGGCAACAAATAAAACAATCGCAGATACAATCAAAAAGAAATTAGAAGGACATCTCAAAGGATGGTGCGAGCAAGTTCCTAGTGCGATGCAGGCATACAATACAACTAGAAGGGAGGCAACTGGAATGTATCCTTACATTGTTTAACATATGGAGTAAGATGTGCCAACAGAGGTTGTAATTCCGACAACAAAGAAAGAAGCCTGGGAAAGAAATTTAAGTGCAGGGGTGATCTTAAGTGAACTGGATGATTTGGAAGAAAAAAGGGAAAAGGTGTTGCGACATATGAAAATTTATCAGGAAAGATTAGCTCGAGAGTATAACAAGAGAGTTATTGAACGTGAGTATCAACCAGGTGATTTGGTCATGCGAGAAACACCTCCCTGCCAGAAAGAAAATGGAGGAAAACTAGCACCAAAATGGGATGGACCATATGTCATTAAAGAGGTTGTGGGAAGTGGAGTTTATCGGCTGATGGATCCAGAAGGGAAAGACATGGGTTTAAGACTTGGTCGACCCTGGAATAGATTGTATTTAAAAAGGTACTATCCATGAAACTCATGATAATTTTGCGAATATCGTTTACGCCCACAGAAACTACCAAAATTACAAATTTTTAAATTCTTATTGCGATCAGCTTTTATTAAAGAAAGACGCAAAAGTTTATTTGAGATCAGCTTTCATACAAGAAATCCGCAAACTATGATCAGCTTTCAAAAAAGAAAGAAAGCCGCAGAAAATTTACACAGGCAAACCTTTGTGACGTACACCCTAGTTCGCGAAGCAACATTTCGCAAGAGGCAAAGTCCTAAAGTATGTCATTTAAGGGGGTACCTATAAGCATGGCTCAGGGGAAACGGAACACCACCACGGAACCTGAGTACATGGACATTACGGGGTACATAACCCAAAAATGGGGTACCTATCCGGGTAAGACACCTTGGATTCTCAACCTAATCTTGCGATGTAACATGATTTAGGTTGGGCGACTAAGGCATACTGTCTTTCCCAAGAAGTGCAGAAAACGATCAAGGCGCCGAGGTACATGGTTGAGTCAAGAGTTCCGGATGGGTTTGAAGCATATCTTCCATTCTTGACAAGTCTTGGCAAATGATGCACTTGGCCCAAAGATACCCCATAGGGTGCAACCTCGTAACTATAAGCCCTATAGGAAAAAAGGATAAGAGGTTGCGAACAAAAGCTGGTTGTTGGCAAAACCGGATGGGAAGATCTAACCTTGTATGGTCGATGTACGATTCCTTGAAGGGGAAATCAAGGGGAAGATAAAGGGAAGCACCCTCCATTAGGGAGCTGATACGTGCTATAAGACGCAAATGTCACGAGGCTTTTTGTTCGCAAGAATATAAAGGCTTGTCATATTTGTGCAACAATCGTATTTCTGCGAGTAAAAAAAAATAAAATATATATATATATATATACTCGCAGAATTAAATACAAAGAAGTTAAGATGAGATCAATGGGTTATTACATGAAAGTGTGATAACTTCCTGCGATTTCATCGCAAGACGATAATGTCATAAGGCTGTATATTCGCAAGTATATTCAGACTTGTCATATTATTGCAAACAAAAAGATATTGTTAAGATAAAGTCAAGGGGTTGAGGCATGCGAGTGCACCAACGTCCTGCGACTTTATCGCAAAAGAGGTGGCAAAGTAAGACCTTTACTTAGGAAGGCATGATAAGACCACAGAAACTAATGAATTCAATTCCGTCAATATCATTGGAAATTCTTTATATTCTCAACAAGAATAGGTATCAAGAATTCCTACCAAAATAGGCAATTTTATTCGCAATAAAGGACGGATATTTCATACTCATTAAATTCTTCAAGGATTGAATACTTCTTATACTTCTTCAAGGGTGTTTTATAATTCTTATACTTCTTCAAGGATATTTCGTAATTCTTATACTTCTTCAAAGATATTTCGTAATTCTTATACTTCTTCAAGGAGGTTTCATACTTCTTATATTTCAAGGGGGAGATTTCTTATTTACCTCGCAACAAACTAAAACTTCGCAACTTAAACGGAGGAAGATATTCTAATACTTACAACAACAATTGATCACCTGAAGATCAATAATGGGAAAGGGAATACTAAGCTAAGTCTTTAAGATATGT
Source organism: Papaver bracteatum (assembly GCA_023529315.1). NCBI lineage: Eukaryota > Viridiplantae > Streptophyta > Magnoliopsida > Ranunculales > Papaveraceae > Papaver > Papaver bracteatum. Next base: position 1,774,681 of record JAJJWX010003262.1, read on the forward strand.
TATTTCTCTTCATATGATCAATTTATACAATTTATGCAAATCAAGAAAGTATTCAACTAGAGAAAGGTCAATTCATTATCGCAAAATATAAAATATACTTTTTAAGGAACATAAACAGTAAGCAGAATTGTTCGTAAAAAGAGAATCAACAGTAACCAAGAGAAAGAGTTCAAAATAAATAAAAACAAGAGGATTAACGATAACTTGGGAAAATAAGTTTATCATGCTTGGTGCTCTTCATCAACACTTTGTGATGGATCTTTAAGATGAGTAGGATCATCAGCAATGTTCAATTCTTGCGAAACATTACCCTTTGAAGAGCCCTCAACAGGAGTTTCTCCTTGAGGGAAAGATTCTTTTACACCATCAAGTTCTTCATCATCACTCTCGTAATCAAATTTCCGAGCAAGGTTCATCACGATATTTCCGGGAGGTTCAACTTTCACTGGAGGTAAAGATATTGATAAGAGAATGTTGTTTACGAAGACTTGAGCTTTAAGATGACTTTCACGAAGTAGAGCTTTCTGGTGATTAATATCTTCAATATCTTTGGCATAAGCAAGATGGTTGAATCTCCGATTGGAACGGTCACGAGAATTGATCAAACGAGTAGAAATCAAAGCGTTCTTCTTGCGAAGCTCAGAACAGGTGGTCTCCAATCTAGCTTTAGCATTGCGAAGATTATTCTCAGATTCTGCGAGTGAAATAAAATTCAAAGAATCAATTCTGCGAATATAACAAAATTTAAAGGTATAACAAAGGCAGTCAAATTTTGATGACTACCTTCTCTTTGTGAAGTAAGAAATTGAGCTAAAGATAGACAACAATTCTTCATTTGATCCATAGCTTTATCAAAAACATCACCAACTAATCCTTCAAGTCTGGATTGAAGCTTTTGATCTTTGGAAAGAAGAAATTTTTTATTCTTCGCAAGTTTTGTATTAAGGTTTTCTAGTTGGGAATAATCTTCTTTAAGTTTATTCCTCTTAGTGCTCAAGATTATATTCTTATTAAGAAGGGATTCCTTCTCGGCAGCAAAAGAACTTCTCTCTGCATCTGAAGACTTCTTTAATTCCTCAAGTTCACCTTTTAACAAATAAAGGAGATTTTCTTGATCGCAACATTTACTCTGAATAATATTCAATTGTTGCGAAGAAACGGCCATTATATTCAAATACGAACATCTTTCTTCTGATAAGGTTTCATTCTCTTCTAATAGGTTTTCTATTCTTAAATCGGCTTTAGTTAAAGAAGAAGTGAGCTTAGATATTTCATCATTCAAAAAAATTTGATCGTAAATTAGTTGGGTATTCTCTTGGAAAAGGGCATCTAAATTATCAAGAGCACATGAATGAAGACTAGATAAATGGGAAAATTGGTTCAAAAGACTTTCATGCTTTGCTTGAGATTCTTCTGCGTTTGATTCATGATGAAGTATCAACATTCTACATTCCTGGATTGATTCTATAAAGGGGAATGGGTTTTAATGGGTGTTTCAAGCATGCGAGGAATGGAAAAAAACAAAAGGAGAAAATATAAAGATAATAGCAATACCTTTTAATGCGTCATTCCTCTTACGAAGGATTGCACAATCTAGAGAATCATTTTGAAGCTGATGATTCTCTTTACGAAGATTCTCACACTCTGCTTTCAAAGACTCCTGAGTTTGGCGAAGCAATTCAACTTCTTTTTCCAAGGCTTGACGTGAAATAGAAATATCAGGATTGATGAAGTTATTGAGCATTTCGCAAAATTCAGACTACGAGCGAACATTTGAAGACCTCGCAGTATTACTTAAAACATCAGATAACATCTGGAAAGCTGAATAAATTCCATCTCGAACTTCTTGAGGAAGAGGAGAATAATTTGAAGGAATAAGAGCAAGTTGTAAATTGCTTGGAGCAACGGCACTCAAAGGATTAGGAGCTAAAATAAGTTTTTCACGAGAAGGGGTTGAGAAGGTAACTTGCGAAGGTTGATCTTGAAGAAGTGTTGATAAATTGAGGGGGTGGAGAGTGCCGAGGAGGAGAGGGAAAAAACTGGGTAATGGAGTAGAGGCAGGAGTTTGCGAAGAAGTGCTTTCACGAGGAGGAGAGGGAAATTCTTTATCCATCACAGGTAGGAAATCACTGATTGAAATTGATGGCTTGGATTTGATATTACGATATCTCTTGGTAAGGTTGGATTCTTTACCGACCTGCGAATCAAAATGTAGATTAAAAACTGAGGCAAAAATATATTGTTTCAGAAGGAAGACAGAGTATTTTAACTACCTTTTGATTCTCGGTTTTCTTCTTCGAGGGTTAGGGTTTGAGCTTCTAGTTGAAGATTTCACCTCAGGAACAGTTTTACTGAAAGAAATCAAAGTCAAACAATGGATTAAACAGAAATAAAAAGATAAACAAGTGAAAGATGCGAGAGATAAAATAAAATTACCCCGGAGAACTCATGATGGAATTAACAGGAAGAGAAGGCGATAATCGAAGAAGTGATGAGAGAAGAAGATGAAGTTGAAGAAGTAAAAAGAGAAAGTAGAAAAGATAAGGAAGGGTATAAAAGGAATATATATATATAAGGGAATAGTTAGGAAAAGACGGTTATAAAAGACGTGTTCGAATTCTGTAACGGTTATATTCTCACGATCATTACTTCTTCGCAGAAATGACATGAGAAGAGGCAAGATGTAGGTACCGAATATCGTAAGAGGTTGGGTTATGAATGAAGTAACAAAGACAGGAGGAAAGTGTCGCAAGAAAATGCGATGATATAAGAAACACGGGAAAAATATGAAGAGATTGCAACATATATAATAAACTTACGAATAGAGGTCACGATACTTCGCAAGCTATATACAGTTGTACAGATTTCACTATAAATAGTAGTTCAAATGTTAAGTTTAATAGGTTCTTTTAGTGAGTGTTAGACAAAGTCTTAGGAGAGAGAACAGAGAAAGTTGTAACTGTTCTAATCTCCATTAACATATTTCTTTGAAAACAGTTGAGAATATTAATCAAAATTGTCATTTTTCATCAAGAACTTCTTAAAGTTTTACAAATTCTACTGAGGGTGTAGTTGTAGGATTTCCTAAAAATGACGATGAGAACGAAGAAGAATTATAAAAGACGATGAAAAATTATTATAATACAAATAATTTGACGATGAGAAAAGACTTAAAACTTTATAATACACATAATTAACTTCTTAAAAAACACACATAATTAACTTCTTATATGTGTCAAATTATAGTATTATAAACGACGATGAGAACAAAGAAGAAGAAGAGCATGGTAAATTTGACAGTTTACCAGATGAGCTAATTCATCTCATCCTCTTTTCTTTCAACGACACAAGAGAGGCAGTCAGAACATGTATTCTGATCTCTAAAAAATGGTCTAAACTCTGTAAATCTATCCCCTTTCGTATGTTCGACGGAGATTATTTTCCTGAACATGAGGAGTTGCATGATCAGAATTTTATCGACTTTGTCAATATAGTCCTTATTTATCGAGATGATTCGCCAATTCTTAGTTTCAGTTTGTATTGGCTCAACTCTTATGATGATGATATTGTTATTAGAAATATTAACAGGTGGATTCATGCTGCCCTAAGGCGCGACGTTCAAGAATTGGCAGTAGATACAAGATATAATAAACACTTCAGATATAAGTTTCCATACAAACTCTTGAATGCTAAGCATTAAAGAAATTAAGAGCTAACTTATTTTGCGTTACTGGGTATGTCCACATTGTCCTGTCAGATAAAATCAATATTATAAATCTTAAGTATATGTGGCTTGCTGGTTTGTCAATTTCTGATGAATCACTAACAAGGATATTGTTGTCGAGTTGTCCTTGCTTGAAACTTTGGAGCTGCATGACTGTGATATGCGCACAAATAATAAATGAACTTTGATAGTGGATTGCCCAAACCTTTAGAGGTTTAAGTTTGTTCATCTCTTTCCGCATGTGTTGTCGTTAAACAACACAATGGCCAAAGTTCTAAGGTTATCACTATGGTGCCTCAAGGCCTTATACTACCACATCCAGTATGCTCAAAATATTTGTTTCTTAGTTCATGAATTGTGATTTATATTACTCTCTATGTTCCTTTTTAATAGGCTGGTTTCTATAAATAAATGTTTCAACAAAATAGGTTGGTTTCCTAATTGGGAAAGTTAAATGTTATTTTAATTTTCTGGGACCACTTTTCTCTTTACTTATTTTGATGACAAGTGTCATGTGGACCATTTCACTTTACTTCTTTTGCTGACAAGTGTCATGGGGACCATTTCACTTTACTTCTTTTGCTGACAAATGTCATGAGGACCACTTTCAATGATTAGTTCTCTTAATTTCCTTAAATTTCTCTAAAACCAAAATCAACTTATTATAAAGGAACGGAAGGAGTAGGTTTTTGCTCCTATCTTTTAATGCTTCACAAAATTTTGGAGGTAAATCGTGAAATTGGCAAAAACCTTCCAGATCAGGAGAAAGTCTTGGAATCAAAGGATTCAACAAAGGAGTTGCATGAATATTTGAAGCAAAGGCTGAAAGCCAGGGGAATTCTTAAAGAGGACACATGGAAAGAGAGTTTTGTAGATTCTCCGAATGTAAGTTAATTCAACTTTTTGGTAACATAATTGTCGGAACCTCTATGCGTAGCTAAGTCTTTTAATTATTTTAAAATTTTCTCTTTTGATTTTGTAATTATCTTCTTATCTCTTTGATTATTTGATGACCTTACCAATAATTTGTCAAAACAATCAACTTTCAGAAATTGTACATACAGCCAAATCAAACCACTCCTCTGACAAGGTTTCCACCTGGATGGGTCAGTCTTCTTTGTGTAATTATTGTTGATGCTCACCATATCTTGGCTCTGTGTTTGTTATGGTGGCTTCTTAAGCTTTTGCTTCAAATTATCTTTTCAGCTAGTAAGGCAGTCTCATTCTTTGCATTACTTTCTCTTATGTTTCCATCGTCTTATCTCTATATGAAAATTAGGAGCCTTCCTTCTCATCTATATGAATGTTTCTTGTTATTGAATGTGTAGGTTGAAGCTAAGGACCCGACAACCGGTTCGCCATATTACTATCATGAAAGTACTGGGAAAACCCAGTGGGTGATTCCCTCTAAGAATTTTGGTAGTGCACAACCTCCATATTTACCTCCACAACAAGATTGGGTTAAAAAATTGGATGAAACATCAGGTGGTGGTTGATTGTTCTTTTTATCATTTAGTTTAAATAAATTCGTAGTTGGAAAAATACTTAAGAGTTCTTTTCTTCCAGCAGGTTACAAATATTATTTCAATGCAAAAACACATGTATCACAATATGAAGTCCGGGAATCACAAAAGAAGGTTCCCTTGCAGCAAAGACGGCTTCTAGGAATACAATTAACAATGGTCCAAGCCCATCCATCATGCAAATTAGGAGGTATGGAACCATGCAAAACTGACTCACACCTATGCAGCCACCGGAAACACAAAAATCTAAGCACACAACTCCAAAAAATTTGTGTATCTCTTGATTTTTCGTTCTTTTAGGATTATTTTTTGATGAAAATTAGATTGACAAGAAGTAAGAGTGTACTGCTCTTACTCTCACCTGTCAGGAGTGTGTTGGAATATATTTTTTTTTTAGTTTGATCCACTTTTTTTTTCTTTCTAAATCATGAATTTTATTACTAAAATGAAGAATCAATTACAAATAAAAGCCAATCAAGGCTAAACGAAAAACATATGCCATATCTACCAAGGCATTACATAAAATCAGAATCTAAAATACATGTCACTTTCATTTTCTAACTTTCCTAAACACTGTGGTTTTTCTTCATAATTGATGACTGCTCCTCTATTCATCAAAACACCCTTTTTTGCCATTGTGTCAACAGAAAAATTTGTCTCTCTGTAAGAATGTCTCAATGTGATGGAAGGAATTAACTTCTTCTTTTTTATCTTCTCCCATCTACTCAACACTATCCAAGTCACCTTATTGTTTGAAAAAGCAGTTAATACTGCCTATGAATCAAGACTAAAACATACATTCATGAAATGCTTGCTAATAGCCCATTCCCCTGCCACTATCAGAGCCATTACTTCTGATAAATAATTTGTAGCTACACCCATTCCACCTGAAGCTTCCCCAATGCAATCACCTGAGTTGTCTCTAGCTACAAAACCCAGACCAGCCATACCAGGGTTTCCTTTTGATGCACCATCACAACAAATTAATACTTGATAAACTTCAGGCAATTTGAAGAAACATTGCTTCACATTTGTAGTTTTAGCATATACTCCAGAGATTCCAAAAAATAGAAGAATTTGTAGGTCATATATGTTTCCCCGCATTTCTCCTCTCATTCTTACATTTCCATCCTTGACAATTTTCATAATCCTCTGTTTAAATGCATATTACCTGTAACATATTCATAAATTATGGAATTCCTAAAAAACCACAGTTTTGTCATAATGTTGAATGAGCATATTTTCCACACTTCTTTAACAGCAGGACTTTTTCCACATGCACCCTTTAAGATTTCCTCAAAGTTATTTTGTGTAGAGCATTTAAAGATATCACTCATCCAATGCCATATCTTCTTGCCGAAATCACATGACCAAAGTATACGCTCCATTGTGTCTTGGTTATTGGTACAAATATATCTTTTTGATACAGTATAGAACCCCTTCTTTCTAACTGCTTCTTCTATTGCACAAGCTCCCCTTAAAATTTTACATACATTGCTAGAAGTATAAGGGTGAATGTAAGGCTGCCAAATATGTTTAGCCTAAGAAATTACTGGATGTTTTTTCCTTATGAACTGAGCTGCATTAGCAACTGTAAACTTGCCAGTTATTTCCTGTGTCCATACTTTTTTATCTTGTCCTTCTCTTAAAACTGGTAATTCATTGATGTCAAAGAATTTTAGCATACCAGATGGAATGTGCCATTCTCCATTTTGTATTAAGTCTTGTACTTTCAAATTAGCATTCTGCAAAATATAATTGTCCCCAGCATGCCTATCAATTAAGGCATATTCCTTTATCCAGTTATCATTCCAAACTGATATTTTTTTCCCATTCCCTACTAACCACCTGCTGCCTTCTTGCATCTCTGCCATCATCCATTTTAAACCACGCCATATTGATGATTGCCTATAATATTTTATCCATTCACCATTCTTATTCATATACCTGGCTCTCATAAAAATAGCGCATTCTTCATCTTCATTCTTTATTTTCCATAACAATTTCATTAACAAAGCTTTGTTCATTACCTCAAGCCTTTTGATACCCAATCCACCTTCCTCCACCGGTGCATTAACTTCATCCCACTTGACTGTAATTAAATTCTTCACATTTGGGTCTCCAGAACATAAATAATTTCTAATTATTCTTTCACATACCATTATCATAGAATTTGGCCATTTGTATACTGACATAGTGTAAATAGGCATGTTGAAAAAACAAACTTAACAAGTGTTATTCTTTCATAAAAGGCTAGCAATTTACCTATCCATCCAGCCAACATTTTCTGCATTAGTTCTACCATCCCCCATACTTGTTGTGTTGTCACTCTTCCTGGTTTTAGTATCACAGCCAAATACTTGTCTGGAAAATTAGATAGCTCCATCTGCAAGTTATTAGAAATCTCATATTTTCCTATAACTGAAGTGCCTCCCAAAAAACACTTACTTTTTGCTTTGCTTATTTCCTGACCAAATGAACTTTGATATTGCATCAGTAACTTCATTAAGTTCTCCAATGTTTTCTTATTTCCATTACAGAAGATGAAAATATCATCTGCAAACATCAAGTGTGTTGGCTGGCTTCCTCCCCTGATCATCATTGGTTATATCTTCTTCATCTGCACTAGCTTTGTAATGTTTCTACTAAGTACTTCTTCAGCTAGTACAAATAAAATGGGTGAAACTGGATCACCCTGCCTTAATCCCCTTCCCACACCAAAGAAACCACAAGGACTCCCATTCACAAGAACATATATCATTGTTGATTCAAAAATCTTCTTTAACCATAGTATGCCCATTTCAGAAAATCCAAATCTTCTCAACACTTCAAAAAAAAAAACCCAAATCAAGGAATCATATGCTTGAGTTATATCAATTTTGAGACCAACATTACCACCTCTTCTTTTAATTTCTAGCTCATTCACTAATGCAGATGCTAAAACAACCTTTTCATGAATATTTATACCCTTGATAAAAGCACCATGTTGACAAGATATCATTCTACTAATTATAGTTCCAATTCTGTCAGTTATGATTCTTTTAATAATTTTGAAATTGAAATTTTCCAAACCAATAGGTCTAAATTGTGCATCTCTTTTGGCCTCATGAGTCTTGGGAAAGAGAAATAAGAAATTAGAGTTAAACCCTTTTGGTATGAACCTGTTTTCCCAACAAAATTAAATTGCCTCCACTAACTCTTTTCCAACCACATTCCAAGCATATTTATAAAAAATTCATGGGAATCCATCTGGTCCAGGTGCACTATTTGCATTCATCCCAAATATTTTTTTTTTGATTTCTTCTTGTGAAGGTAATGCATCCAAATATATATTATGATCCTCGTTAAGTATCTTTGGAATTGCTTCAAAAAGTTCATCCTCAAACACTACATTTTCCCTTTCAAACTTCTTTTTATAATGTGACACTAAAACATCTGAAATCTGATCTTGAGAAGTAACTACATTTCCAGCTTCATCTTCCAATTCAGAAATATTATTATAAGATTTTATAATTTTCATATTTGTGTGAAAAAAAGTTGTATTTGCACCTCCTCACTTAACCCATTTGACTCTAGCTTTTGCTCTCATTAACTCATTGTACTGTTGAGATGCTAACTCATGCTTCCCCCTTGCAGTGATCAAGTTATTTAATAACACTATGTTTTTAGGATTTGTATCAGATTCTAAAGAATCAGACATTACATTATCTTCAGTAGATTTGACTTTTGTTCTTAGATCCCCAAACACTTCCCAATTCCATATTTTAAGCCAATTCTTGAGTCTTTTCAATTTACTAATAAAACAGAAAGCTGGATTCCCAAAAACCTCTTCATTCCATGAATCTTGTATTACCTTGATAAAATCTGGATGAGTTGTGCACACAGCTTGATACCTAAATGGTATATTTGATGGTCTTGTGATATTTGTTACACCTCCCATTAGAGCTCCATGATCTGAAGTTCCTCTTACAACTACTTTATAGTTTCATCCATCATATTTCTCTAGCCATTTAATATTGTAGAATGCCTTATCTAAATCACATAGTATCCTTTTTCTTCCCACCCTTTTATTGCACCATCAATACTTAATTCCTGACCTAGGAACTTGCATTAGGTTACATGATTCTATGCAGTCTCTAAACTCTTGCATGGATAATCTAAGTGGACTCCTGCCTCCCTTTTTTTCCTCACAAGTAAGGACTACATTAAAATCACATATTAATAACCATGGTAACTTCATCTCATTAATGACTAATAGTTCTTCCCATAGTTCTCTTCTGTCAATAGTTAGACATGCTGCATGAACACCAGTTACAACTACTTCCCATACTTGAATTGTTAAAGCTTGTCTTGTAGAAGAAATTATAGAAGGAGTGGATAATGAAGAATTCCAAAACACCCAGATATTGCCCTTTAGTGATCCATAAGAATTATGAATAACCATTTTACTCATACCAGGTAACCTTAATTGATTCAAAATACTACTAGAAACTCTCACTTTTGGCTCTGCAACCCAAAGTAAGGAAGGATTAAATTGTTGTACTAAAATTCCGAGTTTATCTTTGGCTTGAATTCTCCTCAAGCCTCTGATACTCCAATAAATGACTCTCATTGAGATTGAGAAGATTGAGAAGTATGAGAAATCCCCGTTCCATCACTAAATTTTAATGAATTAATTGCCTGCTTTCTAGTAGTAACATTTTGAACAACTTGTTTACCCTTAATTGGTTTGGCAACAGCTTTAGAGAAAGTCTGATCATGTTTTTCCCCCACTTCAATTAGAGTATTAAATTTACTTATTGATGCAATCTTACTCAAATTTGAATCTTCAATTATTTTTCTTGCTTTTGCATCTTTGCCAACATCTCTCCACTCGTTCAAATTTTCAATACTAGAAATATTAGCTAAAGTTTGTGATGTATCTTCTTCCTTTTCTTCCACCACAACAAGAATAATAAAAGGAATACTAGTACCTGCCTCAACTAGTTGATCTTCAGATAAAATTGGAAATTCCATTGGAGAATTCAGAATTACAGTAAAACCAATATTGTTGTCCTTCTGAAAGACCTCATTTCCTGTGAACTTAATATTAGAAGTATCATTCTAACATATTGGAGTTAATTCTCTTATTGCTCCCTCCTTACTCCCACTAGCTTCAGCATTTGAATTAGAACGAAAACATATATCAAATCCCACTGAATTTTGGTTTTGTCCTTTTTTTGGTGTATATCTTCATTGCTGCTGTTTTTTATGAGGATTATCCTTGTTATTCTATTCCCTTTTCTTGATTCTACATTCAGCTACCAAATGGCCAATTACATGACAATGATTGCAAAATTTTGATAAATTGGAAAAACAAATTTCCTGCTCAAACTTTCCATATTTAGATTCCACCCACACCTTATTAGAAATCACTTTAGCCAAATCAATTCCACCATGATATTTGCATAAAAACTAGCTTGCTTCTTCAGTGTAGTCTCATCAACACGAATTGGCCTACCAAATGATCTTCCCATTGCCATCAAAATGTTTTCCTTCCAATATTCTATACTTAAACCAGTAAATGAAACCCACACATAAGCAATAGAAGTTTTCTGTAATTCAGGTATAAAATACCTTTCCAAATATCTGAGACTTAAAATTTGATCCTCAACCTCCCATCGACCTTCATATCTTCAGCTTCATCTAATTTAATAATGAAAAAACCTTTCCCAATTGGTATAATTTGATAATTTCCTTTTAACTTCCATTGTTTCCTCAATATTGATTCAGACACAACTAACTTTAGATGTAACAAATTCAAACGACCAATTAAACTAAATATCCATTCATTCAAACTTTCATTTATTACTTCATCAGGAATAAAAATTGAAGTGCTTGCCATATTAACACCAAATGAACCTTCAGATCTAAGGTTTCTTAACATCTCAAAGCTCGGAGAATTTGAATTATCCGACATATTAATATCAGATTCAGATACTAAAATTAATCATTGATTATGAAGAGGAAACACCTGAAGAACAATATTACCATATTACAATCAATTCTCACCTGAATTAATGAGGTTGATCGAAGCTCGAGAAGAGAGAAAAAACGCTGCAGATCTCGACTCAGTCCGATATATAATTTTTCGAATGGAAATTGATTCGTTTGATCCACTTAACATCTCCTAAAGAACTTGAAGTTTTGAAACTGTTCATGAACATAAGTACTAGACTAAGACCATTTGGAAAAATGAGTAGACAATTTGGTGCCTATTTCAAAAAAGTTCGAGATGCGAGTAGGACTGTTTATTACTCCCTCCGTCCTAGTTTAGATGCCAAAATAGGATTTTGCACAAAGATTAAGAAACACAAAGAGAATAGTTTTTTTTCCACAATTACCCTAGGTTGGTATTTAATGTTCCTAGTTTTTAGATGTCTAGGTTTTGTTGTTTAGTTGGAAAAATTCAAATTAGAGGAAATATATAGAGAAAAATATTTAAGAGTGTGTCTTGAAAATTGAAATACACAATTCTCCATGTTATGATATGATTCCAAGTCAGGGGAAAATCAGGATAAAAGGTGGAAAAATATGAAGTATAGCAAGTATTGTAGGACAAAAAAAAACCCCAATTTTAGCATCTAAACTAGGACGGGAGTACTATATCACTTAGAATGCAAACTATATCTCTACGATATATGTAGTTAACCTGACACCATAAGACCAGCTCTGGCCATTCATATTTTTTTCCCACAAAGACCTTATAGATGAGTATAGAGTAACTAAGTAGTATGAATATTTGGAGGTTTTTTGACAATGTATATACTTGACATACTTCTCTAATATATTTTCTTTTACTAAGTATTCGTGGATCAGCGTTCAAAATTATCCAAAATCAAATGCTTTTCGTATCTTGCATTAACTACTACTAGGATAGTTTCATTTTCATGTTTCAAGGTATCTTACAATTCAGTGCACATATTTTCATACTGAAGATCTTATATTGAAGTTATATGAAAATTGGAGCTTTTGATTTCTTTCAAAAGTTATCTTCTAGCGCTTCCTTCGTTTTTTGCTATGTTTTCATTCCAAGTGATTGGTCGGTCCTCTTTATTTATGTTACTAGACCTGGTTTTGTATTTTACAGTTGTTAACTAGTTGAAAGTCTATTAATTACATCAAGGTAATATACATGACTACATGTTTGATCCAGTACTGATAATTGTAGGAGGTTGGAAGCTGATCGTTTCTTTACTTACACCGATAAAGTATTAGAATGGGTTAAAAAGAGTGTTTGAGAGATGTGATCGGATGACATGACCATGAAATTACAAGGAAATGGGTGAAAAGTTCAAGTGCATTTTCTGTACGGAATTCAACACCTACGCCAACAAACTTGATACCTTTATATCTTCGTCTAGCACCCTAACTAGCTTAAATTTCTCCAAATATAAAAAAGATACTGCTTTGATGATGAGTTTGGGTTTGTAATGTACAATATTCTATGAGAGTTAGTTTAACGACCTGAAGTCATTATACCAGATTTCATTTGTTTGATGTTAGCTATATCAATCTTTGTAAAATTAGACCAATTTAATCTATTTTAATATACAAAAAAAAAAAGTTTAATTTCTTACAAAAAGTTTTATTTTGAAAATATCAAAACCATCTCTATATATACACATAGTTACGGGCGTGAATTATCGTTACAAACCAAATGACCTTTCAATCTCTTCTCTTACATTATTTTGTTTGTTATTTTCTTAAGTTTCCCCTATATTTGAATCTCTAATGCTTTCTTCATTCACAAAATCAAAATAATTTTCTTCTTGAATTCGTCATAAAAATCCACCACTCGTTAATATTGCGGCTTAACCTCTCAATTTTAATTTGAGAATTAAACTTTCTGGCACTCCTACGGGTGTGGATACACATCGTGTCATTGAACTATGAAAGCGACAGAGAAAAGAACCTGAGAGATATGTGTACCAAGTATGTATTGTCTCCATTTCACCTCATATTTTCTAACTATATGGAACATACTCATTCTTTAATTTAATTTTCCAAGTTCTCTCTTTCCTTTTTTCGTAATTTTTTGTGATCCCACATGACCTTGAAATAACAAGAAAACAGATAAGATGCCCAAGTGAATATTCTGTATGGATTGTTGTGATGATGAGTATGAGTCTTTCATGTTATTGAAACTTCGAAGTACCAATTATATATGATTTTATGAATATGTAAATCCCTCATAGCAAGTAACTCTTTGGGAAGCATATGCATTTATGTGTATCTTGCTCAGTACGTCTTCTTAAGCTAATATTGTCTTGTCATAAAACCGTATTTGGGCCGTTACAACAATTTACATGACTGTCAGAACCATTGTATCAGCCGTATTTGAGACCTAGAGCGAACATTAAAATGATGAGGGTACCAAGTAAACCACAATATTTTCGATATCTACTTGTAAGTTTGATACCTTGTGTGATCTGATATAGACATGGACTGGAAAGAAGATGACAACAACAAGTTATACACTTGATATATAGTATTAGATCGAAACCGAACCTAACTATAGGGATCATCCCAAGTGTTGGATTAACGTTCAGTGTATTTACTTTAATTATAACTAAAACAATAATTATAATTGCAGAAAGTAAAATACACGACAAGATTTCATTAACGAGGAAACCACAAATGTAGAAAACTCCCAGGACCTAATATACTTTTGAATACTTTCTAAATTAAGCCGCTATACAAAGAATACTACCAACTTCGTATAGTTGAGACCAAGTAAACCACCCTTAGTTACCTAGTTTCCTTAGTATCCCTACACCTACAACCAATCTTTCCAACGCACGTGAATCCTAAGATAGAGTCCGTTATCTTGAGTTGCTTCAGCTGTTATAAAGACTTCAATCACTTAACTACTTTGGATCGTCTTCCGGGACAATAAAAGATTAATCTGTTAGTTAACCACTCTTTCGATATCAAGAAGTAAATCAGAGATTATAGTTGAGTTCAATAAAGGCGATCCCATTTAAATTTTATAAACTCCTTTGTTGGGTAAGATCTACCAAGATCTAGATTATCAAGATAAACATACCTAGGTATACAAACTATCAGATTCAGATATTGAAGACTACCAGCAAATGCTAGTTTGTCGATCTAATGCGACTTATCAATCAGTTGTATATAAAAATAAACAAGATCTAGTCAGATCCTAGTCGAATTTAAATCACAAATATATAAAACCAATAAGAAATCTTCTTGTCTATAAATCTCCAATGTTTCTTATGTACCTGCACAACCAAACTTGAATACAAATTATGATCGATCACACACGGAACAGAGTTTGTTAACAATGGATGATCACAAATCAACATTAATATCTGAAAAATAGATCTGAACAACCGTTAATCCCTTGATCTAGTTTGAGTGACCTTATGTCAGAAGAGAAGGCTCTCAAGGAGTACACTGTTCTCCCAGAAGAAAGATAAATCTCGATAGACGATTCGGCTACATAAGTTCGCATGTGGGTTTGAGGAAATGAATGGTTTTGATGTGTCCTAATCTTTAGCGGCTCTTGTGTTGATTGTTTCTAAATATTTATCTGCAAACTGGATGTCTAGGTCACCTCTTGTTGGTCATGTAGGTGTGTGATGAACGGTTCTTCATTAGTCCTCTGTTTGATATAGGACTAGGGATTCCCGTTGATTCGGGACGCTTGGAAAATGAAATAAGACCACGGTAGTCATATGTAATTCTAAGCCATTATAAGAAATATTTTGGCATTATAGGCTCATCAAAGGTTATGCAAATTAATAAAGGTTAACAACGAAATTTTGTTTCAAGTAATTATTTAGAGGTGTGCCAAAAATCCAGAAATATTCCACTCGACCAGCAGTTCTCCTGTGCATGACCTAACTAGATCATATATGGAGGATGCATTACTTGATACAACAAGCTCTTAACAAACTAGCAATAGTAAAAGTGCTCAACCAAAGAGATGCACTTAAATTCATGATTTATTCTTCAAAAGCGAACTTTATTTGTCGGGAATCAAAGAAGAAAAGTTCTTATTCACAAAAATCTTAAAGATATGTGACCCAAGCTAGGGACCGAAACATCTTTCCAAGTTGCAAATATCCTTATCATTATATAATTCCCAATAATGTTGTTTTAACAATATCAATACCAAGGTAGTTAATATCGCATATCGGTATCGTATCGGTCGGGTTCTATACACCTATACAAATTACAGTATATGTTTTTACAGGCGATACATTATTTAATATAGAATTTCAAATAATTATAAAATCATAGTAAAAAATAATAAGAATCATACACATATCTCAAATTTCCAAAATACAAGGTAGTTTATTAGAGCTTCTCCAATGGTCATTGTGTGTGTTTCCTATGTGGCAACACAACTAAGACATCCTCAATATATTTTTACTTAAAATTAGGGAGAGAAAAAAATCCATCTCCAACAGTATTGCATGTAACATCTTCTTTTAATTAGTATAAAATTTTATTTTCCATAATTAAGATTTTATTAGAGCTAAAAATAATTAGTTAATATAATAAAGTCAATTCAATTAAGTAAAAGCTGACTAGAATGGTAGACAATGTCAAGGGGAATGTCTAAACTAGACATTGGTTTAAGACATTCCCCTTAACATTGTCTACCCAAAGTCATCTATACATTGGTTTAAGACATCAGGGTTGGAGAATGATTTTAGAAAAAATGGATATGTATCCTAAGTGGATTTTGACATTTATCTCCACACACATGCCATTGGAGAAGCTTTTATCCAACGTTGTGATTGTTGTCCCATTATGCCAGTAAATCTTTTTTGTTATCCTTCATATTTATCTTTTATATTTCTCTGCCTTGCAATTGAAATATGGCTTCCATCTTATATCCTACCATTAGTCATTGATTTTATATTATAAATATAACAATTGACATTGTACTTGTCTGTAAAGACTAGATGCATGTTGATGAAAAATTTACTCAAGAAACCGATATTATCGGTGTATAAGTAAAACCGATATATCGGTTTCGTGAATAAATTTTTCATCAACATGAATCTAGTCTTTACAGACAAGTACCGGCATGTACAACCGATAATATCATTTCGTCTTTGTATCGCCGATATTTTCGATATCGTATAGGTATTTTCCGATATCTGATAAAAACTTGTAATATCGGCTTGTACAACCGATATTGACTACCTTGATCAATACCTTAATAGTCTCCACTCCAGATCCAAGATCCATTATTGCTAAGCACAAGTATTTATGTTTTAGAAATTTAGACGGTAAAACATCTGGCTTCTTGACTATTGTTGATGATGGTTTTTAGCTTAGGGTTAAAATCGTAAAACACTAAACCCTAGCAGACAGTAATGTCACAACATTTAAAGCAACAAACATTTACTAGGCACATTTACTGAAACATTTAATGTGTCTCTAAAATAATTACCCGGGTATATTTTCCAAATTAGGGTTGCGACGAGCCAAACCCTAATTCCCTCTGTGTCAATGGAAAATCATGCCAGCCACACTAACCGCACCAAGGCATGCCAACCATGCTAGCCGCACCTCTGTGCCAATGGAAAATCATGCCAGCCACACTAACCGCGCCAAGGCATGCCAACCATGCTAGCCACACTTCTGTGCCAATGGAAAATCATGCCAGCCGCACCAACCGTGCCAAAACATGTCAACCATGCTAGCCGCACCTCTGTGCTAATGGCAAATCATACCAACCGCACTAACCACGCCAAAGCATGCCAACCATGCTATCCGCACCTATGTGCCAATGGAAAATCATGCCCGCCACACTAACCGCGCCAAGGCACACAAACCATGCTAGTCGTACCTATGTGCCAATGGAAAATCATGCCAGCCACACCAACCACGCCAAAGCATGCCAACCATGCTAGCCGCACATCTGTGCCAATGGCAAATCATGCCAGCCACACCAACTGCGCCAAAGCATTCCAACCATGCTATCCTCACCTCTGTGCCAATGGCAAATCATGCCAGCCACACCAACCGCGCCAAACCATGCTAGCCGAACCTCTGTGCCAATGACAAATCATGCCAGCCACACCGACCGCGCCATGCCAAAACACGTCTCTCCATGGCCCCTCATGCCGCGCCACCATGCTGTCCTTCCCCACGCGGCTACCAAAGTGAAGGCGTGCAACAATCAACGGTTTCCCTTCAATCCCAAGAGAAAATCATGGCCGTCTACGGTCCCCTCACGACCTTTGGCCCGAAACCCTAGCTTGGTCACGCACCTAGCCAAAGATATCCACGCCGACCGCGCCATGCCAAACACGTCTCGCCATGGCCCCTCATGTTGCGCCACCATACTGGCCTTCCCCACGCGGCAACCAAAGTGAAGGCGTGCAACAATCAACGGTTTCCCTTTTATCCCAGGAGCAAATCCTGGCCGTCTAAGGTCCCCTCACGACCTTTGGCCCGAAACCCTAGCTTGGTCACGTACCTAGCCAAATCTAGCCACGTCGACCACGCCATGCCAAACACATCTCGCAATGGCCCATCATGCCACGCCACCATGCTAGCCTTCCCCACGCGGCTACCAAAGTAAAAGAGTGCAACAATCAACGGTTTCCCTTCAAACCCATGGTCAAATCCTGGACGTCTAAGGTCCCCTCACGACCTTTGGCTCAAAACCCTAGCTTGGTCATGCACCTAGCCTAAGCTAGTCACTCCATGCGCACATGGCTACCCCTTAGCCCCACATGCCAAGCCAAAACCGCACCTAGCCCAAGCTAGTCACGCCATGCGCCCATGGTTACCCCTTGGCCCCACATGCCAATCCAAAACCGCACCTAGCCCAAGATAGTCACGCCACGCGCCCATGGCTACCCCTTGGCCATGCATGCCAAGCCAAACCTATCTAAGCTAACCGCGCCATGCTAAACACACTTTTACTTGGCCCTAGACATGCTAGTCACGTCACACCAAGCCAAGCGCCATGGCCTTGGCCCTAGCCATGCCATACGCCCATGGCAAACCCTTGGCCCCACATTCCAAGCCAAACCAAACCTAGACAACCTGCCGCGCCATGCCAATGCACTTTGCCTTGGCCCTAGCCATGATAGTCACGTCATACCAAGCCAAGCGCCCTCGCCTTGTCCCTAGCCATGCCATAAGCCTATGGCAAACCCTTGTCCCCTCATGCCAAGTCTAAACACACCATATCCGTGCTACCTTGTTGGCCCTCGCTACGCGGCTTCCAAAAAGAAGGTGTGCAACGATCAAAGGTTCCCCCTCCTTTCAAGATGCAAAATCTCGACCGTCGAAGGTCACCAGGCTAGAAAGTTCCCCGAGATTAACTTACCAAGCCACAACAACGTGCTACATGTTTTCCAAAAACATTCGAGACATCAACACAAACTGGGGGATCCTCTTTGGGTATTGGTTTGACGGTTTACAGCGTGCGGCGTACACTACGCTCGTCATAAGGAAGTGGCATAAGGGTAAGGCACCCAATAAATACGGGAAGTTATGTGGGAAACGTTCATGGGACATAAAGTCATGCGTTAACAACTTTATGGAATATCAATTCCATAACGTTAACAGTTTCATGGAAACCAGTTTCATGCGTTAACCACTTTATGGAACATCAAGTCCATGCATACGGTTACCACCTCCTCCCATTTACTTCCCCGCTCCTTAATGAGACCAGGGTACGGTTTCTACTTCGACTTGTATAAATAGGTCTTACTTATTTACATTTGGACAACAAGTTCATTCGGACAAGACAACACTCAGAAATACTTACTTGATGGCTCTCCTCGTGAGCTCTCTTACGTTTTTGATAACAAGTCGTAGTAACCCAACTACTCCTCCAGAATCAACTATTATGATCTCACCACTTTCCTTGCTTCCCTACCCAAAACCAACCCATTCTCCTCCACTTTGTGACCGAAGCAAGTCTGGAACGGCCATTTCTTGGTTTAGGCCGGACTTGTACAGATTGATCTCTCGGATCTAAAGTACTCCCTTGATGTACATTGTTTAAGGTTTAAACTGTTTCTCACCTGCACACCCGCAATTACCGAAATCAGCAGAAACTATTTTCACCTATAAACAATTGGCGACCACGGTGGGAGGTTCAATCTTTCGGTTACAATGTCAGTTTTCAACCAGGTATCTCATTCTTCGATCCAGACATCAAGATGGTAGAGGAAGGCGCTCCACTCCAACTCAGCGACTCGATGACTCGGTTACCAGTTATGGCACGACAAGGGATGACTGGGGACTTCCCAGAGGATCAGAAGCAAAATGACCCGCCCAGGGAGCAATGGCTCAGTTATCAGGAAGCTCAATAACGACTGGGGACTTTCTACAATCGTGGCGGTGCTTCACATGAAACTCGGTCTTACACCCGGAAGGTTATCTATTCGTCAGTAGATCTAAAAACCAAGTGAGTCCTACCTAGACGAGATGTATGGTTTGCTTATTTAAGTTTTCATGGGAGTGATAAAACCCATAGCCATGTTATGTTCCCCCCATGTCATCTACCAACACACGGTTCCATGGTTTTCCTGGGGCGTCTGTGTCACTTTCAATCACAATCCAAAATAATTTTAAACAATTCAATTCTAAATATTTCATTCAAAAAAAAAATGTAATCCAAAACAGTCAAAGTATCATTTATCTATTAACCCGAGAAAACCAGAAAATCAAAAACCAGGCGCCTCATTTGCCTTTAAAAAAAAACCCTAAAGATAAGAGGTCCGAAAGACAGATATATTTTCAAGGAAAGTTTTATAACAACGGCTTGATCCTCTTGGCGAAGGCCTCCTTTGTGCTCTGGAGAGCCGCCCTTTTCAATTTCAGTTGCTGGCACAACTTTCTGAATTCCGCTTCATGCTTATTCACCGTGTCTGCGGAAGGACCTTCGACCTTTTCGACCAGCAACTTTTCAACATCAGAGAGACCTTCAACGAACCAAGGAATATTGAATTCGAAACCCATGCACTTGTCATGATAGAACTTCCATCTCGAGATTACATCCTCAGAAACAGTATGACCAGTCACGTTGCACATCTCATCAATCGAAGACAAGGCTTCCTCCACACGCTTGACC
Source organism: Papaver bracteatum (assembly GCA_023529315.1). NCBI lineage: Eukaryota > Viridiplantae > Streptophyta > Magnoliopsida > Ranunculales > Papaveraceae > Papaver > Papaver bracteatum. Next base: position 1,795,049 of record JAJJWX010003262.1, read on the forward strand.
AACGCATATAGACTAATGATCTTCTTAGTCGTGGCAATGTGACCGTAGCTTTCCCAAATCTTGGTGTACAATGTTGCATGTTTTGCTGGCACGATAAATCCACCAATCAACACATGACCTGGAAAAGGGGCCAGATACAGAGGATTAAAGGTTGAACCTGCAACTGAATCAGCAACTGGCAGGAGATCCCTAACTACGATTTCACCCCCCGAAGTGCTCTCCTCCACCTGAGTCACGGCGGCGCCCTCGGGACGATGAATCTCCATGTCCAAATCGCTAGATGGTGCAGCCTCCGCAGTAGGAAGTACAGTTACGTCTTTGCTCTGGTGGTCTTCCACTTCAAGATTATCCCTGGGAACGGTTTCCTCCTAAAAATCAATATTTAGATTATTGCAACAAAAAAAAAAAAAAAAAAAAGGGAAAACGAAGAAAACGTGGGGAAGACTCACTGATTCACTTTTAGACTGACTAGAGGAAGACTCAACATTGTTTTCAGAAGAACTACTCTCACCATCACCTGACTCATAACTTTCATCCTTCTCGGATTCTTTATCACTATGGATAGGCTCGACAACGCTACTCTCTGTCTCGAAAAATGATACTTTTTGACTGCTCGCAAGTTTGGCAAAGGCGTTCGTACTACTAAGACCCTGGACGGAATACAAGAATGTATTCTCAGAAAAGGAACAAAGATATAAACGTTCCAAGATAAAGTAAAGAGGGGAGCCGTATATAACCGCATGTTAAACGAACTAAAAGTCAGTAGAATCGTGAAGTCCGACTGAAGACCACCAGCATGATTCTTGGACCTTCACTCCTTCACTTGGGGACTATCCACAACTAAACCGACGGGTTTCCTTTTGGTTAAAGGAGTATTCCTCAACAACGGATGTCTTGCTAAAATCTCGGCAGAAGGCCTACCACGAGTATTCTCCACTACGGCTTTCACAAATCCCTCGATAATGAGAAATTCACTCTGCCAGAATGCGTTATACTTGGAGGTTGTTGATGGATTCCATTCCGCGAGAAGGAAAGGGAGACTTTTACCCGATGCGAGAGCACCGGCATCAAGAACAGTCGACAACAGGACTTCTGGAACGACCGGATGACGAACAAGTGGGACCCCCTGATCGAAACCCATGTGCCGAGCCGCTCTGTCGATGTTGTAAGAGGTTGATTTGCAAGATCCTCGGAAGAAATACGGCACGTGTCCAGGCGTGCAGCTCCGCATGAACACCATTTCTCAGACACTCAGGACCTCTTTATCAGAAGTTAAAGACATGTTTGGAACAAGAGCAAAGGTAGTGACATGAGTTATAGACCCATACAATGGAGCCCACGGACGTAAATTAACTGCGTGCGAGCTGTCAAGAGGTCCAACCAGGTTCGAACCAGTATTGGGGTGCCTGTTCAACCAGCGTAGTATCCTCGAGCCACCCCAAGACTCAGGAAGTACATCCAATGGTTTTGGGGCATATTTATCGAAGTGCTCCCATAGTCACGCTTGGATAAAGGCGGCATGAACATATGAATAAACTTTCATATAGCCGTTCGAGACACGCATGTACGAAACCAGTTGATCCAAGTGTGCATAAAGAGAACCAAGAAACAGACCGCCAATGGGGAGAATGACACCTTTTTCCAATTTTATGGCAAACTTAATAAGTCCATGTCTTATCTCTTTCTTGCCCGAGACGTCATCAAAAATATCTCTGGATATCCAAAGAGCCAAGAACGCCGCAACATGAAGTGTATTGTTCTTATGGTTCGACTCTAACGCGTCAGGAAACCACTGAGACACCCACCAGTCATAGAAGTACTTCATCTCATTCTCTTTCCGAACGAATACCTTTGATTTTGCGGCTAGGGCGTCATGCATCTCTTCTTCATCTGCGGACAACTTAACATCAAGGTTTCCAACTACGGGAAGATTCAGTAGTACAACCACGCTCTCCAAGGAAATAATTACTTCACCCCATCTACATATGGCCATGTGGGTGTCCGGACACCATCTGGAAACAAAAGCGACCAAGCCTGGAATATCTCTCCTAATCTGGAGCACTGCGGAAGCTGCAACAGCATCAACGATCTATGCCTTGGTCAAATTGGTTCTTACATGCTCTTGTCTCATCATGAACCGCATCCATTTCTCGAAGGAACGCAATGGGATCACTGGGGCTTTGAAATCAATAAAAGAAGCGGAATACTATTTCCTATGAAGACAAAACCGTATCACATTTCTGGGAGGAACCGACAGATCCCCTCCCTCACTCTTCGGGACGGTCAGAAGTTGCGACACATGCTTAAGAGGACTTCTCCTAGCAGATATTATCTTAAAGAATTCATCATCCACGTTTTTCTTGGAGTTACCAACATCCTTCGGTATGGCAGAATTTTTCTCAAGCGGCGTCATAATAAAGATTCTCTCACAACACTTCCGCTTTCCAAACAACTACAACGAAACAATACGTGGAGAAATTATTATGGAAAATGCACGGAAGTTATTTTTCCAAGACGCAATCCAGTCTGTTTCAAGGTTGTACTTTGTAGCATGGAATTCTTGTCCAACTGAGGAGGTGCGCCCCACCATGGGAACTATGTACATGGCCATACCAAAACAAGGAGCAAACCATAAAAAGCTAGATTTTTTTGAGAAGACAGGGCCATTACTATCATGTGCCTACCTTGCACAGTGAGTAGGGGCGGTCAACATTACTATGGTATCCATGCCTAAGTATTACGACAAGCTAGAGAAAAAAATACCTAAGATTCACGCCAATATTTCTACAAGGTCATGAAAAGGTACGCCTACAACTAGGGTTTACACCAGCCAAAAAAAAAACGAGTTAAAGAGAAGTGTTGGAAGGCATACCTGGGATTCGCTCGTCCGCTCTGCTTTACTGCTGTCACACGGCTGGGAGGAATAAAGAGGCGTGAAACAAAAGAGAAGTCGTCCCTCCTTTATATATACATGGTACGTGGGAGTTTGAACAAAGAAAGGATTTCCTATTTTGAGCCAAGAAGGGAAAAGAGGAAACCGGTCCCGTAAAGACCAATTTCCATGTCTAAGACCACTCATATAATATCACGGCCCCATCACACCATACCTCGTCCCCACCACGCCTAGCCGCCCATGTATGCCATTGTCGTGGCATTAGCCAAGCCCTCACTCCATCATCGCGGCCCCACCGCTCCTAGCCACCCGTACATGCCATCATCGCGGCCCTAGCCAAGACCTCGCTCTATCATCACGGCACCGCCGCGCCTAGACGCCCGTGCATGCCATCGTCGCGGCCATAGCCAAGACCTCGCTCCATCATCATAGCCTCACCACTCCTAGTCGCTCATGTATGTCATTGCCGCTGCTAGGACCACGCCACCCCTTGGCCCCTCGAGCCAACCTGTCCACTTGTGTCGCCTCCCAAGACCGCACCCCTTTGCCTTGGAGATGTACGATCAGACCAAGCCGGTAACTTTTTCCTCACAACTCCACGGCATGCATTCCTAGTATAGCTTACGCAGGTCCGCAAGCCAAAACTCTCCTTACCACTCAAAAAGGTTGGTCGGATTCTCCTGACCATCTTTGCAATGATTTGCACCTCGATTCCGTCCTTGTCTGTCACCATCATATGCTTACCTCGCAACAAGGCACCTGTTCCGAGCTAAGCAGGGGACTTAATGTTGAAGGTGGTTTTTAGCTTAGGGTTAAATCGTAAAACACTAAACCCTAGCAGATGTAATGTCACAACATTTTAAGCAACAAGCATTTACTAGGCAAATTTATTGAAACCTTTAATGTGTCTCTAAAATAATTACCCAGATATATTTTTCAAATTAGGGTTGTGACGAGCCAAACCCTAATTCCCTCTGTGCCAATGGCAAATCATGCCAGCCACACTAACCGCGCCAAGGCATGCCAAACATGCTAGCCGCACCTCTGTGCCAATGGAAAATCATGCCAGCCACACTATCAGACCATCTCCACAAACATTGATCCGACTCGAAGTCATGATAACTCGTCAATTTCTGGAAGCAATATGACTAAGGAAGAGATCCCAAAACTGTTCGACCTGATGCGAGCTCAGGAGATCCATGCCAAAAACATGGATCTAATAAAAGATGCGATTAACAGCATACTCGACTTCCTCATCATCCTAACATCGGAGCTAGGTGGTTCATGTTCCCCAGGAGATAAAGAGCATGGGACTTACATCCGAATGAGCATGCTCAAATCAATGGTTTCGTCACTGACTGGAAGCCAGCGGACCAGGAGGCAACCATGCAGGTAGAAAACTTATGTGAATTGCTACACCTCTCCAATGACCAGCGAATAAAAACATTCTCTGCTATCAACCGAATAGCACTGAACGCATCACTAGTTCCTGCACCCACGGGGACTCCAAGGATCCCCGGAAGATCCACCAATAATATTGTTTTCACCGATGACGACATGATGGTAGAAGACGGTCACAACTGGGCCTTGCATGTTATGGCTCTCGTCAGAAACATAGAGTTTCGGAGAGCGCTCATTGACACGGGTGCATCCAATGTCATCATTCTCAAGACACTTAAAGCTTCCAAGGTGTGACCTAAAGAGATCGTACGATAACCCACTACGATGACGGATTTCGAAGGCAACCAAACTAGCATGTATGGCTACATCAACCTGGAGCTAGTAGTAGGGCCAATTCAATCAAGCGTGAAGTTTGAAGTGATTGAAAAAGAACCAGACTGCCACATGATACTGGGAAGACCATGGCTGCACAATCTCAGAATCATTCCTTCAACATATCACCAGTGCCTGAAAACAGTACTGAACGGAGAGGTTGTCCGCATCCCCGCGTCATTGTCCCCCTATGTACCAGTCTACTGCATAGAAGCACATGGGCCGAAGGAGGTTTCAAAAGGCACGATGACCAAGATTCACAGTTTTCTGCTACCGAAATGGACAT